>VDFB02353493.1:196787747-197191163 GCA_007258455.2 Sequoia sempervirens | reverse complement strand
TATGCAAAAATCCTAAAAAATGCTTGTAGTGGGACTCATACACTGCTTTTGACGAATCATCCCCATTTCACTTTTTCAAGAATTCAAAGTTCAAATCTATGCGCTATGAAAAGACACAAAACATAATATATGACTTGATTTGTTTATGGGGGGCTTGCCTCGGGAAAACCCCTAGTTTGGTAATTAAACCTTAATAGAACAATGAAACATGTATGTAAATAGGAATGTAAACCCTAACCTTAAATGTTTCTAAGATTAGGAAATCTGAAACTTGTAATGCAATTCTATTCTAATGTGCAAGAATGAGGTGTTTTAATGAAATATGAAGATGAATGACTCACTTTGAGAGACCTTCAATCTCCCTAATGATTCCTAATAATGCTTGTATCTTCCTTAGGATGGTTTTAGAGTGACAATGGAGGATGGAATTACTCAGGAAAGTCATTAGGCTTGGCTTGATGGCTTATTGCATCTCGCCAACCTAGAATCCATCATGATTCACCATAGACAACCATGATCAACCCTTGACAATGCTAGATCTTGAATGAAAGTGAACTTGAAGACCTACAAAAACACTTTAATGTTTCTCCAAGACTTTAACTTTGCTTGCTTTTGAAACTTGAACGCTCTTGTGAAAGAATACTTGAAGACTCTGAATACTTGGATCTTGAAAAATTGCTCTTGAAAATGCTTGCTTATATAGGAACTAACACCTAACTTACTATTATTCAAATCTCAAAAGCTGACATTGACCAAAAAAATGAATGAAAAAGGTGATTTTCCCGCTCAAACCTTAAAAAAGCCCCAAATAGGACTCATACGCCACCTTTGGTATATGGGTCCCAGCTAGGGGGACTCATTTACCCAGGGTGGTGTATGAGTCCCACCCTAGATTTTCAAAGTGGTTTTTTGTAATTTTTGATGTTTTGATTATTTTATTGGGTTTTTAGCTAAAATAAGCCTTGAGATCCAAAATAATGGGTCTTAGGGGACTATTAATGATTATTTTAAAGGGTATTTAATGCAAGGGTGCTAAAATATGTCCAAATTAAGTGTGAAATTGTACTAATTTCAAGAGCGTACAATTTTCTACACTATAGATACAACTTTAGAGTGGTATTGTTCCTTGCTTGATAATTCCAAATTCTTGTTTGATCAACTTGTGAATTATTTTCCCTGACAATTCCAGGCCAACATTTGGAAATAATTTTCTCTTTGTTTGAAGGATGGGGATATTTTCAAAGGGGTAGTAAAATATGTTACGAATGTCTTCTTTGTGATATTTATGTAATCTATATTTTTATATGAAAAACTATTTTAAAAAAACTATTTCCTCTCTTCCCTCCACCAATGAAATATATCAAAATTAGATTCTATAGTTTTAACTAAGTCTATCGCCCCTTCCATAGAAGCAAAAAATCTATGAAATTAGATATGAAAATTCACATGAAATAACTATAAATTGGTTTGTAGTGGTTATATTCTTAGTGATCTTCACTCTCAAAAAAAATTTCATTAAGAATAGTTTGACATAGATTTTGTGATGGACTTTGAGACTTTTTCAAGGTATCTTTTAAGGATCTATCTTGTGTCAGTACATCCAATATAAAATTATATACACATATATGATTTGTCTTAATTGTAAGTATGCAAAAATAGGTTTAAGTACATATTTTTAAATAACCTAGTTGAAATGTTAAATTTACCATAATATAAAGTTATTTTAATACAAAATTTACCCTAGATTTATTATAATCCCTAAAACCTGGTTTAAACCATACACCATGATCCCTATTCCTTAAACCCTAATCTCCAAAACACTCAAAGACTCCTAATAATAAAAAATATGAACTAAATTAAAGCTATCTACCATAAAAAATAATGGCTTTCATTAATGGGGGAAGAGGCAAAGTTTTGGCAACATAAGGTTCCATAGACAAAATTATTTATTCATGCATAGTCACGTAATAGCTGTGTTGTAGAAAAATAAAGAACAAATGCATTCATGAGGAAAAATAGAATTAAATACTTTTTGCTTCCACTTGTAATGCATAATTGATTGGTTCTAGTTCTCCAAATCTAAACAAGTACCCATTTTAGAAAATATTGCACCCATGTTTTACAAAATAGACATCCTTTTATCAAAAAAGCTTTTACCCCCTGTTTTCCCTTTAGTAGATCTCCAATGTCTTAAACTTTTTTCCTATTATCATATGTTTAATTGTCTATTTGAAGAAACCATTTGTTAGTCCATAATTGAGCAACCCATTAGATGTGAAATTTTCTTATACATTGTATTTGTTTCACATTATATTTGAATATTTATTTCTTGAAACACTTATATAAATATAGATTTTACTTGTAAGGTTAGATGTTGAAACTAAAGGTAGAGACTTTATATTTGAGGATAAACCAAAAGTTCTAATATATAGAAATTCTAATATGTTAAAATGAATAATATCTTATATAAAGACTACAAGATGTTTTTTTCTTAAAAGTCGTGTGTTTGTATTATGATCAAGTCTTTAATTCCTTGTTTGAACAAATGTATTCACCTAAAATATGACAAACCATGATACTAAATATCTATTAGAATAATTATTTTATAAAAATTTAAGTCTTACTTAAAAGGTCATATATTGAAACTAAAGATAAAGATTATAAGCTCAAGGATAAATCTCAAAGTCTAAAATATAGAAGCTTGAATATGTTGAAATGCATAAGAGTTGAGGTCCAATAATTTTTCCTCATAATGTGTGTTTAAATTATTGATGGACAATGGAACTAATCTTGAAAGATGAACATAGCTTGGAAAAATTAGGATGAGCAAACAAATTGAGTGGAATGAAGTTTTCATAAAAGTTAGCCAAAAAGACTGAAAAAGAAAATAAGATAACAAAGAGATGCCATATCTTAATGTAAATAAGTTGTTTTTAAATCAAGCCACACTTTGTAACATGACAAAGAACTTGTGAATGCAAGATGATCAAGTGACATTCGATTTGATTCCTACATGAAGAATGTTCCCACTAAAGTGACATTTGACACAATGCAAGATGCTAAGGTTAGTGAAAATATGTGTTATTATTAGACAGAACTAACATTTGACAGTTGTATGCATTTGGTTTAATCTTTTCAATATAATAAGTTAGCAAATTAGACAGGTGACTCGAGGGCATGTTAAGCGAGAAACTGAAATCTAATTCTAGATAAAAACTGAAGATAGACAAAAAAATATCACTTAATTAAACAAAACATTATTGGAACTTTCAAACCATTTTATAATCTCTCACCTTCGTTATAAAAAAATAAAATAATTTATTTATAGAAACGGGCTACCTCTTCTATGCTGCAGGCTTTTTTGAAGACCGGCTACCAAATTATTCGGTACAGTACCAGTACTCAAATGTCTACAGCCATTGCCACTATTGCTATGGTTTCTATGTTTGGCACCTCCATACACATTGTGGGGATGGATATCTATGTTTTTCTTGCTCGTATGTGCCTTTATGTAAAATAATGATATAAAAAAATGGACATCTCCGTGTTTGGTGAATTGAGGTTTCTCAGGCGAGTCTCCTCTTCAACGATTGCTTCATTTACTATGACTATCAACAGCTGTCCCTGTTTGTACTTAACTATCAGTTCTGTGTATTAAGTTTGTTCTGAGACAAATATACAGTCAACAACAGTGATTGTTTATGGTTCATCTGAGGCTGTCATTTGTAGCTGTCACTGATCTGTTTTATTACTATTTTTGTAGTATTTTTTCTGCTTAACCCTATAAAAACATGGATGAAAACCAACAAATGAGGCCAAAGAAAAGCGGCAACAGGTAAGAGACGTAAGAAGTTTTATGAACATACACAGATTATTAGAGTGACCCTAAACTTAAAAACAAAAGCAAAATCTTTATATAAGAAAGGAAGCCAGGATTTGAAACCTGCAAAGCCATTCAGATCTGTATTCTTAGTATTGCAGATAGGAGGACAGACAATTATTTTCTTGTTCACTCAAAGGCGTCCTTTAGAAAGTAGATGATAAGACTGTTTACTAAATACTGTTTTCTTATTAATGTTATAAATATAACATCATGAAACGTACACGCGTGTGGAGGAAGCAGGGGCGTACACAAAAACCAGTACAAATGTTATAATATTCTGGGGGAAACACAAGATTTGGTACAATTCAATTTTGTACTAACCTCTGTCGAAGATAATCTTAGGATTTGATGAGAGTTGCACTGATTATAAAATCCAGATGAAGCAAGCGCATCCAAGCCGTAGGAAAATTGTCAACTTGACAAGCTATTCGGAGATATTCAAGGTACCTGTACCTCGGATTGAAAATTGGCCTTACTAAGTTTAGCTTCCCACGTGATAGCTTCTATTTAAATAGAATCATCTCAGAGTTTGTACATGCAAGCACGTGCAAAACTAGAAGTTGTGTAAAGATGCTGTTTGAGGATGAGTTGTGTTCAATAATTCATTTTATCTTTTGTAATTGTGAAACTTGGATATTTAAGCCGATGTTTATATTGGTGGATAAAGGAAGAACACTCACGACACATGGATAGTTTTTATTCAATTCGATAAAATTTGTTACAATTGCTTCATTTTATAGAGAACTTCCAAAATTACAAAGACATAATCTAGGTCGGCATATTTCATTAGTCAAAATAGACAATTCTATCAAGAAACTTCTAAGTATTTACTATATTTAATTTGTGGGAAGATTTATTAGAATATTTTGACACCTTTCAATTCTTATTATTAATTTTTTCGATATCTACAACACCAAAATTATCACTTAAATATTGAAATTGTTCCCTTGCTATTGTCTTTGTAAATATACCTTTCAATTGATCTTTGGATCTGCAAACCTCTAAATTGATTTCTCCATCATTCACTAGTTCTTGAATGAAATGATACCTTGTATCATTGTTCTTGGTCCTCTTGTGAACAACATGACTCTTTAACAATGCAATTTTTGATTTGTTATCATAATATATTGCTATTGGATTTTTTTGATCATGCATTAAATTTGTCAATATTTTTCGCATTCAAACTACTTGACATGCTATAAAAGTTATTGCTACATACTCAACTTCGATCGATGAAATTATTACCATAGGTTTCTTCTTTCATGCTCATTTCAGTATGCCTGATTCAAAATGAAATACATATTTTGAAGTACTCTTTCTATCATCCATGCTACCTACAAAATCCTATCAATATAACCAATCAAAGAAAAATCATAAGTTGTGGAATGTAATATAATTCCATAGCTCGTCATCCTTATCATATATCTCAATACCCTTTTTCTCAACTTGCCAACATGAATCCTTCTATGACTCCATGAACATAGAAATTAGGCTAACTCTATACATAATATATGGTCTTGTTGCTATGAGATATGCCGAACTTTCAATGATTTTTTTAATATGGTTGGATAAAAATTGTGCCTTTCATCATCTCTATCAATTTTGGTTCTTATTACAACTAGAGTAGGTGTTGGATTGCAATTCGCCACTGTAAATCTCTTCAACAAATACTTAGCATACTTAGATTGTACAACTTCAATGCTTAGAAAGTATTTAATAAATCCTATGTTAGTCATTTCAAATTCATTTTCAAGGCCAATTTAAGCATTTATATAGTAAAAGTTAAATCATCAACATATAAATAAGCAATCAAGATCTAGTCTTGTGTATTTGTATTCATGTATAATGTAGGTTACCTCTAGTTTCTAATGAATCCATTACTTGTCATTTATGAATTTATTTTTTATATTATGCTCTAGTTTTATTTGACTCCATACACAAATTTCTTTAACTTGCATACCTTTTCTTCATGTCTACTTATCTCATATCCTAGTGGTTTTTGTGCATAGGCCACTTGTTTTAGAAAATCATTCAAAAATGTTTTGTTTACATCCATCTAATGTAGTGTCGAAAAATGTCGTCGGTGACATTTTCACACTTGTTTGGGCCCTCCTTATAAAATTGAGCTTAATGTTGCCTTGAAGTTTAGAGTTGTAATGTGTTTAACACACTCACATTAGGTATTGGGCCCTTGTAAACTAAATAAACCTAATCCTATCTTATTTAGGGTGTTGTAAAGTGTTGTAATGTACTTTCACACTTTTCTAGGGTTGTCATTAATAATTGGGCTTCTTTATGCTTGAATTGGCCTTATTTTGCATCTACAAGCCTCATTTAATGCATCTTTTCGAGGATGATCCTGACACAAATCAACATCCAATCATAATTTAGGTGTTTTTAGGTTGTGTGGCCCATATTTGGTGGTTTGGGACTCATATGCCACGTTGGGCATATGTGTCCCACTTAGGGTTTTGGGTCCCAATCCTGATTTTACACCTTTCTAAGCATTTTTGAATTTTCTCCCATAATTTATGCCTAATAGGACTCATAAGCCACCTTGGGCGCATGATTCCCATGTGGCCAAAAATTAAAATAAATTCAAATTCTTGGCGGGATTTTATCCTTCTAGATCTGATGTCGGTTTGTAGTGTTGTAAGTTTGAGAATTTTTGCATAATTATGTAAAAATACAAGTTTCTTTCACTCATTTTAACCTAACAAGAAATCAAGTGACCTAGCAAGTTGAATGAGTATTCTTATAGCAATTTTGAGTTCACAAGAGCATTCAAGGGTAGATTATCAAGTGATTTAGAGCACTATTCAAGTATCTTTCAAGTATCATGTCAAAGTATTCATGCGTCATATTTATTTTGGAGCTAGCAATTGTGATGTAAGGTTTCATGATTCAAGCTAGCATTTCATTAAAGATTATTAGAAACTAGGAAGAACTATGAGATAAGAAACAAGCACATGAACAATGCATAAAATTATATTTAGCTTACTTGTTAACAATGAGCTCAAACCCTCATTATAAAGAATGAGGATGAGCAAATACATGCCACAAGATTAGGCAATCACATGCCATGGATTGAGGAGAGGACTCCTCATCTTGCAGTGGTGGCAAGTTGCTCTCCTCTATGCAAGGGAGAGGTGTTAAGAGGGAATGGATACCTCTCAAGTCACCTCAACAACCTTGACACCTCATGGGAATAAGTCAAGGGTTAACTCCAACACCTAGTAACTAGGCTTAAGTTAGCCTAACTAGAGTAGAATACACTAAAACCCTCCCTTAAGCATAGATTAGGTGGGTATGCAGAAATGGGTCCTAGCTACTAGCCAGGTGAGGTACCCATGCACAATGCAAAACTCTCAAAAATGGAGAAAGATAGAAAACCTAGTGGGTAAAAACTACCCTCTGAAAAGAGAGAAAGCAAAAAAATGTACAAGTGAAAGAAGAAGAAAGATAGAAGGACTCAAGAACCCCTCAAGAACTACTTCTATCACATAAGTACAAGAGATATTCCCCCACAGGAGAGAAAGAGAGAGACATGGAAGCCCCCCATAAGATATGTTGTAGTGTGTATAAATGCTCGATGAAGTATGCCAAAGAGAATCCATGAACACTGAACCACATTTCTCCCCTTAGGAAGAAGGAGAACTATAGAAGTGTGCAAATAATCTTCCCATTCCTAATAGGAACATGTAGAAAGAAGTATAAAGGTCTCTCAATTATGCATAAGATCCAAAGACATAGATGATGCCCATAATGTCTTTGTAGAATGCTCAATGATCTCCAAGCCAAAGCTGATGTGTGACGAAGATTCAAGAATAGGGATTACATGGATCATATATGTGTGATGATAATTGGAACCATAAGAATCTGATACTATCACTATAGACTCTGATGTAGGCAAGGCATGAGCAAGAATATTTGAAGAAGACAAGGCTGATGCAACTTCAATTAAGCTGACATTGAAAAGAAAATGAATGCCCTCAATGTTGTCATCATGATCAAGAAGGAGAGACTCTGCAAACAAATGATCAATGTCTGAAAGTATGACATCTCACTAATCAAGAGAACAAGAGTGAACTTGAAAAAGAGAATCTGAAGTAGCTTTCAAAGAAGCCAAAGTCTTTGTTGAAATAGTAGGTGGAGGAGACTGAATAACTGCCAATATAGGTGTATAAATAGAAGAAAAAAAAAGAGATGTCTCTATGTCATCAGGACAATCAAGATTGTTCCAATAATCAAGTTCCTCTTCAGTATCACTGCCATACAAAAGATCATCCTCATTATCATGGAAGAGAAGCATGTTTATAATGGGATTATCTGGGAATGGATTTTTAGTGGGATCTCCATATATTTCCCATAGAGTGTTCCAGAGAGTGCGAGGGCCCTCAATGTGTGATAGATCCCATGATGTGTGGTCCCCAACACTTAAACCCATTAATCCTAAGACAAGATCATTTCTACTTTCCCATACAGATTTCTGCCAACATGCAGTAGGTTTAGGAATAAGTCCCAACAAATGTGGCAATAAATGAATATGTCAGTAGTGCTTTAGGATTCCATCACGCTATGACTTATAGTTTCCTTCTCCCAAACTTATGATAGATGGATGACTTTTAATCCCCATTTTCAAACTAGATAATTACCCCATTTGGAACTTTTTTTCAGTTCATTAATTATAAAATTCCCTACATAATCCCCAAAAGAAAAATACAGAAAAGTGGCACTTTATAAATTGATTACATGAATTTCTAATAAATCCCCCTTGATTTTTGGTACTTTATCATTTTGCATAAACAAATATTGTTCAGTTGGTTTTACTATTTTAGAAAATTCCTATAAAAGAGGAGAAATCAATTACATGCAAAAGCCAAATTCAAATTGGCAGTGAAGAACCATGGCCTCAATCGACCCCAGAAGAGAGGCATCCCACCTTTGAGGGAAAATTTGAAAAACTTTCCATTGCAAGATTTGAAGTGCCTATATAAAAAATGCCTCTTACAAATAAATACCCCAATTTACACATTAGGAAGGAAAATTGTGCCTCAAAATATTAAATACCCCAATTTACAATAAATGGAAAATTATTGAAACTATGCAACAAATGTCATATGAAGGGAGAAATTGACTGAGTCAATGGGACATGAGGAGGCTTGAATGATGTTGTGATAGTCCAAAATAGGAGACTATAATCAGGGTCCAAATGAAGGACTACATAAATGCCAAAGGATTGGATAGTCAAAATGGAGGTTGACGATAAAATTGGTTGAAGGTTAGAGAATTTAAGGGCATCAACTAGCAATGCTTGAAATGGCATGAGCTAAATGTGAGCCGAAGGTGAGTTGAGATGTGGCCAAGAAACAGAGTGGGTACCGGATCTGAGAACAAGCCCAAAAAACTAGCCAAAGTCAAGCCGGCCAAGAAATAAGGATCGAAGTAGCCTCAAAACATGGATCCGCTATCTCAGAGATCTAGATCCAACCTTTGAAATAGGTCGTAAGCGGCCTGAAGGAGAATGCAGGCCAAGGCACCCCAAAAATATCCAAACTGGAATATGGATTACAGGGAGCTCAATGTGAATTTCACATGAGCCGTGAGGCATGGGTGTGTAGGACGAGTGCTTGGATGTGGTGCTAGCACGTGAAGATTGTAACCTCCAAATGCCAATAAGCCCAAGCTTATCTGTGCCAAATGGAGGCAAGGGCCAAAAGATGGGCCAGATGAAAAAAAATCACCCTCTGCACTTGCAAATTTTCCCCTCACACAGTTAATTGAGCAAGGCTCTTCAAATCATGATGACCTCAATCTTCCTTCTAATTGTGTCAATCTTTCCATATGAGACATGAGATCTCAGGCTTGGATGTGCAATCAAGGTTTGTTGGTGGCTAACCTCAAATCATAGAAGATTTTGGTGACCTACAATCAAACAAATTGCAACTTCCAACAAACTGTGCCTCTAACAATAGACAGAGTGGGGTCAATTTGATAAAAAAAATCTATTTCAAACTTTTCCTATAGATTGTTAACATGGAGGGAAGAAAGAAACAAACTAAATACAACTAATTGGTTCACCTATAGGCTTGAAACCATCTCCTTCCTGCTCTGATACCATATTAGAAACTATGAAGATCTAGGAGATAAGAACAAGCACATGAACAATTGTATAAAATTGTATTTAGCTTACTTGTTAACAATGAGATAAAACCCTCATTATAAAGAATGAGGATGAGCAAATACATGCCACAAGATTAGGCAATCCCATGCCATGGATTGAGGAGAGGACTCCTCATCCTATAATTGTGGCAAGTTGCTCTCCTCTATGCAAGGGAGAGGTGTCAAGAATGAATGAACACCTCTCAAGTCACCTCAACAACCTTGACACCTCATGGGGAATGAGTTAAGGGTTAACTCCAACACCTAACTAGGCTTAAGTTAGCCTAACTAGAGTAGAATGCACTAACAAAGATCCATCCTATTCAAGCGAGAGTTAATATCTACATCCATTGGAGCTACTTCATACATATTTGCAACACTTTATTTTTAGGGTTTGGTGAGTTGCAACATCATATCTTTTTCATTCATCACTCTCCATTCCTACTTGATTTCATTTCAAGGTTTGATTACCAAAATGGGGTTTGACCAAGGGAAACCCCTATCCACTAACAAAACAACATTTTTCCCTCTCTTTAGTGTGTGATTTGCAAGTTTAGGTTTAAGACACATTGAAGAGAAATTTTGGAGAAAGTTGTCAAAGTGTTTATAGTTGTCAAAGTTGTCACCTTGCATTGAAGATCATTGGAAGACTTCTATAGGTTGCAAATTAGGGTTTTGGATCCAGAAATCAATTGGGAAGCACATAGCAGACCTTGAAGACCTAATTAAGAATTTGAAGCTTCAAAAAACCCTAACTAGATTGATACACTAGTTTTGGCGTATGAGTCCCAATTTAGGCCATTTTCTAGGTTTTTGTAGTTTTAGACACCAATTTGCCAAATTTTAGTTTCTGCACAAGAACCCAGATCTAGGACTAAATCACCCAAACTATCGTATGAGTCTTAATAGGATTTAAAACCAATATTTCAGCATTTCAAGCCTCCATCCAATCATTTCTAGATTTCTAGGTCCACACATTTCATCTTGTAGCATTTTGTTTTGTTTTACATGCATTTTTAGGTCATTTAGTGAAATATTGCATTAAACTAGGTTTAGGCATTTTGATTTGCATTGCATTTATCTTTCCCAACTCTAACTTGATGGTGAACCCCTTATTAATTTACAATCAAACCCTAGGACAACCCTATTTCAAGAACTCTTTCTTCATTGAATACTTGAGGTTTAGATCTCTAGGGTTTGTTCTTGAATGAGAGTGTTGGATTTTGTCATTCTATCTCCCAAGCATAAAATTCAAATAAAATTTGTCATTTCATTTTGGTGAACCTGCATTTAGAATGTATCATAATTCTAATTTGGAATGTATCATCATCCTAGATCTTGCTTGCATTAACATTGCATTAGGCTTTGCATTAGTTAATTGGCATTCTAGAGTTTCTAATTTTCCATTACTAAAAGTGCATATAGATTGCATTTTGCCTCTCAAATCATTGAAAATCATATAAAATCTTTATTTGCACTTACGTTACAGATCATACAACATAAAAAGCATAAAAAACACTTTTTTTAAATTTTTTTTTGAATAAAATCCTCACTAGGACTCATACGCCCCTGTAGGAAATTTAGTGCCAGTGTTGATTGTGAACTGCATTTTCCATAATTTAAAACTCTATTTATGTGCTCTTGTTTTTTGTTGATAACTTTCTATTTCTGTTTACAGAGTTTTTGTTATATTAATTTCATTGTATTTAGCTTAACTTGCATTTGCACTCATTTTTCATTTAGTAACCCTTGCATGAGTATTTGGTGTCCTATTGTTAATACGATAGTGAGATGAAGTTCAAGACTCATGTCATCTTTTGATAGCAAATCATCATGGATTTTGGGTTGTCTAGCTCTTTCACTCTTAATATTGACACTAGTACACTAGGTATGGACCAGACCCGTAACAACTCTTTTCCTTCAATTAGTGTGATGCATGTTGAGACAATGGTTTCTAGTGTTCCCAAAGAAAGCATAATTCAAATTTATGAAGATTTAGCAAACTTACAAAATCAAATAAGTACTAAGAGCATTTCAACTATTGTCATCCCTACTATAGAAACATTCATCGCATGCTTGAAAGTGAAGACGAACTTGACCTTGTTTGTAACACAATTCAAATCTTTGGAAAACACTTTCTGTCAATCACTAGTAGTCCTTTACCTACAAGAAATGTCACAAGCCAAGGAGGAAAACTCCTCCTCCCACAAGAGTTTCTTCTATTCCTACCTATACCAATCCTGAAGTTACAATAACAATGCAACTGACTAGTAATGTGATTCCTTCCTTGGGTATTTCTGTTAGCATCCCTAGTACCTTTGTGGAATTGCACACCATATCTCCTACCACTTTACCACCTATAAGCATTCCATTAACTTGTCCTTGAAAAACATACAAACCCCCACCATACTCACCTCCATCTCATAATACAAGCAATAACCCTCTCATAAATCAACTTTTGCAAACTGTTTCATTCCTTCAAAAGCAAGTTTCCACCATCAATCAAAATAAAAATGGTCCACCTACATATTATGTGAAAATCAGTCCCTTGTCCTTGGAGATATTGCAAATACAGATGCCACAAGGTGTAGAGGTGCCCAGATTCGAGAAATATGGGGGGAAGGGTGATCTTTCTAGCCATGTTGCCACCTATATTGCCTTATGTAGTGACTTTGTCCTTGATGATAAACTCTTGGCTAAACTTTTCCCTAGATCCTTGAAGGATACTACCTTGGAATGGTTCTCTTCGTTACCGAACAACTCAATTCATTCATTCAATGAACTTGTTGAGGCATTTATAAACCATTTCCAAGTGCACATGACTCCTAAAATGACCTTGGTTGATTTGATGAGATGTAAGCAAAAAGAAGAAAAGATTACTGACTTTATTTCGCGCTATCAATCATTTTATTCCCAAATTGATGTCCAAGTTCCCAACCCTCACCTTCAAAAGATGTTCATAGAGAATTTCCAAAGTAAGATACAAGAAAAGCTTACCATGTTGAAACTTCCCTCCTTCATGCACTTATGTACTACCCTTTGTGATTATCAGAACTCAGTTAGTAGTCGTGATACAAAGTCTACTTCTAGCCGAACTAAGAAGTCTGAGTCTACAAATCAAAACAATTACCAATCTTTTAGAAAATAGAATAAAGGCTTCCTTCAAGTTCTCAATCCCCCTCAACAAACAAGTCAAAATACCAATACCCAAGTAGTTGTTATAGCAGCGATACCCTTTCGCTATTGGGACTCGAAAAGGAAATTCCCTCCCTTACCCAATACCCTTCATAACACAATGACCCAACTTTTAGAACAACAAATGATTACCTTTCCTCTTGTTAAAACCCTCAATCCTAATAAACCTCTACCTCTGAACTTTAGATTAAACGTGTATTGCCATTATCACCGACAAAATAGACATGATACAGAACATTGTAAGCATCTTAAACATCTTGTGCAAGACCTCATTGATTCCTATCGACTTTCCGTTGGAGGTGTTAATGATCAAGGAAATAAGTTCGTTGCCGCTCCTAACCAAAACTTGCAAAGTTTTACCAACCCTATGCCTAATCATAACATTTCATTTGTCAAAGCTAGTGAAACTACAAAGACCGATGTGATGAATGTTGACACGGATGATGAGAACATCGATACAATTCAACAAAGTCCTATGGATACTAATCAACAAGAACAAAATCCTATCGATGTTTTGGTTGTCTTGGTCGAAACTCAACATCGTAAGGGTCAAACTCAAAAGCCTCTTGACATTGCTTTCTCCTCTAAAGATATACTTAAACATGCACCCGATGGTCCTCCTTACATGGCCGACCATATCTATGATAAAAAAATTTACATAATCAAATCTAAAAATATTACCATAAAAATTTAATATATATTTAATTTAAAAAACAAATATGAATGGGATAAAACTTTATTTTGGGAATTAAATTGGGATTAATTCTTTCTTATCAACTTGCATGTATAATTAGATCGTTGGCATATAACAATCTCATTGAAACCTTACCAAATTTTTCCAGCTTAAGAAAACTAGAGAGACTGTACGTATCTCGATACAATTCATTGACAAATTTGCACATCCCCTTCTAGTCATCACCATTTCCAAGCAACACATCATTGAACTTATGGCCAATGGATTCTTTGATTACAGACATAAAGTATGTTACCAAAAGTTTCACTAATACTCAATGATACCTAGGAGAAGAAATTAAGGTAAATTTTTTTGTTGAACTCCCACAACCAACATGTGCCCTCTTCCACAACTTCACAACCTTCCAGTGATGCCACATTTGGCATGAAAACTCCTTTCACTTCATATTCTTTGCCACAAAAATCTTCATTTGTATGATTTTTTGGCTAAACGTAATAGTTAAAATTCGAAACAACTAACCTTTAATTGGTGAATGGTAGAATCCTTGAATCAAATTTTTGTGAACTATGTATGATCGTGAAGCGTATATGACACGATAATAGTCGTATGTTTACGTGGGATTCAGTTGGATATTCTCCCTGCATTTGCTCTGTTCGTATTTTCCCGCCGTATAAAAACTCCTGCTATGTCCGTATTCTCTCGGCATTTAAAAACTCTCGAGCTTTGTTTTTAAAACTTTCATCTGTCTGTCTATGTGACTTCCGTCATCCTCCCAAACGTCTATCCTCTGTGCAAGTTGTAGAAATAACGTCTGTTTATCTCCATTTACTTCTACTTGCCTCCGGTGACTTCCGCGTTGGCACCCGTACTACACCGTGCCATCATGTTATGCATGTTTCCATGTATGTTTTGATGTATGTTTGTGTTTTTGAATGTACATAGGTGCATTTGTCTACACTTTACCTAATCCATATAAAATTAGGGTCATTTTCATAAAGCAAATAATATTTGCCTATAGATTTACAATATATATTTATGTTTTAGATTTGTGATGACTATATTTCAGTAAATAAATAAATATTTCAATTAAAAATGTATATCATTAACATTTATTAAAAATTTAGTAAGCGGAGTGTAAAAAAGGTATTTCTAATAAATATACTATTTAATTTAAGTTAGACATGTTTGATTCATTAAAATAATATTTGTTTACTTGTTATAGGTATATATGCTATTAGCACATCTATCATATAAAAATCTGTGTAAAATACACAAGTTATTCTTTTCAATATACTTAGTTTTTCAAGGATTTATTATATATAGGCATCTTGGGAGGGATATCTCTTAACATATATTGTAGAATTTTATCTATATGAGAATCTCCAAAAGAATATTTCTTGACATATATTAAAGAATTTTATTTATACAACTCTTTCTTACAATAAGTTAAATTTAAATACTTACATAAAAAAAAGTAAGTGACCTTTCTATAAACATTATATAAAAATTAATGTTTTTAATATTATTTAAATATCTTTTATTTTATTTTTTAAAATATAAATATTGTGAGAAAAATAGTTTTTATTTATAGAAAAGGTAATGAAAATTTTCAACCGTCAATAAATTTTTATTTTAAAGATATAATTAATTTAAAATTCTAATTTTAGTGGAATAATTTATTTATTTATTTTAAAAAATTAATGGGATTGAAAGGTGATGTCATATATATTAAATGAATAGACAAAAATTTAAATTTGACATATATTTTTAGTTCATTTCTAGTGATTTAATAAGTTTACCCTTAAACAATAAAAGAAAATAATATGCCAAAAAACAAATTTGACATCATTTTTTACATTTTCAATGATTTAATAGGTTTACCCTTGATTATATTGTTTTCTAGCATAAATGACAATTTTAAAAATATAAAAAAATATTTTACAATTTTAAAAGAATTGACAATATTCTTCACACATTCATTAACAAGAAAAATAACTTTAAAAATATCATGTTGTGTTATTTTGAGCTGTGAACGCTTTTGACCGGAGCTATGAACCAGATACAACCATTCAACAATACCACCCCAATGGGGTTTGAACCTTGGTGGCAAGAACAACAATGCCACCTATAAACCATCACACCATGCCAATACCGGCACATAACGCAATTCCAATTTTTGGTTGAGCTAAGAAATACACTTTTTCTTGTCATATAATCAAATTAAGAATCACTTAGAAATCTATTATCTTACCAAATTTTAATTATGATTGGAGGAGATTTGTAGAACATGGTAAATGACCACCGTAACACATTTTTTCATTGGAAGAAGAAAATTTTACAGAAATGATTCAAATGTATAGAAGAGAAGATTAGTTCAAGATAGTCTCAATATGGGGACCAAACAAACTAGCAAAAATTGAAACAAACCTACATGTAATAAAAATTCTTGGATCCTCAAAGAGGAAACATAGCATAGTTAACATGCACATCAGGTACATTGAATAGGGACAATTTTTTGGAATAGAAAATTTTCTTTGCAACAAGAAATATCACGGAACCATATGTAAATGACTAGTTCCAAGAGTATTAATAGTTTGAATTCCTGACAAAGAGGTTACCATTGATTATCTTCATGTAGCACCATCACTATGGTAGAAGTGACACACATATTTTGAATCATGATCCCAAGTAATTAACCACGCCGCTTCATGTATATAAACTTCAAGGTACTAACTTCATTCTCTTTGTTCACTACAAGTTTGATAGCAATTTTGATCACCATCACACTTAGGATTTGTAAGTAATTGTTCCTGCCATTACCCAAAATTGAAAAAATAAATATATAATGTTATTATGTATCAAAATTATCGATTTTCATACTCATTTAGAAAAGAAACTAATAAAACCCTAAATAAATGGATGATAAATCTTATGATTGGACACACCTCTCCCAATTTAACAATTAGATAATATGTAGATTTATGAGCAAATTTCAATGGTAAATGTAAGAGATATGTTTCAAGAAAAGAAAAAAAAAATTGTCTCTTTTTTTAGGTTACATTAGGATACATATGACTATTGAATTCACGGCCAACAATTCATTGCAAGAAAATTCAAATAAAATATATCTTACATTAAAATAATATTATAGTATAAATTTTTAAGGTAATTATATTTTTTAATATATTTTTTAACATTTCATTAAGATTATTAATTTTTTATATTTATTACATACAAATAGTATGATAATTAATAAAAAAAATAAATACAAACATTTTCAAGTAATTTGACATACAATTAAATGTTCATAATTGGATTAAAATTTGTTAGAATTATAATATATAAGTTAATAATGATTATGTAAAATATTGAGGATAATATATCATTCTAAAAATAATTTTAATTATTTGTAAATTAAAATGTATAAAATATATTTGTAATAAAAAATATTTAATTTTGGTTAGATAACTATAATGCATACAAAATAAACATAAACAAAATTTCAAGAAAAATATTACATAATACAAAGACATTATAAAAGAAGTATACAGAAAGTGAGTGTAGAAGATTTAAAAATGCTCGTCTTCTTCAACGAATCCTTCACCAATTTTGTAGTCTTTCCATCTCTGCATATATCTTTTTTTCACACAATCTTCATATCTCCATTTTCCTTATATTTCTTTATAATGCCTTTATATTATATAATATTATCTCAAAATTTAATTCATATTAACTTTGTATACATATAGCCATCTAACAAAAACTAATATTCATTATTACAAAATATTATAAATTAAAAAGTTTATTTATTTTTAAATAATAAAATAAACAATTAATTTTTTTAATATAAAAATACAATATTAAGTATAATGAAACTTATTACTTTTCTCTCTCAAACACTGAAAGTACCATTTGGATTTGAAACCAAAACAACTTTTAAATATTAATTTTCTAAATAACACTATAAATTAAAAAAGCAAATGTTTCTAATATAGAAAATATAAATGAAGTGTTTGAAATATCCGGTTGTCCTTCCGTTGGCAGTGCATCCTGCAATAAACAACAAATAACAGCATGAATCGGGCGACGTAGAGAAAACCCCCCAAAAAAAATATAATGTTTCGAGTGAAAATGCCTCCCTTACATGAAAAACGGGCTCTGAGAGATCAATTCCATCAAAACCTCGACCATTTGCAGCGCCCGCCATTTCCTACGCCACAAGGAAAATCAGCATAAAATGTAGACAATATATACTGTTGTTTGAAATACTAAAAATGCAGACAATATAAAGAGTCTTTTGATACAGTCTGAAAACGCAGAGAGTAGCTTTTACCACAGATCAGAAACACAGATGCGCAGAATACAGAGAAGAAAGGGTACGTTGTATATAAATTAGTAGGGGTATTTTATGGGTAAAGGACAGGAGTTGCAGGGATGGGTGTGAAGGATCAAGAGAGAAAATTAAATGCCTAGAGAATGCTCTACCAAGACAACTTCAACAGACAGAACACACAGTGTTTTTGTTACGAAAAGTGTGGGTGTGGGAGTGGGTTTATATAGGAGGGAAAGTGGGGTATAACCTTCCCTGGGTTAAACGCCACTGTCTACTCACCAACAGTCCATTTCTATTTCTGCAGCTTACACGTCTCAGAATTGTACACTGATGAGTAGATTTGGTCGGGAACATGAAATCTTGGGATCGTATGGGGGTGGGGACAAATAATATAAAAAAAAAGAAAAAATTTACAGACAGATGCGCGACAGGAATGTAAATTATTGTCTGATAAGTAATATCATATTGAATTTAGAGCCGATTTTACGTGTTGCTCTTCTCTCTATATTTGCTCAGTACAAATCACATTTGATGTTGTATAATACTTTATGTTACCTGTAATAATTTTAAATAGTTAAGATAGGCGTATGAAATTTGTTTATGTTGACAATAGTATATTAATCGTGACTTTTTAAAAATATATTTCATTGAATAATTAGAAAATACTTTATAAATATAATATATAAGTAGAATTTAATTATGGAGGAAAAATAATATTAAATAATTTAAAGAGATGTCTAATAAAAGATATATCTATAAAATAATATTTTTATATGTATATAATTATATATTAACAAAATTTCAAAGTAGTATAAAGTGTTCAATAGAAATAATATCTCATATTGTTGTACAATAATGAAAATCTAACTTGCACCCTACAACATAACATCATTGACACTATGAAAAAGCTTTCTATAAGGTCACAATGTTGAATTGAGTACCTGGTATAAGTACCTAGTCATCAAGCTCTCTTTTATTGTAGCACTCCCAAATAAATTTCACAACATTATTATATTGTGTCTAATTTTTTTGTGAAAATATCTATTTTGAATATATTTGGTATGTTGAATTGAAGTACAAATCCATTGATAAATCATTAGAATGCTACATAACTTATAATGTAAATATTGCCAACATTATTATCTTGTGTCTAATTTTTTTGTGAAAATATCTATTTTGAATATATTTGGTATGATGAATTGAAGTACAAAGCCATTGATAAATCATTAAAATGCTACATAACTTATAATGTAAATATTGCTGCTATGTAAATTATGTATAGTTGGGATTGTCTATAGTCTTTTTTTATTATTATTTTATCTTGATAATATACTTTTCTCTTTAGTTTATAATTGTATTCTATTCTATGTAAGTTACATTTATTCAATATAAAAATAAAAACTTGTTGAAACTTATTCCTACACAAAGAATATTTTAAAAAGTAAAAAATAAGAAGAATAAATTTCAATTAATCAATTTTTTTTTTTTGTGATTTAAGATTACTGGCACAAATATCAAATCTAATCAAGTGGTACATAGCAATGATGTTGCTATTGATATTCATTTAGAAACATGGAAAAATAATCTATATATGACAATATTATATATGTAGATATACACTTCTATTCCAATCTATATATTTAAATTGTATATATTTAGATACACACATCATATTCTAATTTATATATTTAAATTGTAGATATTTGTTAATGGAAGGAGGAGATTCTTTTGGAATATAGCAATCAAATTGATGTCAATGCCATCCTTTATATTCTCTTTTGATATTCCTCTACACAATGATTAGAACCACCTAGTACTTTTCATATTCTTCAATAGTATTCATTTCTTTGCTTATTATGGAGATAATAATTTCATTGCATACCATACTTGGGTATCCACTATGAATATTTTTAATATCTAACATATTTATTTAAAGTTATGTATAAAGAGTTTAAAAAATTAATTTGAAGACTTTTTTAATTGAATATGTAATATAAATGATATTTCTTTTAATATATGTTATATAAATTTATTTAAGATGGATATAATAGTTTATTATTTTATTTCTAAAAGATATTTATTTTTTAATTATATTATTTTTTCTAAAATAGGGGTAAACTGATTTGAAGTATAAACATACAACAATTATATTTAAACAAGATTTGAAACTTGTTGGAAAGAACAACACCACCACATTTAAACCACCATGTTATGTCAATACTAATTTTTTAATAATTTTACGTATTATTGCATCTAATACTTATTTTATGTATTAATCTTTTTTTATTTTATTTAAAAATTTATTTCTATAAAATTAATTTTTAAATATAAATATATAATTATTTTAAAAGTATTACTTACTATTCTAGATATAAAATATATTACTTAATATTTATTTATTTACTAAATATAATATATTGAAATGCTTTTGCAATATACTTGAATTTAATTTACACATTTTTTATTCACAAAATTCTATTTATTGAAATACTAAAATTTTATTTAAAAATAATTTATCTTTTATTTTATTTTTCTAAATTTTTAAAAAAAAAATCACGGCCACATTCATTTAAAAATAATAATTATAAAAATGTTATTTATTATTGTATTTATGCAATTATTTGATTAAAATTATTTTTTTACTAATTTAATAATTTTTTCATTTACATATTTACAATATAATAATTTAAAATTATTACTTACTACTTTACCTACTAAAGTAAGTATTTTTTTACTATTTTATTCATCAAAGTATTTAGTTATTTCACTCAAGTAAACCTATTTTATTCACTATTGTTAAATGAAAATAACCATATGCATGCATATACATTTACTCAAAATTATTTAATGGATTTGTAATTTTTGGTAATTCTTTTATTTTGTTATTTCAAAATATATAGTAAATATCATATAATTATATTTAATATTATATGCCTTATAGTTTATTTGTATGCGAAAGAGCATGTTGAAATAATGTGGCCTAGAGGTTTTCTTTCATAGTCATGATATTAAATAATTCTCCCCTATTATCATTGTATGTTACACCTATCAACATGATAATATTGTAGTATGTTCATAATTTTTTAAGAATAATAATTTCTTTTTCTATTTTCAACCTCCAAAACTACAAAACAACAATCATATATGATGTCAAAATAATTATACTTAGCATTTTAGAAAATATTTTTAATACTCCCCTCATTGATGAGGACATGCTTGATTCTCAATAATTGTTTTACATATAGTCTTAGAATGTAAGGGATTGACAATCTTGTCTTGAAAATATCATATTAAATGGTTTATTTAGAATAACAACCTAGATGTAATTATACTAGTAGAGATGAAAGCTAGTAATGAGTAGCTTGATCCTTCTATTAGTACCATTTGTTATGAGGCTAACTTCCTCTATACTAAGCACTCAAACAGTAGTGGAGGATCCTTGTAGGGGCTTGCTCCTTGTTTATTAAGTTAATTATTACCTCTAGAAATAGCTCTCAAAATTGTGGTGTACATTTTTATATTCTTTTCAAAGGAAAATTACTTATTATTTTCCCTTATTTTGTGCCCGTAGTTCCCTTTTTGATAGATCCCTTGGGAGTAGTTGTATCTCCATTTTCTAGCTATGGAGTGGGTGCTTGGGGAAATTTTAACATAGTAACTTACACCCTATCAAATGTACGCCTCAAGAGCCCATAGATACATTTCCCAACACTATCACACCATTATCTTAGTAGTGCATTTTCTATACACCTCAAGAAGCCAAGAATACCTTTTGTAATGAGCACTCCTCACAGTATTGACAATGTAAACAACAATAGTCATAGTTTGATTTCCACTTTTGTATAACTCGCATTGTTCTTCAATAAGCTACCTCATCACGGGCAACACACATTGATCATAATGTATAGGTTTAGTGAATTTTCTAACTATGGTAACTTGTAAAACCCTAAAAAATAATATGCATTAAATGCATTCCCTTGATTAAGTGATCTGATTTTGATTTTGATCATTGTCATAGTCTGTGCTGCCATTCTACAAATTAAATCTTCCATTATATTGGTCATTGGTGCAGTTGGACCAATTAAATTCTTTCTAGCATCACCATCATCAACAAAACCCTCTTTCACATAGACATAGCCATTAAGAATCTTAATCTTTGAATCTAGTATGTCAATCAACAATCCCCGTGCCATGATCCATCGATCCTCATTCGTGTCTCATTTTTAAAAATGCGATCGTCGGATTAAAGGTCCTTTTAATAATCATCGTCAATATTCATCATCAACACTATGCTTAGCATAGGATCCCACCAAGCCACATGTTGCAATTCTGCTATCCCACAAGCCAAAGACATGAGCCCACTATTTCTTAGTGGACCGGCAGGCTAATGCATCTATCATCTACATCAACATTGTATAATTCACAACACTGATTTGAAGTGGCATATCGAGCAATCATTCAACGCCACCGGTCTTCACACACCATCATCCACTTCCATCACCTCACACTTTATTTGGTCCCACTTGACACAAGTCACTAGCCTGTTATATCATTGGGCTAGGCAGGGACCCACCATTGCTTAGTAGGATAGCAAGGAGGTTTTCAATCTTCTAGGCTTGATCACAACCATTGATCAAGCTAAGGGTAAATATTTAGGATGTGGCTTAGAAAATATTATAATTATTGAATATTTTTAAGGCTGATAATTGTAAGGGAAGAGGGTTAGTTGTACAAATGACTTTAATAGCTTAAGTGATGACTTAAACAACCTGCAACGTCCGATAACCAACCAACTTCAAATTATAAGTTCTACTTGTCGCCATGACTGTAAGACCTAGGGTTTATCTACCAAACCTTAATTATTCCTGAGAGAAAACATCAAACAATTATGTGCTCAAACTTTTCCATTTGAATCTACAATTTACACCTTTGAGAAGATCTCAAGAAACCCATATCAACTATGAATCTTATTTTATCTTCTGATGACTGGAGACAACTCCTACAATGTTATGAAAAAATTTCATGACAACTTTGCAACATTTATAGAACACGCACCTTCCATCCAAAATCTGATCCCTTGGTCTCCATGGCATGATGTCGACAATCTCCCTCATAGGATACCACTCCAATATCTCCTTTTTTCATCAGTGACAAAATTATGCCAACAATCCTGATGAAATTCATCCCAAGATCAACCCAAAATCAGGCACATAGCTACCACAGTTAAACCATCCATAACCCATAAGAAAATAAAATAGTTTTCCTACTACATCTTATTAACCAGATTTTGTTATATGATTACTAAATATGAGTTATCAAGTTTTATTAACTCATTCATAACAATCCAATACTAATGTTAGCCTAAAACTAAAATATATTGAAAAGGGAAGGTCAATCAAGTTTAGGAACAAGCCCAACCTTGGATTTATCCCCTAAACCCTCTCCCTATAGACTTCAGGTCAGAGTGGATCCTTCACCTAAGGATTGCCTAGATAATTTCTTCCAAACAAGATTGAAGTCACATGTAGTTCTCCTAAAAAGGTTTATCTCAAGGAGCATACACTTGAAATTCCTACACAGAAATCGCCTTGCCTAATTAATAAATAGGGATAATGTGATTTTCCAACTAAGGGGAGTTAATTACACCCTAGTAAATTAATATTAATTCTTCTTAAAAACACACCAAGGTTCTACAAAATAAAGTATCATAATCATTTATGACATCCTCACAAATTGATCACAACATGCATCAAAAAGGCCATATAATAATACTTTGAACCTCAAAAGACATTCATCCATTACTATAAACTTGTTTTAAGAATGATCAAGGATGGGGCCATAATTATGACAACTAATAAACTATAACCTATAGATAATCATATGAAAATAAGCCCTCAATAATATAATTAGTAGTAACATTCTTAACCTTTTGATTTCATTTGTCTTGATTACAACACCACATAGACTTCTATCTCATGGTAGTTAGATCTTGAAGACATTACCTTGTGATTAAATATGTAATACATTGATTATAACCATGATGACATCATGATGTCTTGTTTTATTGTATAATGATCTTTTGAATCTCACTAGAAGAGACTTACATGGTCATATAGTATATAACTCATTTTTTGTTTTCATATAATTTATTTTAAGGGAAGGAAATCAAATTATTCATCTACCCAAAAAGACTATCTATATTTAAGTTTTTCATTACTTCTATTATTTTAATAATAGTAGTATTCCCAAGAATAATCATTACATATGTTCTAATGAAATATAATGAAACATGGAAAAATAGGGTTTATCAAAATGAATTAACAAGATGATAAACCACTAGGTTTTTCTAAGATATGTTTCACTCAATTATGAGGGCTAAAATACCTAAATAACAATTAGAAATGAATCCTAACTATTATAACAACAATAAGGGAGGTTTTGAGAGGGTCAAATGATGTGTACCTTGTTGAAAAGGTGTTGTTTTGGGGCCCACTAAGGACTCATTCATCTTTAGTGGCAAATGGGTCCCTATTAGGGTTTCTGGAAAGTGCTTTCTAGGTTTTGTTCCTCTCGGTTTGCATCTTCAAATTCTAGATGTTAATTGCTTCATACCTCACTGAGGACTCATTCACCTTTAGCGGCGAATGGGTCCATGTTAGGATTTCGAAAAACTAAATTTTGGGTTCTGTTCTTCAATGTCTACACTTCCAACTCCTCGGCGATCAACTCCCAAAAGTTGGAAATAAATTTTGCAGACCTATTTATGTGATCTTGCAACAAAGATGAAAACTTTTCAAATTTTCATCTTTGTAATTTTTTATTTGATCTTGTTCTCCACTTGGTCTTCAACCTAAAAACATGCAAACACACATCAAAGAGGATAAAAACATGTTGATAGTTAGAAGATAGGGGATTTCTTAGTCAAAACCTGTTTAGGTAATTAAACCTTATGATGAAACATTGAAATAGAAGCATGAAACATGAAACATGCAATAATGATACCTTGGATGATGTCTTGGAATGTAAATCTACAAACTACCATGAAGTGGCCATGTAGAATGTAGATCTTGATCTTGAATTGGATGTGAAACAACACTTGCAAATGGATCTTCAATACTACATCAACACACTAGCTCAACAACATGCTTGATGCACTATGGCTTTGACATGATGAAATGATCTTGAATTGCTACAAAAAACTTTGATAATCTACCTTTGAATGCCTTTGAAATGCTCTTGAATGCTCTTGTGAAGTATTAGGATGCTCTCTTGAAAATCTTAGATGAAACCATGTGAATTAATCTTATATTTATACTAAATATAAGAATTAACCTCGAAATTCAAATAATTCAAGCTGACATCATAACTAAAATTGAAAATCATTAAAGTCCTACCACAAATAAATTCAAAAAGGGGGGTCCTAACTAAGGAGGACCCATTCGCCACCTTGGGCGAATGGGTCCTAGCACAATTTTCTAGGACTAAGCTTCGGGGAGGTGAAATAACATTAAAACCCCACCTCAAATATTCCAAAAAGGGGTGTCCTCAATTAGGAGGACTGATTTTCCAAAATGGGAAATGTGTCCTAGCACAGTTTTCTAGGACTCCAAATTTTCCAATGAAAATGTTATGCAATATCATTAATGGGTGTCGGGATAGATCCTTGAGAAATGCAATTAATAAGACTTGAATTTGAATTAAAGGGAAAATTAAGATTAATTAATTAATGAAGCCTTAGATTAGTGTGAAAGCGTAAGAAAACACTTTACAACACCCTAAATAAGGCACAATGATGTACATTTTATTAGAAAGGGCCCTAGACTCAATGTGAATGTGTACAACAGTACATTACAACCCTGAATCAAGACAACATTAGGTTCATTTGTTGTTAATTATTTCCAAATGCAAGAAAAAAGGATACTTTTTCCATTGTTCAACAAGATCATACTCCTTTCCACTTTGTAAAGGAAAATGAGGAGGACCAGGTAAGATAGGGTTAGGTAATGGGAGGTATGTTTGAGTTGTTTGTCTTGGTAGTGGATTTTTCCTAGTGCTATATGTATGAGCAGCGGTATTAAAACTTGGTTGTTGTAAAACATTATCATTATCACTTGTTTCCTTTTAGGTGGTTCTAAGATAAGCACATGTTTGTTTTAAACTTGTGGTTTTTGTGGGGGTGGATAAATGATATGTTTAGGCTCAGGAGAGTACTTCAAGGGATATCTAATGTGCATAACCTCAGAAGACTTAACCTTATTTTCATGATCTCTTAGTTAAGGGGAGTCTATTGTCACTTCGTCATCTTCATCTAAGGAAGCCACATCACTATTTTTTGCAAGACATGTGTCAATGTTCTCATTTCCTTCCACCATGATATATTCCCTAGTATAGAGATACAAACTAGATGTTGATGGCATTCAAAGGTTTATTCTTCAAAAATAATTTCATCACAAGTAAGGGAGTCATCAATGGTTGGATTGTCTTCCTTATCAATGTTGGAATTCTCTTGTTCAATAATGTTTTCCCTAGTAGGAGAAGTAGGGGAAGAGAGACAAATAGGACTCTCATAACTCTCATTGGTTTGATCTTCTAACACCAAAATATCTTTGTCAAAAATAGATGAGATATTAGGGGAAGACCAAATTCGATTGTCATGATTATCCACCATTGTATTCTCTTTCCCTAAAACATTCTCATGAGTGGGAGAGTTGAAATTTTTCTTTGCATGCTTAGAAAGGTAAGATACTAACATTGTTTGACCAAAAATGAAAATTACTTCTAACCATCTTATGTAATGCTTCAAAAATATAAACAATGTATATCCAAAGATGAAAAGTATTTTTATCCAATTTATGCAAAACTTCAAAAATGCAAACAATGTGTATCCAAAAATGAAAAGTACTTTTATCAAACTTATGCAAAGCTTCATGAATCTAAACATTGTGTATGCCAAAGTGAAAAGTACTTTTATCCATATTATGCAAAATTTCAAAAATGTAAATATTTTCAAATCTGATAATTTTTGTTACTTAAATGACTTTGGAATGATTCAAAAATGACTACACTAAATAGATGATTTTTACCTATATGCATAAAACAAAAGTTCCTTAAAATTTCTAGTCTAATACTATAGGTTACCAGCAAACCTAGGAAGTACCAGAAAGCTCAAAAAAAGTGGTTTTTGTAAACTATGAAAATTTGCTACCTATATAACCCTATTAGGGAATCATTCTCCACCTTCGGTGAATGGGTCCTAGATTAGGGTTTTCAATTTATTTTTACTGATTTTTAAGCTTTTTTCAATGAGTTTCAGTTTCAGGTTTGTAACAGTAATTTTCAGTTTTAGATTTTCTAGATTTTAGGCTTCTAAATGCAATGTTGACTAAGTATGAATGATGAACAATGTGACTAAATTTAATGTGCAATGTGAATCTAAGCGATGGAATGATGATGTGAATGTTAACACTATGCAAAAAAAACTTAGATCTAATGTAATTTTTCTAATTTTTAGTGAATATAAGCAATGCAAACGTGCAAATTTACCCTAAATGCAATGTTCACTAATGCAAAATGAAAGTTCCCTAAATGCAATGAAAGTAATGCAAATCTAAGATCTAGGGTTAAAAGGATTCCAAAATCAAAAATCTACAATGCCCAAAAGGTCGGGTTCACCAAAATGAAACATAGAAAAATAGGGTTTATCAAAATTAATTAACAAGATGATAAACCACTAGGTTTTTCTAAGGTATTTTTCACTCAATTATGAGGGCTAAAATACCTAAATAACAATAATAAATGAATCCTAACTACTATAACAACAATAAGGGAGGTTTTGAGAGGGTCAAATGATGTGTACCTTGTGAAAAAGGTGTTGTTTTAGGGCCCACTAAGGACTCATTCGCCTTTACTGGTGAATGGGTCCCTGTTAGGATTTTTGGAAAGTGCTTTCTAGGTTTTGTTCCTCTCAGTTTGCAACTCTAGATTCCAAATGTTCACTACTTCAAGCATCACTGAGGACTCATTTTCCTTTAGTGGCGAATGGGTCCCTGTTATGGTTTCAAAAAATTGGATTCTAGGTTATGTTCTTCAATGTCTACACTTCCAGCTCCTTGATGCTCAACTCCTAAAAGTAGGAAATAATTTCTATAGAGCTCTTTCTATGATCTTGCAACAAAGATGAGAACTTTTCCAACTTTTGCAACTTTGGCATTTTTGCTTCTATCTTGTTCTCCACTTGGTATTCAACCTAAAAACTTGCAAACACACATCAAAGAGGAGAAAAACTTGTTGATAGTTAAATGATAGGGGTTTTCTTTAGTCAAACCCCATTTAGGTAATTAAAACTTATGATGAAAGAGTGAAATAGAAGAATGAAACATGAAACATGCAACAATGATACCTTCGATGATGTCTTGGAATGTAAATATACAAACTACCATGAAGTGGCCATGTAGAATGTAGATCTTGATCTTGAATTGGATGTGAAAAAATGCTTACAAATGGGTCTTCAATACTACATCAACACACTAGCTTAACAATGTGCTTGATGCACTATGTGTTTGACATGATCAAATGATCTTGAATTGCTATAATAAAACTTTGATAATATTCCTTTAAATTCCTTATAAATGATCTTGGATGCTCTTGTGAAGTAATAGGATGCTCTCTTGAAAATCTTAGATGAAACTAGGTGAATTAACCTTATATTTATACTAAATCTAAGGATTAACCCTGAAATTCAAATAATTCAAGCTAACATTAGATCTAGAATTAAAAATCATTAAAATCCCACCACAAATAAATTAAAAAAGGGGGATCCTAAACAAGGAGGACCCATTCTCCACCTTGGGTGAATGGGTCCTAGAAAAAGTTTCTAATACCAAGCTTCTGGGAGGTGAAATAACATTAAAAACCCACCTCAAATATGCCGAAAAAGGGGTGTCCTAGGTTACAAGGACCCATTCACCCAAAGTGGTGAATGGGTCCTAATACATTTTTCTAGGTCTCCAACATTGCCAATGTCAATGTTATGCAATATCATTAATGGGTGTTGAGATAGATCCTTGAAAAATGAAATTAATATGGCTTGAATTTGAATTAAAGTGCCAATTAAGCTTAATTAATTAATGAAGCCTTACATTAGTGTGAAAGTGTAAGAAAACACTTTACAAAACCCTAAATAAGGAACAATTAGGTACATTTTATTAAAAAAGGCCCTAGACTCAATGTGATTGTGTACAACACTGAATCAAGACAACATTAGGTGCATTTGTTGTTAATTATTTTCAAATGTAGGAAAAAGGGATACTTTTTTTATTAAGACACATAATTTTTTTTAAACAACTAGAATACTTGTATAGGTGAATCATTATTATTTTAAACCACTTAGACATTTAAACATCCAATACTTATAGCATATTCAATTGCAGTAATGGAGGAAAGCATGCCAACATCTAACAACATCACATAACACATGAACACCATGATTTTTATATGGAAAACCCAAAATGGGAAAAACCACGGTGAGGATTATCTCACAATATATAATAACTGGTTATAGTATATGCCATAAGTGCTTGATGCAGGAGGACTCATTGTCCAAGTGGACTTACTGTCCAAGACGACTCACTGCCCACTAAAAGAAAAAAATGATAGAAGAAAGTTTGTAGCTCATAAGCTAGATTGAACTATTATAGTTAAAGCTATTATATGCATGAAATATAGTTCAAATGAAGCTCAATAGACTGAATTTACACACTTCATCTGATTATAATATAACACTCTTCTTTCCTCTGCATTCAAATCAAGTGCTCTAATATTTTTCTCAACATTCACAACATAGATTTGTAATGTATTCACTCAATTCACATTATCTGTATCACTCCCATGTAGGACCTTCATGAATTTTTTTTTTTAATGATCTAGCTTATATATTTGATTCACCCATAACATCAATTAGGTTTGTCTAATTAGATGTATCATTCAAAAAAATACAAAATAGGACAAGTGTTACCTCAAAATTTATTCACACATACTTCGCACCAAGACTTAAATTTTAAAACAAATTGAAATAGGTTGGCATGGAGCTATAATAGCTCCCACTTAACATCGCAATACTTAAATAATATTCAAATACCTTCAATCCTATTAGGGTAACACTGCAGTAGACCTAATACAAAATTTCTCCAACTGTATACCCATATTCAATCATGCAAACTTCAAAACACTATGCCATCTAGAATACACACTCTATTAACATATGTCAACATCTTCTCGAATTAGCAAAGCCAAAAACTGATTCGTAGAGAAGTACAAACTCATCAACTTGTATATACTAAATTGGAATTCTCTGAAATTGCCAAGCTAAACTACTATTACTCATAACTCCAAAACTAGAAACCAAAACAAGTTGAAATTTTAGAATCAAGTTCTACTATCCCACAAAACTATACTAGAAGCGCAAAGAAAAATCTACAATAAAAAACCAATGCAGACCCAATTATTGGATCCCTTGTACATAGAATCACGGGTATAAACACTTAGTCAAATTTCATCATAATTATCTTCATGGGATCAAACCTTCATGCAAAATTGTCTTACACCAACATACTAAGACATTTTAGAGCCAACCAAAATGATTTGTACCATGATTTCCAACGCAAGATCCAATGTTGACATCAATAAAAAAATTGTAATGTATAACTATATGTACCTTATGCTTATTCCACATGCTTATGCTTATTCTACATGCTCATGTTACCAACAACAACATTAATGACATATTTTGATTCTTCCAACAATCTCCCCCTTTGTAAGTGATGGCAACATGCCAAGATCTTCTCCAAAATATTCTTCCCCTTTAACATCAGGGGCAAAGGGTGCATATAACAACTTTTCTAACACATAACAGATCTCTCCTTGCAAAATATATGCATATGTATAGACTAAAAAATTTAATTGATTCCCCTTAAGTTATGTATAAGAGAAAAACCAAAAACTTGTACTAGAAACCACTCTATATACTTGACATATGTACAAAGAATATGAAACTGATAAATGGAAATGCATAAAGAATAAAAAATATTGTCAACCAAAGGAAGTTGACTCTTGAAGCTTATGTACATGGGTTATCCCACAATAGTGGGTTACACTTTTTGGCCAAACTTGACATTCAACTAAACTTTTTTAACTAAATCTTCACTTTCAAACACCTATAGCTGCTAAACAATGAGGAGTTTGAAGATGATGCAAACTAGTGATTTGTGAGATTTTTTCTGTAGAATCTAAATATATATTTATAAAAAAATTGAAATCAAATTGCATTTGTTTTTCCATCTCCTTCAATAACTAGTTTTTAATAGTAAACACCATTTTTAAAGAGTGATGTTTACTATACAACACACAACTTTTTTTATGAAAGATAAAATTCTAAGCTTTTCAAATTTTAGATTTGTAACTATAATAGATCCAGCTCCTCCATTTGGTTTCATAGTGTTTTATTGAATATTTGTTTTCTTAATTAAGTTTTGAAGTCAAACCACCTACAATTTAGACATAGGTTCACTCTATAGCACATTTTTTTTGTATGTATCAATTTTATTTATTTTTGGATCAAGGACATTTATACCAAGAGCATAGATATTTTTGAGAATTCTTTTTGTAATCTACTGTATTTTTACATGTACAGAACAAAGAGCTTGATTTTCAATGAAAAACCTACATTCACAAGAAATAAAAAATAAATATCATAATCAACTTAAATATATTTAAAATTATACTTTTGGGAATCTAATAATAAGGAAAACATATTTACAAAATATAAATTTTAAATTAATTCATTTGATCCCCCAAAAGGTAAATCAAAAGTGGTTTTTTATAAGCATTCTGATAGGTGTAGAGGAGACTCCATTATAGATATGGTTTAAAAATAGTAGGGTTCTATCCAAGGAGGTTTGATCTAAGGGGTTTGATAAAAATTTTGGAATCAAATTGCATTTGTTTTTCCATCTCCCTTGATAACTAGTTTTTAATAGTAAACACCATTTTTAAAGAGTGATGTTTACTATATAACACAATTTTTTTTTATGAAGTATAAAATTCTAAATTTTTTGAGTTTACATTTGTATTATGATATCTAGCTCCTTCATTTGGTTTCATAGTGTTCTACTGAATATTTTTTTCTTAATTAAGTTTTGAACTCAAACCAATTACAATTTAGACATAGGTTTACTATATAACACAATTTTTTTTGTATGTATCAAAATTCATTTTTATGTTGGATCAAGGACATTTATACCAAAAGAATACATATTTTTTAGAATTTATTTTGGTAATCTACTGTTTCTCCACATTTGGAGAATAAAGAGCTTAATTTTTAATGAAAAACCTACATTCACAAGAAATACAAAATAAATATCATAATCAAATTAAATATATTTAAAATTATTCTTTTTGGGAAGCTTATAATAGGGAATACATATTTACAAAATATAAATTTTAAATAAATTCATATGATCCCCCAAAAGGTAAATCAAAAGTGGTTTTTAATCAGTATTTTGATAGGTGTAGAGGAGACTCCATTATAGGTATGGTTTAAAACTAGTCGGGTTATATCCAAGGAGGTTTGATCTAAGGGGGTTTGATCAAACCCTCTTCAATTATAATCCTTTAAATGGAACCTTTCAAGGCTTAAATTATTATATTTTCTAAAAATATGTGATTTCAACAAAAAATAGGATGTCTACGAAAGTGTAACCCATTATTGTCACAACACACACATGTGTCTACTAGACCTGTTTACCTTCTTCCCAAATCTTCTTTGTTGTCCCAAGCATCTTGCATTGTGTCTCTAGCTCCATTATAATTTCTTCTCCTTCTTTCAGAGTGCTAGGTACTAGACTAATCTATGAAGCCTTGTTAGTACTCAAAAGGGAACTTGAAATAGATATGAATTGGGAATTTACCAAGTCTCTACTATTCCCAAATTGCAAGATGATATTTTCCTTTTGTCCTTGCAGTTTGAAATACTTTTCATGAAAGTCCTCAATTGTTGATCTTATCCTTCCATCTAGGTCTAGTGCAGGATCATATACATTGGAAGCTCTCTCTATCTTGGACTCAATTGAGTTCATTTCATCTTTGATACTCTTTGTGGCTCTGGGCCACTTCATACAAAATTCAAATAAGGCTTTGGCTTCAGCCATGCGAGCTTGTGTGTTGGTTATCCAAATCAAGCTAGTCCAGTGAATCCTATAGACTAGCCACTTTCTAATGATAAGATTCAATGGGGGATTTGGCCAACTGACAAGAAATGGAATTAAAACACATTTCCCCTAAACTTCAGGCTCTGTAAGACCTAGGGGGTGACCCTTTAGCAACATCTAAAGATTCAAACACATACTTAATGGGATATTGCTTAACAAATAATGCTCTCACAAAATTATGCTGAGAAACCTAAAATATCACTCAACATTAGCAAGATAATGAATGAATTCCATCAACTAGCATGGAGAACATGGAAGATACAATTACTCACAAAATAGAATTGAAATGGTTTATGATTTAAAGAATTGGGACGAAGTTGAAAACAACAGAAGCATGATAATGGACCAGTGCCAAGAAAGGGGCTATGGAGTCATATAAGCAACATTCATCCTACAGTGTCAAACATCCTCTAAAGATCTTTGCAAATGTTATCACATTGTGACAACTAGACCACTGAAGCTTTATTTGGTAATTCTTCTTACAAATCCACCTGAAATACAACACTCCTATCACATTTGTTGAAGCAATTACACTATGCTCTAAACAATAGGAAATAATAAGATGCAACTTATGCTTCATTAAAGAAATTTTATCATTCACATAATAGAAGGAAACAACAAATATAACTCAAATGCAGCAAATGTGCATGAAAAGACTCAGACAATTTTATTATTGAGTCCAAAAGAGCATTACAATTCAGCCATGGAGACAATTATCAGATAAAATAAACATGAAAGCATAATTCAGAACACACACTTTCAGATTAATGTCTCAATTACAATCACCCTAGCATTACAATTCTACTTAGAGCTTCTGCCTGCCTTACAGAGCTTTCAGAAATTGGAACCCAAGAATCCTTCACAATGAGAGAAGAATGAGAATAAATAGGAGAATAGAAAGCTCCAGAAGAAGCCCTAAAATTTACTCAGAGATTCTCTCTAGAAGCTCCATTCCCATTGATCAAAAAAATTGAAAAGCCTCTCTCCTCTCTCTGCAACAAACTTATTTTTCCTCTCAATTTGCTTGCATTCACTTTTGTTTTGAAACAAAAAATTTGCCCATAGAAATTCTCTTTTCTCTATTTTCCCTGCAAGTGAAAACTAACTTTTCCTGTGAAAGCTTTTATTTTTCCCATTTTTGCATCCAACAAATAAAATGCTTTGTTTTTATAAAGTGAACCATAAATTCACTTTACCATAGTGAATATTTAATTCACATCATTCGGAAAAATAAAATTGTTACCTCGCCTTTCCTTTTATTTTTCCTTTAAAATATTCCACTTCACTGGGAAAAACTTTTCCCATCACTTAGAACAAAATTCAACAGGGCCCATGAAATATTTTCATTTTATATTTAATTCTTCATAGGGCCTCTCTGTTTTAAATCTAAAACAATACACCCTTTTAAATAATACATGAGGGCCTTTTTAATTAATGCACCGAGCAAAACTTTATCCGCTCACCACATTTAATATTTTGCCTTCAAAATTTTGAGCCCACCACTTTACCCCACACGCTCACTGGTTTTAACAAGCGAACACTTTGTTTGGGCAATCTGGCAGGGAACAACTATGATTTAGCTGCATTTGCATCTTGTTTCTCCTCTGTTGATCTTCTTGTTCTTTTATTTTCACATATTTTCCCTAAAATTTTCCTGTGTGTAGTTTCAAACATGCTCTGCAACTTCCATGACTCTGGTAGCAAGTTCTTTACTCACAATATTCTCCTCCATGAAATTGATCTATTTCATCACAATCAATGGTGCCACATAAGGTTACGTTAGCAAGCAAATTTCTGAGGTAGCCTTTTTTACAAATTCATTTTGTGTTGGCTTCCATGGCATTCCAATAATTCTCTTGTATATTACCCCTGTACTTTAACATGCTACCAATATACATTTACCTGAAAGTCTTAAAGACTTTTAGCTTGTTTACAAGATCCCTAAAAGGCACCTTTCAAGTAGAATTTAGCTTTTCAGATCCAGAAATCAAGATTAGAAGAAAGAGCAGAGATAGAAGAGAAAAATCAAACTTTGACCATCTGAAAAAAGTTGAGCAGGACTGATACACCACTTCTAGTGTACATGAGTCCCAATATAGTGACTTTTCTAGATTTTAGGAGTTCCAGACTAATCACTACCATATTTATGTTCCTTCCCAAAAACCTTAATCTGGGAATAAATCACCCAGTGAGATGTATGAGTCCCATTGTGCATTAAATTTAACATTTTATGCATTTCAGACCTTGTTCTGAGCTTCTACAGGTTTCCAAGTGTACCTCTCTGATTTCTCAGTTTCCTATTTTGATTTGTATTCACCTCTAGATCATTCATTTGAGTTTTACAAAGCATTAGGTTTCGTCATTAGATCTTGCATGTTACTAGTCTTTCCAAGCCTTGGCTTGGTGCTGAATGCCTTTTTAGTCTCTAATCATATCCTAGGACACCTTATTGCAAATCTCTCTGTCATTTTATCATTGGATTGAGATCTTTAAGGTATCCTTGAGTGAAACTTGCATGAAATAGGCCCTAACCCCAATGCTCCCTCTCCTAAAAGGCGGGGCAACTATTTCCATCATTTCAAAGCTTTATAAGCTTTACGACCCAATCTACAACCTTTGGGTATGTTAGGAGTGTACGACATCTAGAAATGGATTTCTCAAAGGTCACTACTGGTCTCGCTACCCAGGAGATGGTTTCAGGAGTAGAGACATGTTTCTTTTGGGAAACCACTTGTGCTCCTACCACTCCTGTTTCTCCTACGACCCCACCTCTGAAAGAGGATGATTCTCTCGCTATTCCTGCATAGCATCTCATTGATCTAGATAGGAGGTTGTTGGATCTCCCAAATCATTTGGGAAAAGAATGAAACACGGCTAGGGCTGCTAGACTTGTTAATGAAATGACATATATGCTAGACAAAGATTAGGTGGGCTTGGAGTTTTTATGAGGCATCACTGACATAGTGGAAGCATATGTCCCTTCATACAACTCTAGATCATATGTTACTCAAGGTTTTGGGTCTGAACCTTTGGAAGGAAAATAGGAGTTTTTATGCCCATAACATCTGTGTACATGGCCGAATTAGGCCCTTTCGTCAATACCACCCTCGTTCCTAAGGCACCTTCGAAAGTCAAAGTAAACATAATCCCTCTAGGTTTTAGTGTTATTCCTTCTAATTCTAGTGGTGGTAACTCTGGGGGTCGTGCTAGCTCTGGCAATGGGAGCCTTGGTGGAATGGGGGCGGTGGCTCTAGTGGCTCTAGTGGTTTTGGCGGTGGTTTTGTTGGCGGTTCCACTGGTCCTATTTCATTGTTTAATCCCATTTTGAATGCTTTGTTATATAATATGTGCAAGATGTAGAATTAGCTGGTGAACCTGTCCCAGGCCACCTCCCAACAAGTTTTATAGCCTTTCTTTTGTCATAGTCCTTTATCAATAGAAATTCTGAATACTCCTATTCCCTAGGGGATGGCGATTCCAAAATTCAAAAAATATGGCGGTAAGGGAGATCCACAAACACGTGTCCACATTTAATGCCATTTGTATGGATTTTTTCCATGATGATGTCTTAATGGCTAATTTTTTCTTGAGATCTCTCAAGGATACAACCCTAGAATGGTATTGTTCCTTGCTTGATAATTCCATATTCTTGTTTGATCAGCTTATGAATCAATTTCTCTGGGAATTCCTAGCAAACATCGGGCAATAATTTTCTCTTTGTTGGAAGAATGGGATATTTTCAAAGGGGCAATAAAATATGTTACTAATGTCTTGGTAATATTTAAGTAATCTATATTTTTTATATGAAAAACAATTTGAAAAAACTATTTCCTCTTTTCCCTCCACCAATGAAATATATCAAAATTAGATTCTATAGTTTTAACTAAATCTATCACCCCTTAAATAGAAGCAAAAAATCTATGTAATTGGAGGGAAATATGAAGATTCACATGAAATAACCATAATTGTGTTTGTAGTGGTTATATTCTTAGTGATCTTCACTCTCAAATTTTGTTCATTAAAAATAGTTTGACATAGATTTTATGGTGGACTTTGAGACTATTTTCAAGGTATCTTTTAAGGATTTATCAAGTGTTAGTACATCTAATATAAAATTATATACAAATATATGATTTGCCTTAATTGTAAGTATACAAAAATAATCTTAAGAACATATTTTTAAATAACCTAGTTGAAATGCTAAATTTACCATAATATAAAGTTATTTTGATAGAAAAGTTACTCTAGATTTATTATAATCCCTAAAAATTGGTTTAAACCATAAACCATAATCCCTAGTCCTTAAACCCTAACCCCCAAAAGACTCAAAGACCCCTAATAATAAAAATGTTTACTAAATTAAAGCTATCTACCATAAAAAATCTTGGCTTCCATTAATGGGGGAAGACGCAAAATTCTTGCAACATAAGGTTCCATAGACAAAGTTACTTATTCATGCATGGTCATACATAATAGTTGTGTTGTAGAAAAATAAAGAACAAATGCATGCATGAGGAAAAATAGAATTAAATACTTTTTGCTTGCACTTGGAATGTATACTTGATTGGTTCTAGTTCTCCAAACCTAAACAAGTACCCATTTTAGAAAAGATTGCGTCCATCTTTTACAAAATATACATCCTTTTATCAAAAAACCTTTTACCCCCTATTTTCCCCTTAGTAGATCTCCAATGTCTTAAAATTCTTGTATTACTATCATGTGTTTAATTATCTATTTGAAGAAACCATTTGTTAGTCCATAATTGAGCAAACTTTTAGATGTGAAATTTTCTTATAAATTGTATTTGTTGCACTCTATATTGAATATCTATTTCTTGAAATACTTATATAAATATAGATGCTACTTGTAAGGATAGATGTTGAAACTAAAGGTAGAGACTTTATATCCGAGGATGAACCAAATTTTCTAAAATATAGAAATTCTAATATGTTAAAATGAATAATAACTTATGTAAAGACTACAAGATGTTTTTTCTTAAAAGTTGTGTTTGTATTATGATCAGGTCTTTAATTTTTTGTTTGAACAAATGTATTCACCCAAAATAAGACAAACCATTATATTTGAATTTTGTTCACACATTGTATCTATTGCGCTCTATACTAAATATCTATTAGTTTAATTTTTTTTATGAAAATTTAAATCTGACTTGAAAGGTCATACATTGAAACTAAAGATAAAGATTATAAGTTCAAGGGTGAATCACAAAGTCTGAAATATAGAGGCTTGAATATGTTGAAACACATAAGAGTTGAGGTCCAATAATTTTTCCTCGTCATGTGTGTTTAAATTAATGATGGACAATAGAACTAATCTTGAAAGATGAACATAACTTGGAAAAATTAGGATGAGCAAACAAATTCAAGTGGAATGAAGTTTTCATAGAAGGTGTCCAAAAAGACCAAAAAATAAAATAAAATAAAAAAGAGATGCCATATCTTAATGTGAATAAGTTGTTTTAATCAAACTCACACTTTATGACATGACAAAGACCTTGTGAATGCAAGATTATCAAGTGACATTTGATTCCTACATGAAGCATGTTCCCACTAAAGTGACATCTGACACAATGCAAGATGCTAAGGTTAGTGAAAATATGTGTTATTATTAGACAGAAATAACATTTGACAGTTGTATACATTTGATTTAATCTTTTCAGTATAATAAGTTAGCAAATTAGACAGGTGACTCGAGGGCATGTTAAGTGAGAAACTGAAATCTAATTCTAATAAAAACTGAAGGTAGACAAAGATTCTCACTTAATTAAACTAACATTATTGGAACTTTCAAACTTTTTTTTATAATCTATCACCTTTGTTATTAAAAAAAATAATAATTTATTTATAGAAACGGGCTACCAAATTATTCGGTACAGTACCAGTACTCAAATGTATACAGTCATTGCTACTATCCATACACATTGTGGGGATGGATATCTATATTTTTCTTGCTCGTATGTGCCTTTATATAAAATAATGATCTAAAAAAATGGACATCTCTGTGTTTGGTGAATTGAGGTTTATCAGGCGAGTCTCCTCTTCAACGATTGCTTCATTTACTATGACTATCAACAGCTGTCCCTGTTTGTACCTAACTGTCAATTCTGTGTATTAAGTTTGTTCTGAGACAAATATACAGTCAACAGCAGTGATTGTTTATGGTTCATCTGAGGCTGTCATTTGTAGCTGTTACTGATCTGTTTTATTACTATTTTTGTAGTATTTTTTCTGCTTAACCCTATAAAAACATGGATGAAAACCATCAAATGAGGCCAAAGAAAGGCGGCAACAGGTAAGAGACGTAAGAAGTTTTATTAACATACACAGATTATTAGAGTGACCCTAAACTTAAAAACAAAAGCAAAATTTTAATATAAGAAAGGAAGCCAGGATTTGAAACCTGCAAAGCCATTCAGATCTGTATTCTTAGTATTGCAGATAGGAGGACAGACAATTATTTTCTTCTTCACTCAAAGGCATCCTCTAGAAAGTAGATGATAAGACTGTTTACTAGATACTGTTTTCTTATTAATGTTATAAATATAACATCATGAAACGTACACGCGTGTGGAGGAAGCAGCGGCGTACACAAAAACCAGTACAAATGTTATAATATTCTGGGGGAAACACAAGATTTGGTACAATTCAATTTTGTACTAACCTCTGTCGAAGATAATCTTAGGATTTGGTGAGAGTTGCACTGATTATAAAACCCAGATGAAGCAAGCGCATTCAAGCCGTAGGAAAATTGTCAACTTGACAAGCTATTCGGAGATATTCAAGGTACATCTCGGATTGAAAATTGGACCTTACTAAGTTTAGCTTCCCACGTGATAGTTTCTATTTAAATAGAATCATCTCAGATTTTGTACATGCAAGCACGTGCAAAACTAGAAGTTGTGTAAAGATGCTGTTTGAGGATGAGTTGTGTTCAATAATTCATTTAATCTTTTGTAATTGTGAAACTTGGATATTTAAGCCGATGTTTATATTGGTGGATAAAGGAAGAACGCTCACTACACATGGATAGTTTTTATTCAATTCGATAAAATTTGTTACAATTGCTTCATTTTATAGAGAACTTCCAAAATTACAAAGACTATCTAGGTCGGCATATTTCATTAGTCAAAATAGACAATTCTATCAAGAAATTTCTAAGTATTTACTATATTTAATTTGTGGGAAGATTTATTAGAATATTTTGACACCTTTCAATCCTTATGATTAATTGCTTCGATATCTACAACACCAAAATTATCACTTAATTATTGAAATTGTTCCCTTGTTATTGTCCTTGTAAATATACCTTCCAATTGATCTTTGGATCTGCAAACCTCTAAATTGATTTCTCCATCATTCACTAGCTCTCCAATGAAATGATACCTTGTATCATTGTTCTTGGTCCTCTTGTGAACAACATGACTCTTTGACAATGCAATTTTTGATTTGTTATCATAATATATTGCTATTGGATTTTTTTGATCATGCATTAAATTTGTCAATATTTTTCGCATCCAAACTACTTGACATGCTACAAAAGTTATTGCTACATACTCAACTTTGACCGATGAAATTATTACCCCAGGTTTCTTCTTTCATGCCCGTTTCAGTACTGATTCAAAATGAATTATATATTTTGAAGTACTCTTTCTATCATCTATGCTACCTACAAAATCCTATCAATATAATCAATCAAAGAAAAATCATAAGTTGTGGAATGTAATATAATTCCATAGCTTGGCATCCTTATTATACATCTCAATACCCTTTTTCTCAACTTGCCAACATGAATCCTTTCATGACTCCATGAACATAGAAATTAGGCTAACTCTATACATAATATATATTCTTGTTGCTATGAGATATGTCGAACTTTCAATGAGTTTCTAATATGGTTGGATAAAAATTGTGCCCTTCATCCTCTCTATCAAGTTTGGTTCTTATTACAACTAGAGTAGGTGTTGGACTGCAATTCACCACCGTAAATCTCTTCAACAAATACTTAGCATACTTAGATTGTACAACTTCAATGCTTAGAAAGTATTTAATAAATCCTATGTTAGCCCTTTCAAATTCATTTTTCAAGGCCAATTTAAACATTTATATAGTAAAAGTTAAATCATCAACATATAAATAAGGAATCAAGATCTAATATTGTGTATTTATATTCATGTATAATGTAGGTTACCTCGAGTTTCTAATTAATTCATTACTTGTCATTTATGAATTTATTTTTTATATTATGCTCTAGTTTTTTTTTACTCCATATAGAAATTTCTTTAACTTGCATACATTTTCTTCATGTCTACTTATCTCATATCCTAGTGCTTTTTGTGTGTAGGCCTCTTGTTTTAGAAAATCATTCCAATTTTTTTTTTTACATCCATCTAATGTAGTGTCGAAAAATGTCGTCAGTGACATTTTCATACTTGTTTGGGCCCTCCTTATAAAATTGAGCTTAATGTTGCCTTCAAGTTTAGTGTTGTAATGTGTTTAACATAGTCACATTAGGTCTTGGGCCCTTGTAAACAAAATAAACCTAATCCTATCTTATTTAGGGTGTTGTAAAGTGTTGTAATGTACTTTCACACTTTTCTAGGGTTTCCATTAGTAATTGGGCTTCTTTATGCTTGAATTGGCCTTATTTTGCATCTACAAGCCTCATTTAATGCATCTTTGCGAGGATGATCCTGATACAAATCAACATCCAATCATAATTTAGGTTTTTTTAGGTTGTGTGGCCCATATTTGGTGGTTTGGGACTCATACACCACCTTGGGCATATGGGTCCCACCTAGGGTTTTGGGTCATGATCCCAATTTTACACCTTTCTAAGCATTTTTGAATTTGCTCCCATAATTTATGCCTAATAGGACTCATAAGCCACCTTGGGTGCATGATTACCGTGTGGCCGAAAACTCAAATTAATTCAAATTCTTGGCAGGATTTTATCCTCCTAGATCCGATGTTAGCTTGTAGTGTTGTAAGTTTTGGAATTTTTGCATAATTATGTATAAATACAAGTTTCTTTCACTCATTTTAACCTAACAAGAAATCAAGTGACCTAGCAAGTTGAATAAGTATTCTTATAGCAAGTTTGAGTTCAAAATAGCATTCAAGGGTAGATTATCAAGTGATTTAGAGCACTATTCATATATCTTTCAAGTATCATGTCAAAGTCTTCATGCATCATATTTGTTTTGGAGCTAACAATTGTGATGTAAGGTTTCATGATTCAAGCTAGCATTTCATTAAATATTATTACAAACAAGGAAGAACTATGAGATAAGAAACAATCACATGAACAATGCATAAATTTATATTTAGGTTACTTGTTAACAATGAGCTCAAACCCTCATTATAAAGAATGAGGATGAGCAAATATCTGCCACAAGAGTAGGCAATCACATGCCATGGATTGAGGAGAGGACTCCTCATCTTGCAGTCGTGGTGAGTTGCTCTCCTCTATGCAAGGGAGAGATGTCAAGGGGGAATGGACACCTCTCAAGTCACTTCAACAACCTTGAAACCTCGTGGGGAATGAGTCAAGGGTTAACTCCAATACCTAACTAGGCTTAAGTTAGCCTAACTAGAGTATAATACACTAACACCCCCCCTTAAGCATAGATTAGGTGGGTATGTAGAAATGGGTCCTGGCTACTAGCTAGATGAGGTACCTATGCACAATGCAAAACTCTCAAAAATGGAGAAAGATAGAAAACCTAGTGGGTAAAAACTATCCTCCAAAAAGAGAGAAAGCAAAAAAATGTACAAGTGAAAGAAGAAGAAAGATAGGAGGAATCAAGACCCCTCCAAGAACTACTTCTATCACATAAGTACAAGAGATATTCCCCCATAGGAGAGAAAGAGAGAGACATGGAAGCCTCCCATAAGATATGTTGTAGTGTGTATGAATGCTTGATGAAGTATGCCAAAGAGAATCCATGAATGCTGAACCACATTTCTCCCCATAGGAAGAAGGAGAACTATAGAAGTGTGCAACTAATATTCCCATTCCTGATAGGAACATGCAAAAAGAAGTATAAAGGTCTTTGAATTATGCACAAGATCCAAAGACATAGATGATGCCCATAATGTCTTTGTAGAATGCTCAATGATCTCCAAGCCAAAGTCAATTGTGACAAAGATTCAGGAATAGGGATCACATGGATCATATATGTATGATGATAATTGGAACCATAATAATTTGATACTGTCACTATAGAAGCTGATGTAGGCAAGGCATGAGCAAGAATATTTGAAGAAGACAAGGCTAATGCAACTTCAATGAAGCTGACATTGAAAAGAAGATGAATGCCCTCAATGTTGGCATCATGATCAAGAAGGAGAGACTCTACAAACAAATGATGAATGTCTGAAAGTATGGCATCTCACTGATCAAGAGAACATGAGTGAACTTGCAAAAGAGAATCTGAAGTAGCCTTCTAAGAAGCCAAAGTCTTGGTTGAAATAGCAGGTGGAGGAGACTGAATAACTACCAATATAGGTGTATAAAGAGGAGAAACAGAAAGAGATGTCTCTATGTCATCAAGACAATCAAGACTGTTCTAATAATCAAGTTCCTCTTTAGTATCATTGTCATACAAAGGATCATCCTCATTATCATAAAAGAGAAGCATGTCTATAATGGGATTATTTGGGAATGGAGTTCTTAATGGGATCTCCATATATTTCCCATAGAGTGTTCTAGAGAGTGCGATGACCCTCAATGTGTGATAGAGCCCATGATATGTGGTCCCCAACACTTAAACCCATTAATCCTATTCTAGAGAGTGTGAGGACCCTCATTGTGTGATAGAGCCCATGATGTGTGGTCCCCAACACTTAAACCCATTAATCCTAAGACATGATCATTTCTACTTTCCCATATAGATTTTTGCCAACATGCAGTAGGTTTAGGAATAAGTCCAAACAAATGTGGCAATAAATGACTCTGTCGGCAATGCTTTAGGATTTCATCATGCTAGGACTTATAGTTTCCTTCTCGCAAACTTATGACAAATGGATGACTTTTAATTCCCATTTTTAGACTAGATAATTACCCCATTTGGAACTTTATTTTAGTTCATTAATTATAAAATTCATTGCATAATCCCCCCAAAGAAAAATACAGAAAAGTGGCACTTTATAAGTTGGGTGCATGAATTTCTAATAAATCCCCCTTGATTTTTGGTACTTTATCATTGTGCATGAACAAATATTGTCCAGGTGCTCTTACAGTTTTAGAAATTTCCTATAAAAGAGGAGAAACTAATTACATGCCAAAGCCAAATTGGTAGTGAAGAACCATGGCCTCAATCGACCCCCAAAGAGAGGCGTCCCACCTTTGAGGGAAAATTTGAAAAACTTTCCACTGCAAGATTTGAAGTGCTTATATGAAAAATGCCTCTTACAAATAGATTGGGCCCTTCACAGATACTCCATTTTGCACACGTTAGGAAGGAAAATCATGCCTCAAAATATTAAATACCCCAATTTACAATAAATGGAAAATGATTGAAACTATGCAACAAATGTCATATGAAGGGAGAAATTTACTAAGTCAATGGGACATGAAGAGGTTTGAATGATATTGAGATAGTCCAAATAGGAGACTATAATTAGAGTCTAAATGAAGGACTACAGAGATGTCAATGAACTGTACAGTCAAAATGGAGGTTGACAATAAAATTGGTTGAAGCTTAGAGAATTTGAGGGCGTCAACTAGCAATGATTGAAATGGAATGAGCTAAATGTGAGCCAAAAGCGAGTTGAGATGTGGCAAACAAATAGAGTGGGCACCAAATCTGAGAACAAGCCCAAAAAACTAGCCAAAGTCGAGTTGGCCAAGAAATAAGGATCGAAGTAGCTTCAAAACATGGATCCGCTATCTTAGAGATCTAGATCTAACCTTTGAAATAGGCCATGAGCGGCCTGAAGGAGAATGCAGGCCAAGGTGCCCCAAAAACATCCAAATTGGAATATGGATTACAGGGAGCTCAATGTGAATTTCACATGAGCTGTGAGACATGGGTGTGCAGGACAAGTGCTTGGATGCAGTGCTTGAACATGAATATTGTAACCTCCAAATGCTAATAAACCCAGGCTTCTCTGTGCCAAATGAAGGCAAGGGCCAAAAGATGGGTCGGATGAAAAAAATCACACTCTGCACTTGCAAAATTTCCCCTCACACAATTGATTGAGCAAGGCTCTTCAAATCATGATGACCTCAATTTTCCTTCTAATTGCACCAATCTTGCCATGTGAGACGTGAGATGTCAAGCTTGGATGTGCAATCAAGGTTTGTTGGCCAACCTCAAATTATAGAAGATTCTAGTGACCTGCAATCAAACAAATCGCAACTTCCAACAAACTGTGCCTCTAAGAATAGACAGAGTGGGGTCAATTTGATAAAAAAAAAACTATTTCAAAATTTTCGTGTAGATTCTTAGCAGGGAGGGAAGAAAGAAAGAAACTAAATACATCTAATCAGTTCACCTATAGGCCTGAAACTATCTCCTTCCTGCTCTGATACCATATTAAAAACTAGGAAGATCTAGGAGATAAGAACAAGGACATGAACAATGTATAAAATTGTATTTAGGTTACTTGTTAACAATGAGATCAAACCCTCATTATAAAGAATGAGGATGAGAAAATACATGCCACAAGATTAGGCAATCCCATGCCATGGATTGAGGAGAGGACTCCTCATCCTGCAGTTGTGGTAAGTTGCTCTCCTCTATGCAAGGGAGAGGTGTCAATAGGGAATGGACACCTCTTAAGTCACCTCAACAACCTTGACACATCATGGGGAATAAGTCAAGGGTTAACACCAACACCTAACGAGGCTTAAGTTAGCCTAATTAGAATAGAATGCACTAACAAAGATCCATCCTATTCAAGCAAGAGTTAATATCTACAACCATTGGAGTTACTTCATACATGTTTGCAATACTTTATTGTTAGGGTTTGGTAAGTTGCAACATCATATCTTTTTCATTCATCATTCTCCATTCCTACTTGATTTCATTTCAAGGTTTGATTACCAAAACGAGGTTTGACCAAGGAAAACCCCTATCCACTCACAAAAAAACATTTTTCCCTCTCTTTAGTGTGTGATTTGTAGGTTTAGGTTGAAGACACATTGAAGAGAAAGTTTGGAGAAATTTTTCAAAGTGTTTATAGTTGTCAAAGTTGTCACCTTGCATTGAAGATCATTGGAAGACTTCTACAGGTTGCAAATTAGGGTTTCAGATCTAGAAATCAATTGGGAAGCACATAGAAGACCTTGAAGACCTAATTAAGAATTTAAAGCTTCAAAAATCCCTAACTAGATTGATACACTAGTTTTGGCGTATGAGTCCCAGTTTAGGTCATTTTCCAAGTTTTTGTAGTTTTAGACACCCATTTACCAAATTTTAGTTTCTGCACAAAAACCCAAATCTATGACTAAATCACCCAAACTAGCGTATGAGTCTAAATAAGCTTTAAAATCAATATTTTCAGCATTTCAAGCATCCATCCAGTCATTTCTAGATATCTAGGTGCACACATTTCATCTTGCAACTTTTTGTTTTGTTTTACATGCATTTTTAGGTCATTTAGTGAAAGATTGCATCATACTAGGTTTAGGCATTTTGATTTGCATTGCATTTATCTTTTCAAGCTCTAGGTTGGTGGTGAATCCCTCATTAATTTACAATCAGACCCTAGGACAACCCTATTTCAAGAACTCTTTCTCCATTGCATACTTGAGGTTTAGATCTCTAGGGTTTGTTCTTAAATGAGAGTGTTGGATTTTGTTATTCTATCTCCCAAGCATAAAATTCAAATAAAATTCTTCATTTCATTTTGGTGAACCTGCATTTAGAACATCATAATTCTGATTTGGAGTGTATCATCATCTTAGATCTTGCTTGCATTAACATTGCATTAGTTAATTGGAATTCTAGGGTTTCTAATTTTGCATTACTGAAAGTGCATATAGGTTGCATTTTGCCTCTCAAATCATTGAAAATCATATAAAATCTGTATTTGCACTTAGGTTACAGATCATACAACATGAAAAGCATAAAAATCACTTAATTTTTTTTGAAATTTTTGAATAAAATCCTCACTAGGACTCATACACCCCTCTGGGAAATTTAGTCCTAGTGTTGATTGTGAACTGCATTTTCCATAATTTAAAACTCTTTTTTTGTGCTCCTGTTTGTTGTTGATAACTTTATATTTCTGTTTACAGAGTTTTTGTTATATTAATTTCATTGTATTTAGCTTAACTTGCATTTGCACTCATCTTGCATTTAGTAGCCCTTGCTTGAGTATTTGGTGTCCTATTGTTAATACTATAGTGAGATGAAGTTTGAGAATCATGTCATCCCGCGATAGAAAATCGTCATGGATCTTGGGTTGCCTAGCTCTTTCACTCTTAGTATTGACACTAGTACACTAGGTATGGACCAAACCTGTAACAACTCTTTTCCTTCAATTAGTATGATGCATGTTGAGACAATGGTTGCTAGTTCTCCCAAAGAAAGCATAATTCAAATTCATGAAGATTTGGCAAACTTACAAAATCAAATAAGTACTGAGAACATTTCAACTATTGTCATCCCTTCTATAGAAACATTCATCACATGCTTGAAAGTGAAGACGAACTTGACCTTGTGTATAACACAGTTCAAATCTTTGGAAAACACTTTCCCTCAATCACTAGTAGTCCTTTACCTACAAGAAATGTCACAAGCCAAGGAGGAAAACTCCTCCTCCCACAAGAGTTGCTTCTATTCCTACTTATACCAACCCTAAAGTTACAATAACAATGCAACTGACTAGTAATCTAACTCCTTCCTTGGGTATTTCTACTAGCATCCCTAGTACCTTTATGGAATTGCACACCATATCTCCTACCACTTTACCACCTATAAGCATTCCATTAACTTGTCCTTGAAAAACATACAAACCCCCACCATACTCACCTCCATCTCATAATACAAGAAATAACCCTCTCATAAATCAACTTTTGCAAATTGTTTCATTCCTTCAAAAGCAAGTTTCCACCATCAATCAAAATCAAAATGGTCCACCTACATATTATGTCAAAATCAAGTTATATTGTACATAAAATATGACATACTTGTGTATAAGTAGAAGGTCCATTACTCCATTAAAAAAACAAAGAAGAATTCCCCCTCCTCTATTGTATCACTTGAAGTGGATGTGTAAGAATCATAACACAATTGATTACAATTTTTAGATTAATGGGGTGAAATTTCTACTTATGTCAATGTGCCTTGAGTACTAGAGGTACTACCACCATCTCCGCCACACTCTCTACTATTTGATAAAACTAAATAGTTAGGTCAATCAAATTTAGTGAGAATTTACTTAGTTTCCTAGATATATAATCATCCCTTCCTAGTGAATAGAGGAAGTAATGGTTGGTCTAAGAGGAGTTACAAATTATGGAATAGGTAGATAACAATTTGGATCAATACAAATACTAGGTTTAGGTTATGATATGTCACTGCTAACACCTTTGAATGGTCTCATATAAAGTTAAATCTAAACATCTAAAAATCAACTAAAAAATTCTTTTTAATATATTATAGTAGCTCAATATTATCATATGGTTTATGGTCAAAGACCATACACTAAGAGTTCCATAATTTAGTTCTCATCACCCTTTTGACTAATAATTTGATCTTTGTTGGAAGGATAGGGATATTTTCAAAGGGGCAATAAAATATGTTACTAATGTCTTCTTCGTAATATTTAAGTAATCTATAATCTTTTTATATGAAAAACCATTTGAAAAAAATCTATTTCCTCTCTTTCCTCCACCAATGAAATATATCAACAGTGGATTTTATAGTTTTAACTAAATCTTTCATCCCTTGCATAGAAGCAAAAATTCTAAGTAATTAGAGGGAGATATGAAGATTCACATGAAGTAACTATAATTTAGTTTGTAATGGCTATATTCTTAGCGATCTTCACTTTCAAATTATGTTCATTAGTTTAAGTATAGTTTAACATAGATTTTTTTGGTGAATTTTGAGACTACTTTCAAGATATCTTTTAAGGATTTATCAAATGTTAATACATTGAATATATAATTGTATACATATATATGACCCTATCTTAATTGTAAGAGTAAAAAAATTAATTTAAATACATATATTTAAAAAACCTAGTTTAAATGCTAAATTTCACATAATATAAAGTTATTTTTAGTAAAAAAATGACCATTGATTTATCAAAATCCCTAAAACAGAGTTTAAACCATAAACCATAATCCCTATTCCTTAAACACTAATCCCTAAATCACTCAAAGACCCCTAATAATTAAAAAAATATGAGCTAAATTAAATCTATCTACCCTTAAAAAATTATGGCTTCCAATATTTAGGGGAAGAGGAAAATTTCTCACAATATAGTGATCGATACAGAAAGTTATTTATTCATGCAAGGTCATGTAATAGTTATGTTGTAGAAAAGCAAAGAAAAAATGCATGAGGAAAAATAGAATTAATATTTTTTTTCTTCCACTTGTAATGGATATTTGATTGCTTCTAATTCTTCAAACCTAAAAAAGTACTCATTTTAGAAAAGATTAAATTCAATCTCTTACAAAATAGACACCCTTTTATCAAATAAAATTTTACCCCTATTCTTCCTTTTAGTAGATCTCCAATGTCTCTAAATTCTTGTATTATTATCATGTGTTTAATTATCTATTTGAAGAAACCATCTATTAGTCCAAGTAACCCTTAGATGTGAAATTTACTTATACATTTTATTTGTTGCACTTTACATTGAATATCTATTTCTTAAAATACTTATATAAATGTAGATGTTACTTGTAAGGTCACATGTTGAAACTAAAGATAGAGACATTATATTTGAAGATGAACCAAAATTTCTAAAATATAAAAATTTAAATATGCTAAAATGAATAATAACTTTTGTAAAGTCTACAAGATTTTTATTCTTAAAAGTCACTTTGTATTATGATCAAATGTTTAATTCTTTGTTAAGGTGTTCACCCAAAATAAGACAAATCATTATAGTTAAATTTTGTACACACATTGTATCTATTGCACTTTATACTAAATATCTATTAGTTTAATTTTTTATGAAAATATAAATCTTACTTGAATGGTCATATATTGAAACTAAAGATAAAGACTATAAGCTTGAGGATGAATCACAAAGTCTAAAATATAGAGACTGGAATATGTTCAAACACATAAGAATTGAGGTCCAATGATTTTGCCTCATCATGTGTACTTAAATTAATGATAGACAATGGAACTAATCTTGAAAAATGGACATAGCTTGGAAAAATTAGGATGAAAAAACAAATTAGAGTGAAATGAAGTTTTCATAAAAATGTCAAAAAGACTGAAAAAGAAAATGAGATACAAAAAGAAATGCCATATCTTAATGTAAACAAGTTGTTTTTAAATCAAGCTACAGTTGATGACATGACAAAGAACTTGTGAATGCAAGATGATCAAGTGACATTTGATTCCTACATGATGCATGTTCCCACTAAAGTGACAATTGACACAATGCAAGATGCTAAGGTTAGTGAAAATATGCGTTATTATTGGATAGAAATAACATTTGACAGTTGTATGCATTTCATTTAGTCTTTTGAATATAATAAGTTAGCAAATTAGACAGGTGACTCGAGGGCATGTTAAGCGAGAAACTGAAATCTAATTCTAGATTAAAACTGAAGATAGACAAATAATCTCACTTAATTAAACTAAACATTATTGGAACTTTCAAACCACTTTATAATCTCTCACCTTTGTTAAAAATAAATAAAATAATTTATTTATAGAAACGGGCTACCTCTTCGATGATGCAGGGTTTTTTTGTAGATTGGAACTTTCAAACCAGTACTCAGATGTCTACACATTGTCGGGATGGATATCTATCTTTTTCTTGCTCGTATGTAAAATAATGATCTAAAAAGAATGTACATCTCTGTGTTTGGTGACATGAGGTTTCGCACGCGAGTCTCCTCTTCAACGATTGTTTCATTTATTATGACTGTCAACAGCTGTGGCTGCTTGTACTTAATTACTGTCAGTTCTGTGTATTAAGTTTGTTCTGAGACAAATATACAGTCAACAGCAGCGATTGTTTATGGCTCATCTGAGGCTGTCATTTGTAACTGTTACTGGTCTGTTTTATTACTGTTTTTGTAATATTTTTTCTACTTGAACCCTAAAAAAAAAGAGGATGGAAACCATTAAATGAAACAGGTAAAAGACGGAAGATGTTTTGTGAACATACACAGATTATTAGAGTGGCCCTAAACTTCAAAACGAAAACAAAATCTTAATGTAAGAAAGGAAACCAGGATTCAAAATAAAAACAAAATCTTTCCATGAAGTGTAACCCTAAACTTAATTTAAATTATTTTTTCTTCATTAAAGAGTACATAATTATAAAAGAATAAGAAGGAACATTCCCGAACTGTTACACAATCTATATCGACTAAACTGTCAGGACTAAACGAATAAAGGCTAATTGCCTTCAAACCTTAAAACCAAAATAGATATACATATAAAAACTCAGTGCTGGCTAAAAAGAACAGCCAGGAACGTCTAACAAAGCCTCGCACAAAAGGAAAATGGAATACTTGACCTAACACTTGAACAACCAACTAGCAGCTGTAGATACTACGACACAAATATATGTATTCCCTGATATCTGTAATATAATCACCTACCTTCACATCCATCTGGATAAGTTGCCTTTATGATGTCATAGTTTTAACCTCCATCACGTGAACCAAGGATATAGATCAAATCATACAACTACAGGTTTTCAGGCACATTAAGATTTTCAATTTATATACATGCTGTCAAAACCGAACCTTTGAGGACAACTTTTCAACCTTTTCATTCAATGACAAACTTTTAATTAACTTGCAAACATTGACAACTGAACCCTAGGCTAAATAGTCCTTAAAATTTGAACTTTTATTTAACTTGCTGCTACACTTAAATGAAAAGAAGCTCTAATGGGGAGCAATGTAAATAGCAAAGGGAAGAAAAATATTTCAGAAAATGAATCAAACCAGAAAGCATTAAAATCTCAAACATCCATGAAGGACACAGTAATCATCGTGGCTGCAGGTTATGCATAAAAATTAAGTTCTTACAAAAGTAGTCATTTTTGCCTCGTGAAAGACACAATCCTGCCGATCTGTGGGCGAAAACCAATTTATTAAATATTTTGAGAATTTATTAGTAAAGGTCCATAAACCCCATTATCAAAATCTGATGCAAGGCAATGCAGCTTTTGAACCGGAGCAGTTGATTTGAACGTGTTGAAGATGGATGCTTGTAAAGTGTTTGAGAATTTATTAGTAAAGGTCCATAAACCCCATTATCAAAATCTGATGCAAGGCAATGCAGCTTTTGCACCGGAGCAGTTGATTTGAACGTGTTGAAGATGGATGCTTGTAAAGTGTTTCACTCAAAGGCGTCCTTTAGAAAGTAGATGATAAGACTGTTCACTAAACACTGTTTTTTTTATTAATGTTATAAAAATAAATTCACGGAAGCGTACACGCGTGTGCAGGAAGCAGGGGCGTACACAAAAACCAGTACAAATGTTATAATATTGTTGGGGAAACACAAGATTTTGTACAATTCAATTTTGTACCAACTTCTATCTAAGATAATCTTAGGATTTGGTGAGAGTTTGCAATGATTACAAAATCAAGATGAAGTAAGCGCATCTAAGTCGTAGGAAAATTGTCAGTTTGACAAGCTATTCGGAGATATTCAAGGTACCTAAGTTTACAGTTACTAAGTTTAGCTTCCCACGTGAGAACTTATATTTAAATAGAAGCATCTCAGATTTTGTGCATGCAAGTACGTGCAAGTCTAGAAGTTGTGTAAGGTACTAAGGATGTTGGTTTGAGGATGAGTTGCGTTCAATAATTCGATTAATTTTTTGTAACTGTGAAACTTGGATATTCAAGCCTATGTTTATGTTGGCGGACAGAGCAAGAACACTCCCACGACTCATTGCTTCTCTTCAATTCGATAAAAAATTTACAATTGCTCCATTTTATAGAGGATTTTCAAAATTACAATGATAATTTTAGAAGTTAGGGCAACACACCTCATTAGTCAAAAATAGAGAATTCTATTTTGAAATTTCGAAGTATTTATTATATTTAATTTGTGGGAAGATTTATTAGAATATTTTGTCACTCCTCTAATTCTTATTACTAATTTGTTTCAACATCTACAACACCCAAGTTATCACTTAAATATTGAAATTGTTCTCTTGCTAATGATTTTGTAAATATACCTTTTAATTGATCTTTGGATCTGCAAACCTCCAAGTTGATTTCTCCATCATTCACTAGCTCTTAAATGAAGTCATATCTTATATCAATGGTTTTGGTCCTTTTGTGAAAAACATGTCTCTTTGACAATGCAATTGTTGATTTGTTCACAATATGTTGGTATTGAATTTTCAAGATCATGCATTTAATTTTCCAATATTTTTCTCATCCAAACTTCTTGGTATGCTACAAAAGTTATTGCTACATAGTCCACTTCTACTAATTAAATTATTACCATAGGTTGCTTCTTTGATGCCAATGTAACTACGACTAGTCCAAAATGAAATACATATTTTCAAGTACTCTTCCTATCATCCATGCTACCTACAAAATCTTATCAATATAACCAATCAAATAAAAATCATAAGTTGTGGAATATAATATTTCATAGCTTGTTGTCCTTACTATATATCTCAATATCCTTTTCCTTACTTGCCAACATGAACCCTTGGGTGATTCCATGAACCTAGAAACAAAGCTAACTCCATAAATAATATATGGTTTGTTGCTATGAGATATATTGAACTATCAATGATCTTTTAATATGGTTAGATAAACATTGTGACCTTTATCCTCTCTGTCAAGTTTGGTTCTTATTGCAACTAGAGTAGGTGTTGGATTGCAATTCAACATTCTAAATATATTCAACAAATTCTTGGCATACTTAGATTGATAAATGTAAATTCCTTTATTAGATTATACAACTTTAATGCTTAGAAATTAGATAATAAATCCTATGTTAGTCACTTCAAATTCTTTTTCATGGACAATTTAAACATATATATAGTAAAAATTAAATCATCAACATATAAATAAGAAATCATGATCTGATCCTATGTATTTATATTCATGTATAATGTAGGTTGCCTACATTTTCTAATGAATCCATTATTTTTCATTTATGACTCTATTTTCATATTATTCTCTAGTTGTTTGTCTGACTCTATATAAAAATTTCTTTAACTTGAATAACTTGTATTAATGCCTACTTATCTCATATCCTGGTGGTTTTTGTGAATAGGCCTCTTTTTTTAGAAAATCATTCAAAAATGTTTGTTAAATTACATCCATTTGATAAACCTTCAAATTATTTTAAGTTGTAGTCACTAAGACCATCAAACTATATGAAGCCTTACTATAAGTTGAAATATTTTTTAATAATCGGCTTCATATTCTTATGAAAATCCTTTAGCTACTAATATTTCCTAATACTTTTCGACTTCACCACTTGCATTAAACTTAGTATTTGAAACTCATTTGCGTCCTATGCATTATTTACCTTTAGGTAAATTTAGTAAAATTCACATATGTCATTCTTTTCAATAGAGTCCATTTCTTCTTTAATTGTTTTTTAGCCCCATGTTCTTCCTTAATAGCATCATCAAAATATATAAAATTTTGAGTTAGTAAGGTAAATTTTGAATGTAAATCTATATTTTCTCCTTGATCATAAATCGCTCACAAACTTCTAGTATTCTTAGCTCTAATTCTTGATCTCAATGAGAAAATTGTAGGATTAGATTCATCACTTACTTGTGAGTGAGGAGGATGGCTCACTGGCTCACCTTATTCAAATTTCCTTAACATTCTCAATTATTTTTAATTATCCCCTTGATAATTTCTTGAGACTGTTGTAGTAACAGAAAAGGTAGCCTTTTCCCTTACTCGTTTTGGGATAATTAACATTAAAACTAAACAAACAATGTTTGGGAGTGGTGTTGTAATATCTTGTACACATTCACATCATTTCAGGACCTTTATTTAATTAAAACATGCATTAATTGGTCCTTAGCGAAAGTGTTGTGAAGTGTTGTATCACACTTTCACACTTTTGTAGGACTTATTTCTTTAATTAAACCTTTTGGGCCATGTACCATAGAAAAAACTCAACTTGCTTGATTTGGGGAATAATTGATGATAAATTAGACTTGATGATGCTTTGATTTGGTGCTGTGAGGTTTTTTTCACATCCACACTAGGTCTTGGACCCTTGCAAAGTGAATAAAATGCATTTATTAATGTCTTGTAAAGGTGTTGTAAAAGACTTCCACGCTTTTCTACACTTAATAAACCCATTTTCCTTTAATTCAACATTATAAAATGTATTTAATTACATCTTCACATAAATCTAGAAGGATTTTGAATTAAACTTAACCTTAGTCTAGTGTTGTAATATGTTTTACACATTCACATTAGATGTTGTGCCTTTCTAGGCTATGTGGACCTAATTTAAGTGTTGTAAAGTGTATTTAGTCACACTTTCACATTAAATTATGTGTCCCAATCCCTAATTAACCTTCATATCATCATTAATAGTCCCCTATGACCTCGTTTTGTGCATCTTGAGACATAATTTGATCAAATATCTGATGAAATTAACATAAGAACTCAAAGTCATCATTCCTCAACAACTCAACTAGAAAATGGGACCCTCTAGAACTAATTCACCATATGTGGGCAATGAGTCTCTGCCAAGTGGGACTGATTCACCCAAGGTGGCGAATTAGTCCTATTTGGGTCATTTTTGAGATTTAAGCAGGAAATTTTGGAATTTAAGTTTATTATTCTTTCATGTCAACCTTAGGGATCCAATTAATGGGAAAATAAGGTGAATTCTCTATAAATATAAGTCTCTAAACACTAATTCATAAAAAAATCATTAATTAATAACTCATTCATCATTTTTCTTCCACATCAAGTCAAGGAAGCTAGGGTTTTATCATTCTAAGTCATCAAGATAGCTTCCAAAGACATTCAAGAGAATAATTTTCCTCTATCATTATAGAAATTTAAGATTAAACTTCATCACAAGGTGTTAACTCCATTATTGCATGCTTCATTGCATTCTTTCTTCATATTAGTTTAATTACCTACAAAGGGGATTGACCAAGGCAAAGCCCCATTTACTAAAATTCAACATTTATCTTTCTCTTCTTGTGTGTTTGCAAATTTAGGCATCTTGGAAGATTGTAAATCATTAAGAATCAAGTTGCAAACTTGTTTAAGTCTTCTCTTTATTTTATAAGGAAAAATATCAACAAAAAGTCACATTTAGACCTAAAAATTAGTTCAAAGGCAGAGAGTTGCTAGGAACCAGAGTGCAAACTGAGGGCTTCTAGTTTTGCTTTTGAATCTTCAAAAATTTAGAAGTGAATTCATTTGAAATTAGTGGAAAATGAGTCCCACTTCCAGGCCTAAAAAGTTTTTTCTACAATTTTTGATACCCATTTGTCCAAAATGGGTTCTTGGACAGTTTCTCAAAACTAGGACTAATTTGCCCAGAATGGCGTATGAGTCCCTGTAGGACAAATTTTAAGAATTAGCAGCATTCTAGATGTCATTTTCAGTTTCCATCTAATTCTCAGGTGCACATGTTCAGTTTCGTCAAATTTTATTACAGTTTGTTTTCATTTCTAGGTGTTTTTGCATATCACAATGTGTTTTCAAACACTTCACATCTTTTATTTGTACATTCATAATCAATAGCATTTTTCATTTATTTTCATTTAAATCATTACATTTACATACTTTAACCATATTTCATGTACTCTTGCATTAGCTTTGAGTGTGACAATTGCCCAATTTGGCCCTTCTTTCTTCTTTTAGGTGAAAAACCCTAGAAGTGTTAGAAAGGATTAGGGTGCCAAAATCCTTTTGTTACATTTTTGTGAACCTTATTTTCAAACACTTTTTTTTCTAATTTATAGTCCTTCATCCCCCTAGATTTTCTTGCACTAACTTTGCATTGAATGTTGTATTGGTTAATTAAGCATTCTACAATTTCCCATTTTTTCCTTAGTAAAAGTGTATGTAGTTTTCCTTTTTTCTCCTCAAATCCTTGAAAAATAACTAAAAATTTATAGTTTCCTTTACTATTCAAAGCCTCCAACCCATAAACCATCAAAATCCATTGACTATTCTTGAAAATCTTGCAAAAATCACTTACAAGGACTCATTCGCCATTTTGGGCGAATTAGTCCTTGTCTAATTTTTTTACTATCTGAAACAGCATTAGAAATCTCATTTTTGTGCTTTCTCGAGCTCCTTGTGTCATATACTATAAGTCTAGAAAGTTTCAAGAACATTTGTTTTACACATTTTGACAATAAAACATCAATCTAGCATACTCATTTTTCCAATCATTTCAATTTCAAGCATCATTAGATCTGAAAATGTTTACATTTATAAAATTTTGCATAGTATTGCTAAAATTACTTTTCACTTTTTCATATACAATGTTTATATTCATAAAAATTTGTGTAAGTTTGTTAAAAGTGCTTTTTATTCTTGCATATTCACTATGTACATTCTTCAACTCTTGCATATATTGCAAAAGAATGTTTTACATCTTTGCACATACATTGTTTATATTACTAAAACATTGCATGAAATGGTTAAAAGTTCTTTTCATTTTTGTTCACGCAATTTTTATTTCTTACATGTTTATACATGTTAAGAAACATTTCCTATCCTCTCCCTATGAGAATGCTTTTGTGAAAGAGACTACAACCTTGGACATTCCTAGAGATCATATTTGTTCCTCTCTTAATATCTCTCCTATTGGTGACACAAATATTTTGGTAGAAGAAACAATCCATGAGAGTTTTGAGAATCCTAGTTGTTTCTCTCTTCTTACCTCTCTTAGTGGACAATACATTGATAAACAAAACAACACAACCATAGGTACTCATGAAAACAACATTTGTTCTTCTCCTAGTATCTCTCCTAGTTGTGAAGTAGATAATTTGATGTTAGACAACACAATTGATGAAGGTCATGACTATCTTAGTTTTCCCCATTCACCTATCGAAACCATTATTCAGCTAGACAATTCAACCATTGATCATTCCCCTACTTGTAATGAAGTCCTTTTAGAAGAAGCAATCCATGAATGTCAAGAAAATTTGATTCATGGTTCTCCTAGAAACTCTCCTCTTAGTGAGAATATCATGGTGCTAGAAAATCACAGCAATAATAACGTGTCTTCCTTAGCTCATAATAAAATAGTGACTCTAGATTTCGCTTCATTAGAGATACATAAAACCAAGAATACTGAGGTTATGAATGCTCAAGTGTCCATTCAATCCCCTTGATCATTGGTCCTCATACATACCTCGTGGGACATCATAATAACCTTCTAATTCTCTACCCACCATCACATAAACCTCACACTCATAACAAACCTGAACTTATCCTTTACCCACCTCAAAATAATGTGTCACAACAACCGAGTCATAATATCGTGGCTTATACATATAACACTCACAATAATCCATCACCGCCATAACCAACCCCAACCTCTTTATCGATTCCTAATTCTATATTGCCTAGTGCCCCTCAGTTAAAGAAGTATAATATTGTTTAACAAGTTAAGAACACTCCCACAAAGATATCCCTTTGGTACCTTCTTCAAACTTCACCTACCTATCACACTATGCTTCAAACAACCATACAACAAGTTATCATCCCTTCTAATGCACAAATAAATGACATAGCTACCATAATTCACAGACTAGATGCTAACATTGTTTTCTAGCAAATTAAACTCACCCCTTTACATGTGCAAAAATAAAATGAAGCTTTCCAAATAATATCTCAATACCATACGATAAAGAGAAAGTGAACCCTTGTTGACAATAGCTCAGCTCTAAATGTGTGTAGTGTAAAAATCTTGGATAGGCTTTGTGTGGATAAAAATTCAACCTGATTCTCTATCTATTAAAGGATTTGACAATGTAGCAAAACAACCGCTTGGTGTGATTATTTTTCCTATTACAATTGGAGTGGCCACACTGGATACACAAATTCATGTTATGCCTCATGAACTTTCAAATAATCTACTTCTAGGCCAACCATGGATTCATGAAATGAATGTAGTGCCTTCCACTCTTCATCACAAAATGAAATAAAAACACAAAAACAAAGTTTATTCACTTGAAGTTGACCCTGATCCAAATAGTCATTTACACATTGAGAACAACAATGTGCATCATTTAAACACATTAACACCAACCAAACAAGTAGAACCCATGCAACAAACAGACAAAGAAGAACACATTCAACAAGTCACAAAGCTATTAGAAGATGATTGGTGTTCCTTCGATTTTGAACATGAATTCATGGGAGAGTACAAAATCATCAACAAAGATTCAAATAAGGGAAAAGAAAGAATGATAATGTTGACACAAAATTTAGTTGACCTTTCAAAAGCATCCACCTCAACCACTTTAGAAGAGCAGACATAAGGTTACACAACAACCTTTGATGAAATTAATCATGAACAAATATGGACTTCAAAAGCAATGAAAAAGCTTTATGGATGAGGTTATGAACTTATGAAACAACTTGGCTATAATGGAAAAGGATGTGGTGCTAATGAACAAGGTATACACAACCCTATCAATCCTATCACACAACAAACTACTCATGGTCCTGGTTATTTCCTTGAGATAGAAATCGCCAGTCCTTCACTAAATATCAACACCATCACAAACAATTCATCAAATCCAACTATGTCGTAGAAAAAAGTACCCTTTGCTTGATATGGGATAATTCATCATAAATTAACTTAATGAGGCCTTGATTCAGGTGTTGTGAGGTATTTTATGCTTCCACTCTAGGTCTTGGACCCTTATAAGTTGAACAACATGCTCTTAATGACATCTTGTAAAAGTGTTGTAAGATGCTTTCACACTTTTCTAGACTTAATTAACCTATTTCTCCCTAATTCAACATTATAAAATGTGTTTAATAACATCAACACATCAATCTAGAAGGTTTTTGAATTAAACTTAATGTTAAACTAGTGTTGTAATGTGTCTTGCACATTCACATTGGTTCTTGTGCTTTCTAGGCTATGTGGACCTCATTTTAGTGTTGTAAAGTGTATTTAATCACACTTTCACATGAATTTATTTGTCCCAAGCCATATTTTACATTTACATCATCACTAATAGGCCCCTATTAATCCATATTATGCATCCTAAGGTTCAAATTGATTAAATACCCGACAAGATGGCATTTTAGACCTTATTTCCTAATCTCTTGGCATCTGAGTTGTCATAATAGCCCCTGTGGGATCCATTCACCATGCGTGGTGAATTAGTCCAATATAGTGAGACCCATTCACCATGTGTGGAAATGAATCCCATTTGGCTCAAATTTTTACCTTTGAGTGAGAAAAAAGTTAAATTTAAGTTTAATTTTACCTCATGTCAGCCTATGATGAGGTATTAACGAGATACTAAGGCACAAGTGTGTATAAATAGGTGTTTTCTCCTCTTTTTACATCTTACATCTCATGCATACATTCTTTACATGATTCATCATCTATCTTCTCTCTCAAGTAAAGCAAGTTAGGGCTTTCCCATTGCAAGTCATCAATTGAGCTTATTAAGACATCCAAAGGCTGATTCTACATGTTTTTTTATAGATTTTCAAGATCATTCATCATGGAAAGGTAATATATTTCATTTTTTCATGCTTCATTCCATTATTTCATCATTTTGGTTTAATTACCTAAATGAGGTTTGACCAAGGCAAACCCCCATGCCCTAGCAATCAACATTTCTTCTTTTCTTCTTGTGTGTTTGTAGATTTAGACATATTAGAAGCTTAGGAATCATTGAATATTGCATTTCAAATTCATTCATTTCATCTCTTCATTGAATATAAGTCAAAGAATCAACAAAAAGTCACTTTCAGACCCGAATCTGACAATTTCAGGAACAAACACTTGTAGGAAGAAAAAGTGCATATCTAGCTCCACAAAATAAACTAATAAATTTTTAGATTCTTGTAGGAAAAATAATTCACCACCCATGAGTCCCATATGTAGGCCTAAAAATTGGTTTTGTTAGAATTTAGCTTTTGACAATCAAAAACATGTTTCCTAGACTTTTCATCAAAAGAAGGACTAATTCACCATGCATGGTGAATCAGTACCAATGACCATTGACAGTGACTTCTAGAACATTCCAGAACCTTCCAACAATAGTAATCTACCTCTAGGTACACTCTATTTAGTTTCATCAATTTATATTTTCATTTGTTTAGGTTTCTAGTTCATACTTGCAATCAACACTGCGTTTTCCAACATCTTGTATTGGATTATTTTACATTCATGTATTTTCTTTTGTAAGCATTCAAAAACATCTACACACACTTCGAATCAATATACCATCCATCCTTACATTAATCTTGAGTAAACCATTGTGCATTTTGGTCCATCCTTCCCCTTTCAGGTGCAAGACCCTAAAAGAGAACAACGAATGATTTGGGTACCAAAATCCATCATTGCATTTTAGTGAACCTAATTTTCAAATACTTCTCTTTTCTGATTTGTATTCCTTCATCATCATAGATATAGCTTGCTTTAGGGTTTGCATGATTCATTTGCATGCTAGGTTTTAAATTTTTCATTCATAAAACATGTATTTAGGTTGCATTTTTGGCATCTAATTTCATGTAAATTTTCTAAAATTCTACATTTTTCATTTAAGTATGTGCCATAGCACTCAGAAACCATAAAAACCCCTCAATTTTTTTAAAAAAATCTAAAAAAAGTTCATACTAGGACTCATTCGCCACCCTAGGCAAATTAGTCCCTTCTGACCCCTGCAACAACATTGTACAAAACTCAAAACTTTATTTTTCAGCTTTTGTTTGGTGCCTTAACCTACCTATATCAGTTGCATTTCTATAACATGCATTTCATCCAATCTAGCTTAATTTAGCTCATTTAGTGCATGGTTTAAATTTCAAGTTTACATTCTCATATTGTTACATGTCATAATCAGTGAATTGTCATCTGAAAATTGCATTTCATTTCAACCCTTTGCATTGTATTTTGAGTTAGCATAGATTGTTATTTCAAAATTTTAGTCTCAATCTTCTCCAAATTTTCACAGAAAAAGTTAGTTCATAAGTGTGTTAATCATTCTCTCAATGCATTCCCTAGTTATCATAGTCTCTTAGCATAAGAGAAGGAACATATTAACGCTTGTCTTGAACCTAAACTCACTCATATCTCTCCCATTTGTGAGGGTGATTTGTTAGAAGGGAATACAAACATAGATAAAAATGATGATCACAATTTTTCTTCCTTTGATATCTCTCCTTTTAGTGATGAAGGTATCTTGGTGAAAGAAGGTGCAATCATTGAGTTCATCATGAAGGTCGTGTTTGTACTTCTCCTCATTCCCCTTGGGAAGATATTATAGCAACAAAAGATTAATGCATTTCCACCACCTTACCTACTCTCCATTTGATCTCCCAACACCTCCCCTATTTGTGACAATATTTTCATGAACGATCATGACCAACAAATTTGTGATGAGGCTATGTTGACATTAGATGAACAAATCTTTAAGAGCTATGACAATTCTCTTTATTTTTCTTCCCCTATTTTGGAATACATTATTGGAAAAAGGGAGGTAATCAAAGATAATCATGAGAATCTTCTCGTTCCCTTTCCTAATTTTTCCCCCATCAAAGAATACATACTTCATCAGAACAATCCAATCATTGAAAAACAAGAATGCGATGCTTTTTCTTGTCTTGATGACTTTCCCACTTGTTATAAATCTACTTTGAACATTACAACCTTAGATGCACATATTACAAGCTCTCCTAGTAGGGTAGATGATATGGCACAAGAGAATGAGACATTACAAACACTGGATGATTACATAAAGTCTTCCCCTAATTAAACACATTCAACCATTCATAATTCCCCTAGTTGTAATGAAGTTATTTTGGATGAACCAAACGTTAATTTTCATGAACATGTGGTTTGTTTTTCTCCTATGAAATCTCCTTCTAGGGAGGATATTATGATCCAAAACAAAGATAGCATGCCCTTCACAGACAATGAAGACTCTCACTTGTTACAGGATGTTAACAATTGATATTCAACCTCACTACACCCTTTACCCACTTTCCAATAAACCTTGATACACACTTTACTCACCTTCGCATCTACTTCATCCTTCCAATAAACCTCACTACACCCTCCACCCACCTTAAACTAATGTATCGCAACAACCAAGTTATAATACCATTTCTCATACATATAACACTCAAAATAATCTTCACCCACTACAACCAATCCCACCCTCTTTACCTTTACCCAATCCACCTAGCACTCCTCGTTACATCCCATGCACAAAGGAGTATAGTCTTGTTGAACAATTAAAGAATACTCCTACAAAGATTTCCCTTTGGGATTTACTTCAAAACTCACCAAATTACGATAACATTCTTCAAACAACCTTAAAAAAAATCACAATTCCTCCTTCTACAACTCCAAATGATGTGGTAGCTCTTATCCACTAAAAGTATCTTGAAATTACCTTTCATCAACACGAGCTCCCTCCTTTTGATTCGTGTAAACAACATGATGCCTTTATGATAATTACTTGATTCAATCGCAAAGGTATCAAACACACTCTCATAGATAATGGTTCTTCCCTTAATGTGTGTAGTTTGAGTCTCCTTGATTGATTACATGTTGAAATGCCACAAATAATACTTGATTTTATCTCTATTCAAGGATTTGATAATACAACAAAGCAACCACTCGATGTAATCACTTTTCCTATTATGGTTGGGGTGGTTACTTTGTAAAATCCTATTCATGTCATGCCTTATGATCTTTCGTACAATTTTCTTTTAGGTAGACCATGGATTCATGATGAATGTGGTGCCTTCCACCCTTCATCGTATAATGAAATATGTCTATAACAATAACATTTATCAATTTGAAGTAGATCCCAAGCTTGAAATTTGCTTGCACCTTGAAAAAGGAGCTACAAGTCCTTTGAAAACATTGACTCCAACATCCAACATAGATCCTCTAGAAATTGAACACAATGATGAGGGATCACCATCTAAATTATTCAGTGATGATTGGGGGTCCGTAGACTTCACACCATCATTTATGGGAAAATACATTGTCACACAAAAGATATATGAGAAACAAGAACAACTAGCCATCATGTCAACATAAAATTTGGATAACCTTTCAAAAGCATCTGCCTCAATCACTTTAGAGAATGCCACAAACTCCACAACAACCCTTGACAAACATAACACCAAAAAACCACCTGACTCTAAAGCACTGAAATAACTTTATGGAAAAGGGTATGACCTAATGAAACAACTTGGGTATAGTAGAAAAGGATGTGGTGCTCGAGAACAACGTATCTGCAGCACTATAGATCCAAATGCGCAACAAACAACTCAGGGTCTTGGTTATTCTCTTTTGACCAAGATCACCAAACCTTCACTCAACATCAATACTATCACACAAGACTCTTCCAAGACTCTTCCTTATTCACATGAATAACATTATATGTTGCTCTTTTCCATACCATAGCTGTAGGATCATAGCATACTCACTATTGCATGTTTTACATCCGTTGTAAGGGGTAGCATACCATCCTCCACTTTAGTCTCACCATTGTCCTACACTAAGTGAGGGGCTAAGAGTTAGATAGCCTTATCCATTGTATGTCACTTGTCATTGTCTCTTTCGACTACTCATTAACTTTTCATGAACATATAAGAGCAAGCTTGAGATGTGAACGACATGTCTTAAGATTGACTCACATGTGAAATACAACCTTTCTTTGATTTTAATTTTCCTTGACATGACACAGCCTAACTTCAAAACATATGACTTGGCACAGGGCTTTCCAAGTTGGCTCTCATGTCTTGTTTTCTTTCTTCTTTTTCTTTTCTTATCAACTTTAAAGTAATTGCTCATAGAAAAATATGTAGCAATTCCTTTAAAGTGGGGAGCATACATTACCATTATTTCATTTGCATTCTTGGTTCCTAGTGTAGCTTTGTTCTTTATGTGATGCATTTTTCACTTTATGGATGACATTGGGTGTGGTGTCCTTCATAGTTGTGATCTATCTTATCATATATTACATTCCTCTTGGTGGCTTGATGTGACGCGCTACATCCCCTAAGTTGTAAATATACTATTCTTTGATTGGTCCTCTCTTGGAGACATTAGACACAATGTTCCCTAAGTGATTGACCTTGCATGAACGAAACAAGACTCCTTTAAACATTCTTTACACTTTACATTTTTTTGATTTTACATTTTTACCTTTTTTCCACCTTGCATAACACAACTTGCATGCCTGTGGTACCTTTGTCTTTTTATTCATAACAGTTTTCTTTGTGTTTCCTTGTTAAAGTATGATTTTGACATGGTTGAGCAGGAAGCCAACCTAATGGCATGACTTTTTCCCATAGCCAACTTTGTGTTTGTGAGTGCATACCAACTAGCGTATGTATCTTACCTTTCAGGATTTCTCACCCCATAGACAACTAGTTCTATGGCCCAAGAGTGAGTATGTTGTGGCCTTCTCACCCTACAAAGGACCTAAAATTTTTTATGTCCCCAAAGTGAGTACATCTTTTTCACCTTGTCTTTGTTTCCATCTTGCCCTTGCATGATTTTGTGCCTTGGGGGATTTACCTACATATGGATCTCTCTTGAATGTCTACTTTAGTGTGAGTTTGAAGCATGCTCATCATCTCACTAAAGTGGGGGCTAAATGTGTTGTAGAAAAAAGTACCCTTTGCTTGATATGGGATAATTCATGATAAATTAACTTAATGAGGCCTTGACTCAGTTGTTGTGAGAAATTTTATGCATCCACACAAGATTTTGGACCCTTATAAGTTGAATAACATGCTTTTAATGACGTCTTGTAAAAGTATTGTAAAGTGTTGTAAGATGATTTCACGCTTTTCTAGACTTAACTAGCCTATTTCTCCCTAATTTAGCATTATAAAATGTGTTTAATAAAATCATCACATCAATCTAGAAGGTTTTTGAATTAAACTTAATGTTAAACTAGTTTTGTAATGTGTCTTGCACGTTCACATTAGTTCTTGTGATTTCTAGGCTATGCAGACCTCATTTTAGTGTTGTAAAGTGTATTTAATCACACTTTCACATTGATTTTTGTGTCCCAAGCCCTATTTTACATTTACATCATCACTAATAGGCCCCTATTAATCTATATTGTGCATCTTGAGGTTTAAATTGATCAAATACCTGACAAGATGGCATTTTAGACCTTATTTCCTAATCTCTTGTCATATGAGCTATCAAAATAGCCCCTATGGGACCCATTCTCCATGCATGGTTAATTAGTCCCATCCAAGTGGGAACTATTCACCGTGTGTCATGAATGAGTCCCATTTGGCTCAAATTTTGACCTTTGAGTGGGAAAAAAGTGAAATTTAAGTTTTATTTTGCCTCGTGTTAGCCTATGATGAGGTATTGACGAGATACTAAGGCACAAGTGTGTATAAATAGGTTTTTTTCTCCTCATTTTAAATCTTATATCTCACACATACATTCTTCACATCATACATCATCTATCTTCTATCTCAAGTCAAGCAAGTTAGCGCTTTCCCATTGCAAGTCATCAATTGAGATTCCTAAGACATCCAAAGGCTGATTCTACATGTTTTGTTGTAGACTTTCAAGACCATTCATCATAGAAAGGTAATTTATTTCATTTTCAATGCTTCATTCCATTATTTCATCATTTTGGTGTATTTTTCTCACCTCTTAGGAATTCTCACCTAACGCACAACCAAGAGTTTCATCACCTCAGAGTGAGTATACATTTTTGGACAAACAACCTAGATCTGATCCACAATGTGTTGGAAAAATAGTCAAAGCTTGATCCACCTTTTCATTTTCATCTTTCTCTTCTTCCTATTTCTTGCCATTGCATGATCATGTATCTTATTTCATTGCATGTTATTCACCTCATGTGTGACCTTTGGTGCTCATGTCAGCTTGAATTAGGATCTTGGATCTTGGGGGTTTGACTTCATTCCTGATCTTTGGTATCCTATACCATCCGCATTGGTATGATTGGACCTCTCTTCAATGTCTACTTTAGTGTGAGTTTGAAGTAAGTTCATCATCTCACTAAAGTGGGAGCTAAATGTACCATAGAAAAAAGGAAACTTGCTTGATTTGGGGAATAATTAACGATAAATTGGACTTAATGGGGCCTTGCTTTGGTTTTGTGAGGTGTTTTCACATCCACACTAGTTCTTGGGCCCTTACAAACTAAATAAAATGCATTTATTGATGTCTTGTAAAGTGTTGTAAAAAACTTTCACACTTTTCTAGACTTAATAAACCCATTTTCCCTTAATTCAACATTATAAAATGTATTTAATTGCATCTTCACATCAATATACAAGGATTTTTAATTAAACTTAACCTTAGTCTAGTGTTGTAATGTGTTTTACACATTCATATTGGATGTTGTGCCTTTCTAGGCTGTGTGGACCTCATTTTGGTGTTGTAAAGTGTATTTAATCACATTTTCACATTGAATTCTTTGTCCCAATCCCTAATTAGCCTTCAAATAATCATTAATATGCCCCTATGACCCCATATTGTGCATCTTAAGGCATAATTTGATCATATACCTGATGAAATCAACATAAAAATTAGAATTCCTCATTCCCCAACAACCCGGCTGGAAAATGTACCCCTTTAGGACCAATTTCCCATTTTTGGTGAATGAGTCCCTTCTAGGTGGGACTAATTCACCCAAGGTGGAAAATTAGTTCCATTTGGGTCATTTTTGAGTTTTTAGCAAGAAATTTTGGAATTTAAGTATATTATTCTTTCGTGTCGGCCTCAAGGATCCAATTAACAGGAAAATAATATGAATTGCATGTAAATATAAGTCTCTAAACCATAATTCATAACAACTTCATTCATTCATAACTCATTCATCATTTGTCTTCCACATCAAGTCAAGCAAGCTAGGGTTTTATCATTCTAGGTCATCAAGATATCTTCCAAAGACATTCAAGAGCATAATTTTCCTCTATTGTTGTAGAAATTCAAGATTAAACTTCATGGTAAGGTATTAACTCTATTATTTCATGTTTCGTTATATTCTTTCTACATATTGGTTTAATTACCTACAAAGGGGTTTGACCAATGCAAATCCCCATGCCCTAACATTTAACATTTCTCTTTCTCTCCATATGTGTTTGCAGGTTTATGCATCTTGGAAGCTTGGAAATCATTAAGAATCAAGTTGATTTTTTTTTTAAGTCTTCTCTTCATTGTATAAGTCAAAATATCAACAAATGTCACTTTTCGACCTGAGAATCATACTTTCAGAGGCGAAAACCTATTGGGAATTGGACTAAGAACTGAGGGATCTTGTCTCCACTTTTGAATATTAAGAAATTAAAAAGTGGACTCATTATCCATTAGTGGTGAATGAGTCCCACTACTAGACCTGAAAAGGGCTTTCTATAGTTTTGGATACTGATTTGTCAGAAACAGGTTCTAAGACAGTTTCTTAGAACTAGGAGTAATTTTCCCAAAATGGTGAATGAGTCCATGCATGCCAAATTTTAAGTGTAAGTAGCATTCCACATGTGCTTTCTATTTTCCATCAAGTTCTCAGGTGCACACTTTCAGTTTCATCAAATTCTATTACAGTTTGTTTTCATTTCTAGGTGATTTTGCATATCACAATGTGTTTTCAAATACTTCACATATTTTAGTTGTACATTCATAATCAATAGAATATTAAGTTATTTGGATTTATTTCATTAAATTGACATTCTTCATCCATATTTCATCTACGCTTGCATTACCTTCGAGTGTGACAATTGCCCATTTTGGCCCTTCTTTCTCCTTTTAGGTGAAAAAGCCTAGAAGTCCTAGAAAGGATTAGGGTGCTAAAGTCCTTTTGTTACAAGCCCCATTCTAAATAAAAATAATCATAATTGCTACCTTTTTTAAGTTTTGTAAACTTTTTAAAGCACTTTCACATCTATCTAAGGTGGTCCTAATTCATTGTGGTTAAGTGGAGTTATTAACCCCCCTTTTAGGCCATTATTTTGACACCTCTTGAGGATCTTTCTCAACAATCATAAATTAAAGATCAAATTTTTTCATTGGGAAAATTTTGGTCCTATTAAGTTGAGCTAGGACCCATTCACCCTTGATGGTGAATGGATCCTCCCTTAACAGGACCCCCTTTTCTCAATTGATCTGGAATGGGTTTTTGGCCTTCTTTCAGCTCCTCGAAGCTCGATCCTGGAAACTTAGCCAAGATCCATTAGCCTTTGGTGGTGAATGGGTCCTCCATCAATGAGAACCTAATTTTTGAATTTCATTTTGGTGGGAATTTAATTATGTTTCTTTCTAGATTTGGTGTTAGGCTTAGTTCTTTGAATTTGAAGGTTAATCTCCTAATTTGGTATAAATAAGGGGTTAATTCACATTGTTTCACCTAAGACTTTTAGGAGAGCATCCTAATACTTTACAAGAGAATTATAGAGCATTTCAAGAGCATTAATAAGGCATTTCAAGGCAGATTTCAAGTCTTTGTTGTAGTAATTCAAGGTCTTATCATCATGTCAAGGGTTTAATGCATTCCTGTGTGTTGAGCTAAGAAGTTAATGTTGCATTAGGGATCAATTTACAAGCATCAACCTACATCATATATCTACATTAGTCATGAATACTCTATTATTGTTTGTATATTTTCTTCACAAGACATAATCCAAGGTGATATAATTTGCATTATTGCACTTTCATGCTTCATTTCGTTCATTTCATCACTTGGTTTAATTACCTACAAGGGGTTTGATTGAGGAAAATTCCCATTCACTAACAAATCACCAATTTTTCTTGCCCTTGAGTGTGTTATTGAAAATTTAAATGTTGAAGATCAAGTTGAGCAAGATTAGGAGTAAAGTTGAAAAGTTGCAAAAGTTGTGATTCAAAGTGCAAGATCACAGAAAGAGATCTACAAAAATAACTATAGGCTTATAGAACTTGATAACTAGGATTTCAAGAGTGCAGAAATCAAGGAACAGGATCTTGAGATCAGTTTTCTGAAACCCTAAAAGGAACCATTCACCCCTGAAGGAAAATGAGTCCTTCATAGCTAAAAAACAACAATTTTTTAGCTAGTTACATAACTTTTTATTCTCTAAAAACATCCCCCTTAGCTTTTATAATAGTTAGGTTGAATTTCTAGTTGTTATTAGCATCTTATTTTACATAATTGAAGCGATTTAAGGGTTGGAAAAATTAGTGGTCTATCATCTTGCACCACACATTTTAGTAAACCCTATTTTCAACCAAATCATTTTTGGTGAACTCGACTTATTCAACATTGCACTTTTCTAAATTTTGGAGTCTTTCATTGCATATTAAGTTAAAATATTGCATTATTGCATTTGCATTTACATTGAACTAGGGTTTCTTATTTTGCATTTAAATCTTGCATATCATATAGGGTTTAGATTTGCATTTCTTTGCACTTCTTAAATATGAAAATTACATAAACAAATTAGTCATTTTATATCTCATTTAGATTTCATTCAATTGCATTTCAATATAGGTCTTGCATTTCATCTTTTCCTTGCATTTTTCCATTGAATTTTTGGAAAAGCTAAAGCTATATTTCATTGTCTACAACTTGGAACTGAAAGATAAATATGAAAGCTTGAAACCATTAAAAAATAGTGTAAAAAGGCCTTACTATGACCCATTCTCCCTTATTGGCAATGAAAAGTGGAAAATTGGGGACCCTTTTCACCTTTAGGGTTAAGGACCAAAAGGGGCAATTTTCACTTTCACTAAAGAACAAACCCTTGAGATCTCAATGCAAAAGAGAAAGAGACCTTGTAAGAGGGTTTCCATAGGGACTATTTAAATGATCTAATGAGAGGTTCACCACCAAGTGTAAACTTGTAAAAGACAATGAAATGCAAGATGAAATGTAAAATCCTAGTTCAACGAAAACTAATACTAAATGACCTAGAAAAGTGAATGAAATGCAACAAAAAACTATAAAACAAAAAGTGTGCACCTGTGAATCTAGCGAAGATAGAATGTAGATCTCAATCACTAGAAAATCTATTGTCAAGGTTGACTAGGACTCATTCTCCAAGCTAGGAAAATCAATCTAGTTTCTGGGAAAATGTGCATGAATAGGAATCTGCCAAAAGGGTTTCTAGATCTAGAAAATCTTGAAAATGTACTAGAATTGGGACTCATTCACCAAAAGTAGCAAATTGGTCTAGTTGGGCTTTTCTAAAGCTTTTAAAGTTGATTGTGTTCTCCAAGACTTGATCACAAGTTTGGCAACTTGACCATTTTTTTCCAATCTTGCTCCTTATGAATTATGCAACCTAAACCTACAAATCACATACAAAGGAGAGGGAAAAATGTTGTTGGGTTAGTGGATAATGGTTTTCCTTGGTCAAACCACTTGTTGGTAAGTAAACCTTGAAATGAAAGAAAATATGAATGGAGAATGATGAATAAATAAAAGACAATGTTGCAACTCATTAAACCCTAGCAATAAGGTGCTTAAAATATGCTTGAAATAACTGCAATGTATGTGGTTCTTGACTCTTGCTTGAATAATGTTGATCTTACTTGAAACACTTGCTTGAATCATAAACCCTACATCACAATTGTTAGCAAAATAACAAACATGATGGATGAAATCCTTGACATGATGATTGGCACTTGAATGCTACTCTAAAATGCTTGATAATCTACCCTTGAAAGCTATTGAATGCTCAAATCCTCTTGTGAATTCTTTTGTATGCTATGTGTTGAATACAAGTGAAAGAACCTTGTATTTATACTCAAATATGCAAGAATTCCCAAAATTACAATACTGCAAGCCGACATGAGATCTAGGAGATGAACCATGGATAAAAATGGGGAAGTGGGATGGAAAATGCCCATTCCTATTCTATCTAGGGCACTCAATAATGTCCTAGGAATCCCAATTGGATTGAATATCAACCCAAAGGGTGAGTCAATTCTCAACAAGGAAGAGCTAGGACGGGGTTCTTTTAGCTTTAAGGGGTTCACCACCAAGCAAAAGCTTGGAAAAGACACTTTAAAATTCAACTTACAAAACCTAATAATGCAAGATAAATGATGAATGAAAATGATGAAATTATGCAACAAGTTAGGATATGTGTACTTGGGAAATATGGAAATACAACAAGGATTCTAGAAATACAAAGAAGTTGTCAAAATATGCTATGGAGGACTAATATTCCCTAACTATTGTCTTAGTCCTATTGCTATTTTTTAGGGAAAATATGGAATCTTCGAGTGTCAGAACCAATTTCAAAATAATCTCTACAAAATTCCACTTGGAGGAGTAAGATGCCCTTGCTACCATCTTAGTACCGATCTGAATTTCTAAAATTTATGAGTGTGATCCCCAGGTTCAAGGTCTGCACTTCCTTCTCCACCAAATCTTCAAATCTAAACCTGTAAAATAACCTTCCAAATAAAGGAAATTGGATTGATTGTTTATGGTGGTTTGCCTTGGTCAAACCCCTTGTTTGGTAATTAAACCTTAATGAAAAAGCGTAGATTTGAAAATGAAAATGTGTGTGTGCCCTAATCTTAAGTGTCTCTAAGATTATGTTGTAGACACGTAAAATGTACTGATTGACATTATGCACTTGATCCTAATTACTAACATTGTTTCAACCTAAATCATCCTCTTAGCTTGTCATCACTCTTCATCCCTTAACTAAATAAATAATAATTTATCTAATTAATTCATTCTCTCTTGTTAATTAAATCAATCAATCTGATCTAATTAACCCTATATCTCTATTTAATTAAATAATTCATTTTATTTGATTAAATCTCTAAAGTCACTCTATAAAATTAAATAAATTAAACATTGTTTAACTTAATCTAACATCATACCCTTTAATTAAATAAATTAAAATCTTTATTGAATTAGTCTCTAAATCACATTCTTCTCATCTTTTGATTTAAATCATCCCTTAAATCTAAATCAATTAGTCACATCATGGACAATCCATCATTAAATTAATTAAACCTTGATTAATTCAATTCTGATCAATGTCCCATCTTCTAGATTTTTCCACTTTCACATGAAAATACATTTAATTCATTTATTAAATCCCTATTTTCTTTCAACTTGGCATCTTTTGAGGAATATTCTTCCAAATTTGAATTCCATCCAAGTGGATTTGTCCTTCCAACAAGAAATTTATTCCTTCTTTCATTTCCTTATGCATTGAGTCAAGTGGCATTTAAGACATTCTTTTTCCCTCTTACATGTTATTTCACTATTTTCAAATTACACATAATTGCATTTATGGGCACATTCATCAAAATGTGCACATCCTTTGCCCATTCACATCTTGACAAGTGGCACTTGCCTATTGGGTGTTGAATGATCCCACATTGCTTCATTTTGGGCATTCTTCCATCTTGTCTTTCTATAAATAAGAGGTTTTTCTCCTCATTTAATCATCCACAAATTGAGCAAGTTTACTATACTCAATTTTATCTTCAAGCATATCTATTTTCACCAATTTTATCAAAGTCTTAGCTAGGTTATGTAGATTTTTCATCATGGAGCTCAAGTGAATCTTCAAAAAAGTGGATTGACCTTTATCACTCATAAACATTACATCATAGGAGTTGGGAAAGGGCCAATTTTCATATCAAATTCGCACCAATTCCTGCATGGGATCAAGAGTTTGCTTGCTTAATTAGGATATCATTGCTTTCTCATTGTGTTCTTCAATTTTATTTCCTATTTTGAGCATTGCTAATGGATTCCATGGGGAATCTTGATTCTCACTTGAATTTAATCTAATAATGTTTTTTTTATTGTTTTTTGCAGGTACTAGGATTTGGGTTCTACATTTGGTGCTAGGAGGGAAAATCTCAAGTTTAAATCATGTTTTTTAACAAAAAAATCCATGCTTTTTCTCTATTTTTTGTGTCTACAAGAAACTGCACTGCTATCAGTTCAGTGGTGCCATACAACACTGCTATCAGTCCAATGGTGCCATAAAGCACTGCTACAAACTTCAAACTATGTCACTTGGTCCTTTCTCGCCCAAAATTCAAATTTCTTAACTCCACCGCTAGTTAAATTCTCATGCACTGGAATTCTCAAATTTCAAATGACGCCACTAGACAAAAATTCAACACAATCAAGCTCTCTATTTGGCTATGCAGAGTGACATATGCAAAATTAGTGGCGCTATATAGCACCATTGGGCTCCTCAAACTACACCGCCTATGCAAACTCCACCATTAGAGTAAAATAAAGAGTGAAATTTCAAATTTTTATAACATGTGCCTTCTTAATTTTGATCATCTAGGCTATTAATTGATTTCTTAACCTCTATTTTGCATTTCTAACTGGTTTTTTATAGGTTGGCATAATCAAAGGTGAAGGAAGGAAATCAAGTTGAAAGTTGCATTATGACATCATTCTCTCATTACATCAAGTTTTTTTGAACACTTTAGTGTTTTTAAACACTTTTAGACAACTTATAATCTCTCTTAAAAAAAAATGATCTTTCATTTGCTTAGGATATACTAAATTTCTTTTGGGCTCTAAAAAGAATATTTCAATTTTTGCTAAAAAGAGCTTAAAAGGAACTTTAGGACAAACTCACTAGATTTGGTTTGAGGATTAACAATTGAACAAGGAAATCTCCATATTTCATTTTTGGTGCTCTAAAAAGAATCAAATCATTGCTTTGTGGATTTAAAATGAACAAGTGCTTCCTTTTTTTGTAAGTACTTAATCAAATTAATATCATTAAAAGGACATATGTGCTTCTCTCACACCTCACGGTGATCTTGAGAATCAAAAGGCCTTTTGGTGAGATTAAGTTGCATAAGTAATTACCCACACACTTCAATTTGGACTTTAAAATTGAACATATCTTGTGAGTGCAAGTGGAGCATATTTGCATACATTCTCTCCCTTTGGTTTGCAACAATGATTGATCGAGTTAAAATTATGTTTTCTTGCTTTTTTTTTATCTTAGAGGGTCTACCTTATGGGAAAAAGTGATCACCCAAGGGAATGACCCAACTAGAAACGCACGAAAGCAAAACAACTTCCACCTAGGATATAAGTGTGGATATTGGAACAAAGGCCAATATCACAATGACTATTCCAACGAGAAGGGAAGCAATGGTTGCTCACTGCATGGATGGTCCTCCATGAACGGAATGCCTGCATTAAAAACCTTGTTTAGAATATGCCAAAATCCTTTATCTATTTGTTGGTGCAAGAACAGTCATTTTGAAGCCACCCCAAACTTTCATAACTTTTAGTAGAAATGGAAAGTATGCCATGGGAGATTCATGGGTACTGAAGCTTGGCTAACCCGAGAAGCGAGTGCACTATAAGGGGGAGCCTATTTGGTCAAGCATCTAACCATTCACTAAAAGTAGGCATAGTTGGACTTGTCCAAGTGGGGATTCAACAAATACAGTCTTTCATAGCCATAGGGTTGTGCATGTTCTTGGAAACGAAACACTTTTCTTGTTTGTAAAATTTTGGAAAACAAATATTCAACATTTTTCATCAAATTTCAAACCCTTTAGGAAGCAAATACCATTGAAAAAATTCAAGTGTTATTGCTTTCCCTAGGGATTCTATCCTTAGAGGTTTCTAAACATTTGGATTTACATTTCAATTTTCTTACTAAAGTCAACAATAGGTAACTTTTGCTTTGATTTCATTGAAATTCCACATAATACATTTTGTGGGATGAGAAGAAGTTAAGACATTAGACATCTAGTTCAAAGACCTAATCAAGAAATTGTTTGTGGTAAAAAAGAAGTCACTAAGCAAAGCTAAGAACAATTGAACCCCACACATGTGTCTCAAATGATTTCATCCAAGATCAAAATGTAGAAACCAAAGTCAAAATATCTTAGTCCAAAAGATCATGAAAAGCATCTCTCAACACTCTACAAATTTAGAAAAAGATTTATTTTCAACTTTTGTAGAAGATCCTTAAGAAATAACCCTTGTTTGTATTCATTTTATTATTGTCAAAATCCAAAACTTTTTTAGGAATTTGAACACCTTGTTTAGAGTAAAGCATGTTCTTCAAAATAGAGGTCTTGTAAACAATATTCTTTTTAGGTACACATAGGATCAAAATCAAAATTCATCCATATTTCAAACATCAAACCAAGGTTAGCTCACCAACAACTCTTGAAAAACTTGAAATCATCCTTCATGCTAAATTTTTTGGAAAATCCATGAATCAAAAATCCTTGAAACAAATCAAAATCCTTGAATCAAAACATCAAAATCATCTTGTTTAGCTAGGTATATGTAGATTCATCATTCTCCATATGTCTACTTAAACTATCATCAAATCATCTTGTTTGGTTAGGTGTGGGTAGATGCATCCTTCTCCCTACACTTAGCCTAATTATCATCTTGTGAGCAAGTCTATCCCATAGATAAAATCCAACATCTTGGGATCCATTTGTTCATTATCCAAAATCAAAAAAATCCAAAACCAAATCAAGGTCAAGATCAAATCCAAGAATCCAAAGTCAAAATCCAAAAATCCAAAAAAGTCCCAAAAGTCTAGTATCCCCTCTCAAGATCTTCTAAGAGTTTAATCATCCATATCATCCACCTTTCTTGTATTTCACCATCACTCCTTTGATCCTTAATCATTCTATATATTCTCTTTTGAGTCTCATTTTATGGTTCAAAAAAGATCACACAACAAGAAGGATATGGAGACCAACAAAGAAACATCAACTTCAAGTGACCTAAGGCAAACCAATTTCAAAATGAATCCCATTGGATCAAGCAATCCCCTAACTAATTTTCCTTCATCATCACAAAAACTACAAGAGGAAGATCAAGTGGAGGATATCACCAATAATTACTTTGGGATGACACAAGACGAGATCATTGAAATGGTCCAAAATCCCGAGAATCACAGAATTGTCAACATCATGATGAAGCTCTATCCCTCACAATACATGCTTGGATTAGCAAAACAAGGGGCTAAACTCCCTTTTGATTTCAATGTGAGGACCTTTGTGGAAAAACCTCTTGGGTTCATGCCTCCAATTTCATCGATGCTCCCAATCTCATCTACACCTCCATTCCAAAGCATCACCCAACCCATCCCCCAAATCACATCATCCATTGCTCCAACTCAACCTATTGTTAACAAAGGGAGCTTATTTCTCAATGCACTACAAACTCCCCCCTCACAAGCAACCAAGATTTGGATGCAAACACTATATTGGGGAAATTTGTACCCAAAAATCCATCACATCCACATGTCCCCCACACCTTTCATGATCCTAATGACCCATCATCATCATTTCACGCAACACCGACATACCCGTTAAACACACAAACCTCTCTCCCTATGACCTTGCAAGGAGAAGGAGACTTATTTGGACAAGTGGGCATCTTTAACCCTACATTTTCATCATTTCCCCAAGGAAGTATGCCACTCATTTTTCCACCACTTCCACCCTTACCACCAATATCAACATCAACTCTCAATTTGGGGTTACCACCATTACCGCCACTCGTTCAAAACAATTCCCCAATCATCAATCAAAGCATCATACCAAATCCTTTCGTCTTGCCATTGATATCACAAAAATAGATTGAAACCATCCCAATAACATAAGCAATTACCACATCATCAACCATTCCCCAAAAATGGTCTCTCAAGGACCAAGCATATCAATCACACCATCTACCATAATCCCAATCATCAATGCAATGGTGCCTCTCATCATGGAAAAAAAAACCATACCAAATCTTCTACCACCACCACCACCTCCACTACCAAACACAAATATGTTGAGCTAATATAGCATTGCATTACAAGCTGCTCAACAAGCTACCTGTCAAAAGGAACTTCAAAAATCCAAAACTGACAAGCTGCTTAGCAAGCGCAAACGCAATTAGCTACTCAATAAGAAGCTCAAGCCACTCAAGTTGCACAACAAGCACAAAAAGCACATCAATCACAAAAGGATACTCAAGCCCAAGCCCTATTACAATAATAGCAATCTGCTCAAGCCGCATAGGATGCACATGCTGCCCAACAAGTAGAAGCCTAGTCTCAGGAACAAGTGCAAGCTCAAACCCAATACCAAGCTCAAAAAGCACATGAACAAGCACAAGTGCAAGTGCAAGTATAGTACCTCACACAACAAGCATACCAACAAGTTCTAAAGTAATACCAAGAGAAGCAAGAAGCAACCTAACTAGTAGCCCAACAACAAGCATTGTTGATACAGTAGCAAGTACAAGCATACTTGGCACAACAAAATGTGCAAGCACCATCCACTAACACACCAATCAATCCACCCATCACTCCAACAATTGAACCACCGTAGAAAACCTTCATCCCACCCCTTGATCCACAAAATGATTTAGCAACATTAATCAAGTTACTCTTGCAACAAGTGTTTGATCTTCAATCAGGGAAAACCATAGAAACACCCAAAACTTATGTCCTTATTCATTTGACAGGAGTCTTGTAATGAAACTGTTCCCAAAGGGATTTGAGATCCTCAAATTTGATGAATACCATGGGATAGGAAAACCTGAAGATCACATCAGGGAATTCCAAGTTCATTGCATGGAAGTTGCATATGACGATACATATTTGATGTGGCTATTTCCTAGAAGTTTGGCTAGCCATGCCATGAAGTGGTTCTCTCGCCTCTCTCTTGGAATCAAAAAATTCCAAGAGATAGTAGATGCATTCATAAAAAAATATAGATTCAATATTAGTAAAGAACGAATCATTTGCTTCATTCCTACAATGATGGCAATCCAAGGCCGATAGGAGAAAATGGGTCATGCCTGAAGAACAAAAAGTTTGTACCATCATCTCTAATCTCGAAGGATCCTTGGCATTCCATCTCAAGGTGCAAGGTATCACCACATATGATCAATTTATCTCCAAGGTGCTTAACATTGAACGATCCCTTAATGCAAAAGGAGGGACACCCACATATCCTGAACAACAAAACAATCACCCATCCACTAGCTACAATGACAAACCTCACACATGGATGAAAAATAGAAACATTACCAACAATGGTGTTGTCAATGCCAAATTTTTCATCATCACTCCTTGACAAAACACACCAGTACCCTAGCAACAACCCCAAAACAACAATCAAAACAAACGTCAAGCTAACATTGTGACTTAGTAGCCAAATAGTCAAACAATCAACAATGTGACCAATCAAAGGGGGCCACCCCAATGAAACAAAAACTCCCCCAAGTGGAAGTACACAACCCTTGGAGAATTAGTTGAATCCATCATGAAGAGGCTAGTGGAAAAATAACTAATCACAATCCCCACTTATGACAATTATCAAGAGCCCTTAGTAAAACCACTATGGTACAATGAAAATCACCTTTGTGATTTCTATAAGATCAAAGGATACACAAATACCATTTGTATTATATTGAAAAATTTAATCCAAAACCTCATTGATGAAAAAATCATAAATGTGGAGCAACGAGCAGGAAATCAGAATCTCAAAATCTACACAAATTTGATGCCCAATCATAACAACAAAGGGAAGAATAACAATGATAAGGGGAAGGGTACATTCAAAAGTGTCAATCATGTATACGCCCATGTCTTCACATCCCTATATGAGCATTGTACCGTTATCACCATCAAAGGATCCCAAGTTGATTATGGAGTCACCACAAGAGGCAGAAAAATCACCATCACAAGGTCATCTCAGCCTCCTAAAGCACCGACTTCCAACCTAAGATATGTTCCTATTGGCTATAATGTCCTTATTCAATTAAAAAGAACCCCAGATCATATCTCCATAATGGAGTTATTGAAGATATCATCGACCCACAAAAAGATCCTTGAAGAAGCATTGGCTTCATCCACCATCTTTGTGTATCTTGATGCTAAACAATTCTAAGCTATGGGAAGAAACACCATTACCCCAAACCTTCTTACATTCTCTGATCAATACTTTCCTGCCCAACCATCTCAAAATCATGCACTCCATCAGGAGGTCCTAACACATAAGAACAAAGTCAAGAGAGTCTTGGTGGATGGAGGTGTAGGTTTAAACATCTATTCCCTCAAGCTCATAAAGAATCTATAAATCTTAGAGGATTCCATTGAAAAAAGAAAAGGTATCATAATCAAGGCTTATGATGATCAAGAAAGAGTATCTTAGGGCACTATCCAACTCCCTATTCAAGTAGGGCCAACAATTATGGAAACCACCTATCAGGTCCTTGACCTCAATTTGCTTTTCAACATTCTCTTGGGACGTCCATGGATCCATGGGATGCAAGTAGTAGCATCAACCTTCCACCAATGTGTCAAGCTCACATACCTGGGACAAGAAGTCACTATATATGGGGATCCTGAACCCTTTTCTTACTACAAGAGTCTAGAAGCCAAATATTAAAAAATTCCCCAAGTGCCAAAGAATGATGAAGGCTCATTAACTCCATACATTCATCCAACAACACTCACCTCCACTTCTACAACAGAGACACCTGTTGTCCCCACCATCTCTGATATTAAGGTCATTATCTAGGATAATGGGTGTGGACACTATACAATCCAAAAAAAATCTTTTGTTGTAGGAGAGCTACCACAATCAAATGATGCTTCCTCAACCCAAACCTTCATAGGAATCTCCTCTAGCTTCAAAATTTTGGGAGATCTTGGACAAGAAGTAATCGAGTAGGACCCATCCCATCTTCTATACCAAGGCAATAGATTGGAGGTTGATCTACCTATGGATGATATCAACAAAGGCTTACAAATGATGGTTTCCATGGGCTATGACATAACCAAAAAGCTTGGAAAAAATGACAATGGGATTCTAATACCCATTATTCCTAAGACACAAATGAAAAATATTGGCCTGAGATATACCCCTCTAAGTATAACCATACGTGGTCAAAATCCCCTAGTTAAGAAGGTTAAAACTCCTTAGCAAATGGCAGTCGCCCTTCAATTTCCTGTATCCATTGGTCTGCCCTTAGATAATTTTGTATTCGACATAATTGATGTTTGCAATAGTAGTGATGAGGAAGATGCCATAACTGACTTACCTATGCTTTTCAAGAATTCCTCTATCATCATGATTAGTACCATGTCATTTGAGTCAACCACTCAAAATCATGAAATCAACCTAGTTTACCCCTAGCTCATCAATTACAACCAATGAGAACTGCCAATTCTAGACACTTTTGAAAATGATGAAGCGCTCTTATAATTCATGAGATTGTGCAACACGATACCATGCAAATATCACAAGGTTGGGTTTGATATCATCCTAGACACACAAGATTACTACGGGCAAATGATTGAATCCTTTAGTTGCAAAAGCGAAAACTTGAGAATAATCTCAAAGTCTTTGAGTGAAAACCACACTATGGCACACTCTAATCATAAAATAGTAAAAACAAAAGATGTATCCAATGGTGAAAACCTCTCTGAGGCACTCGTGGATGAAGGATTCAATCTCCCCCTTATTTCTCTACATCAGGAAAGGTCAACGGTTCTAGACGAGAAGTGCAACCCAGTCAACTTGGGAACAGAGCAAACTCCGCATCACATTTTATGCTAAAAATTTGATGTCAAAAGAATAGGAGCTTTAGTTCCCTTCTTAAGGGAGAGAAGTCAACTTTGCATGTAGTTATGTTGACATGCCTGGGCTAGATGTGGAGATTGTGGTCCATCATCTACCAATTTACCCTAAAGCAAAGCCTGTCAAGATAAAACTTAGAAAAATGCATCCCCATATAGCCTTGTTGGTCAAAATGGAATTGAAGAAGCTACTTTATGTAGGATTAATGCAACCCATTAACTATCCAGAGTGGGTATCAAATATGGTTCCTATTTCAAAACTTGATGGGGGTATCTATATATGCATAAATTTTAGAGACCTAAAGAAAGCATGCCCGAAGGATGATTTCATGTTGCCTAACATTGACATGATTGTAGACATGACATCGGGACATGAAATGCTTTCTCTAATGGATGGTTTCTATGGGTATAACCAAATAATGATCACCAAAGAAGACCAACACAAAACGGCCTTCACTTGTCCATGGGGCACATACTACTGGAACATGATGCCATCCGGGCTCAAGAATGCTAGAGCATCATATCAGAGGGCCATGACCTTAAACTTTCACAACATGATCCATAAGACTATGGAAGATTATGTGGATGACATATTAGAAAAATCCAAAAAGAGAAGGGACCACATAGCATCATTAAGTGCCATCTAAAAGCAGTGTGTCTTTGGCTTACAATCAGGGAAGCTATTGGGATACATCATGTCCATGAGAGGGATTGAAATAGATCCTACTAAGGTAAAGGAAATCCTCGAGATGGAGGCACCTCAGACATTGAAATAGTTGAGAGGCTTACAAGGCAGGATCGAGTCAATCTGTTGATTCATAGCTCAACTAGCAGACAAGTCAATCCTATATTCTCACCTACTCCACAAGGGGCAGTGTACAAGTGGGATGACAAGTGTGATTAGGCCTTTAAAAAAATCAAAGAGTATTTGCTCATACCTCTAGTGCTTATGCCCCTAATTCCAAGAAATCCTCTAATCCTTTACATATCAGCAACAACAACAACTCTCGGTGCTCTCCTAGCTTAGCATGATGAAAATGGAACAAAGAGGGCCATCTACTACATCAGTCAGACCATGGTAGGGCATGAGTTAAACTATTCCTTCATTGGAAGAATTTTTCTAGTAGTGGTGTTTGCCTCACAGAAGTTGAGACATTACATGTTAACACACAAAATCAATCTCATTTCCAAGATTGACCCACTCAATTACCTACTCTCCAAGGCAGTGCTCACATGAAGGATGGCCAAATGAGTCATGATCCTATCAAAGTATGACAATGAGTGTGTAGAGCATAAGGCCATCAAAGGAAAAGCTATTGCAGACCAATTAGCAGAAGCACCAATGTACATAGAGAATCCGTTAATTTTAGAATTCCCTGATGAATCTATCTTCAACTTGAACATAGCAGACCACTAGAAGTTGTACTTTCATGGCTCCTACACACAGTATGGATTGAGAGCTGGGGTCTTTTTTATCACTCCATAGGGAGACTACATACCAAGATCCTACAAGTTGGCATTTCCCTACATAAAAAATATCACAAAATATGAGGCTCTAACCATAGGGCTCAAAATAGCAATGCAGTGGTATACCATGGTTCTCAAGGTATATAGGGATTCATAGCTAATAATTAATCAAGTGAATGATGAGTATTAGACTAAGGATGACAAGCTCACTCCATACAAGAAATTGGTGGGGAATCTTAAGGAATCATTCATTGATAACACATTTGAGCAGATTCCCTGAGCAAATAATAGAACAGTAGATGCCATGGTGATAATTGGATCCCTATTGGATATCTCTCGCAATGTCCCAAAGCATGAATTCCTAGTAGAGCAACTTCTTGTGCCTGCATTTGAGGTACTGGAGTTAGAATTTGTGTGTGAAATCATTGGTCCTATTGATCCATGGTACCATGACATATACACCTACTTGCAAATAGGATTCCTCCCAGCTAGCATAACCTCAAACCTTAAGAAAAGCTTTTTCAAGAAAGCATCTTGATTTGTCATCCTAGGAAATACCCTTTATCGTAAGAGCATAGAAGGAACCCTATTACATTGCTTAAAGGTTGAGGAGGCATTGACCGCCTTAATTAAGGTGCATAATGGTATAGGTGGTTCACACTCGAGTGGAATGACCTTGGCCAAGAAACTGTTGAGGACAGGGTACTATTGGACCACTATGGAAAGAGAAGCACATGACTATGTAAGAAGGTGTCTACAATGTCAGCAACATGGGGACCTCATCCATGCACCAACTCAAGAGATTCATCCCATCATCACACCATGTCCCTTTTCATAGTGGGGGCTCGATCTCATTGGAAAAATCACCCCCACCTCATCCAATGGCCACAAGTTTATCATTACTACCACTGAGTACTTCACCAAGTGGGTGTAAGCCATCCCCATGACATACATAATTGGAAAACAAATATCAAAGTTCATCTTGAACTACTTAATATGTTGATATGGTGTTCCCCAAGATATTATTTCAGATAATGGGACACCTTTCAAGAATTGGGATGTCTATGACCTATGCAAAAAATTCAAAATCCAACATTGTTTTTCCACTCTGTATTATCCCCAAGGAAATGGCTAGGAAAAAGCCACAAAAAAAAAAACATTTTGAAAATCCTCAAAAAGATAGTCAATGGCGTAGGTCATGACTAGCATCTATAGTTGAATCTTTCCTTCTGGGCCTATCGAACCAACATCTACACCCTAATAGGTGCCATCCCCTTTTCCCTAGTCTACGGATCAAAATCCATATTACCCATCGACATCGAGCTTCTATCACTAAGAATATCACTATAGAATCTCATCATGAATGAGGCATATTGGGTTTCAAGACTAAACGAGCTAGAACTGCTAGAAAAATAGCCAATGGAGGCATTGAACCACCTACAAGTGTATCAGAACTGACTCAAGTGGAACTATAACAAGCAGATAAGGAGTAGAACCTTTCAGGTTAGAGAACTTGTGCTAAAGGAGAACCAGAAGAACATCCCAAACCCAAAAATCAAATGTAAATTTGAACCTAACTGGTTGGGACCATTCATCATCACATCAAGCTATAAGTTAGGGGCATGTTAGTTATCAACACCAAAAGGCGAGCCTCTACAAGAGCCCATGAACAACTCCCATCTCAAAAAGTTCTATGCCTAAAATCCTTCAGGGTATAGAACAAAAAAAAAAAAATGTCTTGAAAAAATGGTTACCTTGATGAAATCTTGGCAAACAGGTGTCTTGGTGACAACAAAAAATCAAAAAAAGCAAAAAATTAAAAAAAAGAAAAGAATAAGGGACTAAAAACAGTAAAGAGAAAAATCATCCTCTAGTGAAAACCACTTTGGTGGCACTTTGGGCAAGTACCTTGGTGAAAACCTAGAAAGTAGATGCCTTGTGTAAATAAGCACTTTCCATCCACCAGGATCTTCGCAACTTGTTCTGCGTGCTTCCATCATCCATCGCATTCCATATCCCCATCCATCATCTGTTCAACATTTGCATCATAGCTTGGTCATGTGTTTGTGTCATGATCCCTCCTAAGTACTACTTGGCTCATTCTCAAGGCTAGTTTTTCCTACGTATACCAGTGCATTCTATTGCATCATGTTGGGGGAATGCTCTCAATGGATTAGATTTGTGTATATTCTTGAATTCCCTAAATCCAAAAATCCAAAAACATCAAAAAATTAGAAAATTATCCAAAAAACATAAAAAATTTGGAAAATCCAAAAAAAATCAAAACATATCAAAATCCAAAAACAAGTCAAAATAGTCAGTCAAAAAGTAAAAAAATAGAGTCATCTTGTTGAACTACATCATCTTTGAGCTTTGAATGTAGGAAAGGTTGATCTTTGATCATCCCTCGAGACACTTAGGTCAGTCCTTTCAGAGTTTGTCATAATAAATTGGTAATCCATCTATTGATTTCTCATCAATAATCAAGTCTATGTTAATTGAACTACGTGGTCTCTTCATGTATAATGTAAGCAAGGCTAATATGTTGATCAGCCCCTGAGGCCCCTAGGATAGGTCTTTAGGTTACTCTCTTGGTCAAAATCTTAGAAAACCCAAAAACATTAGAAAATTTGAAAATCAAAACATTTTCAAAACTTTGAAAATACCAAAAATAGCCTCGAAACACTTCAAAAAGATCAAAAACATTCAAAAAATCCATCCATCCCCATCTCACTTTCACCAGAAATAAAAATCGTTCATTATAAATCAGTCATCATCCTCAACCTTTGGTGAAACAATCAGAAACATATCTAGCAGATTGAAAGTGAAAACTCAAAACATCAAACTCTAAAGTCTAGGTCAATAAGTAAACAAGTTGGTGAACTCTTTGTGTCAATAGCCTATCATCCAATCATTCCCATATCAAATCATCTAATATCAACATGTCCTAGGATGCATACATCCTTCCTACAATGGACATCAACATCAGGCATCACCATAGTTTAGTCTTGGCTAGCGGTATTGAAGAACATCAACTTGTTTTTTTACTTTATCTTTCTCTTTGGATTTATCTTATTGCACTCATTCCAAGGACCTATCAATGATGTCCAAATGAAGGATTTAGATAGGTAGGAATGGGGAAAAAATCATTATCTTTTATTTGTTGTGCTTGTTGGATATTTTTGTAATATAAACTTGGTCATGCATGCTTTTTTTAGGTGTAGGAAGGGTGTTTTAGGTATCTTGCTTCAACCACATAGGAAGGATTTTTTTTCTGTGTTCTACTCTCAGATGTTTGGAATATTTGAACTACATTTTGAATAAGGTTTTGTATGCTAGGTGTGAACAAGAATACTCCTATCTGATTGTTGATTCAATGTCCATCACACTATGTACAATGTCATCAAGGTTCTTTATACCTTGATGCATCATGCCTATGTGTGTAATCAAACATAACGCAATTGGCCCTTTGAAAATCCTAACTCCTCTGCAAATAATAATAATAACAATAATCATCATTATCATCATCTTGTGTCTTGTTGGAATCTCTTACTTTCTTCTATCTTCTTTCACGCTAACATGGTACCATGACAGTTAATCGAAATCATTATCATTGTTATTGCATTCATCTTGATCCACAAATCATTAACATATTGCATACTGCATATCATATCACATAGAAAACATTAATCATAACACATGCATTGCATTTCCATCCATAAATAATATAGATTGGTTATTCTAAGCATCTCATAAACCATACATGTGCATCCATTATATAAACATAAAGACAATCATCCCATAGCATTATAAACATCATACACCATTACCCTAACATTTGCATCATCATAACATTGCATAATCATCCCATATCACATATAAGCATCCATTACGCCATCACATATACATCATTTATCAAAAAAATCATATCATAACACATGCATATATCGTTTCATAAAACATCATTTCATCATATCATTTCATCACGTCATCATCATAACATCATAAGTGCGTATCCTACATAAGAAAATTACACACATCTTATCATCCATCATTGCATAAAAATATAGATATGTTAGTCTAAGCATTTGCATACCATAAAATCTTGGATACATCATGAAAAGTACATAAGAAAAGGGATGGAAAAAGAAATGCATCCATACATCATCATAGTATACATCACCATATAGTGCATGAGAAAAGACAATGAAAAGAGAAAAGATTGCATTTGCATCATCACATAGAACATAATGTACATCACATAATCATTGCATCACATCATAAAGTCACACATCACATAGCATCACCGTCAGCATACGCATCATATAGAATCATTGTCATAACATCATAACATAGAACATCATTGCATCACATATAGAAATAAAATCCATCCATAAATCATAAATAGATAGGACATATCACATCATATCGGATAAATATCATATCATATATCATCAATTTAACTACACTATCATGGTGTAAAAATTAGATCAATGTAAATGTGTGTCAATAGAGTTCAATAGCCCATGGGGCTATAAAAAATGAGCTCGTGGGGTGAAAAGAGAATCCTATCTCTGATCAAAATGACCTAACCCTGCTGGCTGCCACCCTCACCACCTGTTCTCTCTCTCTGATCCTTTGCAGGTATGTGGCCAGTCCTCTATGAAATATCTGGCACTCAGGTTACTTGTTGCACAACCTGATAATAATGCAACCTATAATAATTGGCCTCCTAGATGGCCTCCCTATATGATCGAAGTGATACTATGCTCTAGGAGGAGGATGTAGACATACTCTTAATTTGTTGTCGTCTACCCATCTCTGCTACTACCTACAACTCCATAACCTGTCTTTACTAGACCACTTGGTCTCACTCTACTCATACCTAATCTCTCTTAGCTATAAGTGCCTGTACCTAGGCCTATAGCTACAAAATTTGACCGTCTTTGGGGTCTAGTTGGAGAGGTGGTTGTATGGGTGGTTGATCATGGCCCCTATCCCTAGGTGGTGTTAGAACCCTATCCTATCATCCCAGGTCTTAATCTTGTCTCTGCTTGGCCACTTGCGGATATGTGAGTGGCTTATCTTGAGGCTCCCTATCTTGAATTAGCTGATCTGGTGGTGGCCCACCATCTCCCTAATCCTAGTATCCATCCCCTTGGCCCTATCCTGCTCCCCTGCCTCTAGCTCTGTGTCAAGTAGATGATGTCTCAGGCATTGTAAGGCTAAGTAGTGGTCAAAACCAATCTCTGTATGCCCGTGTGGTCCCTGCATTGGCCTACCCCTAATCATATGGTCATGGCCTAGCCACCAGCTGTATAAAACTCTACACTACCTCATCTATAGGTGTATAATGACCCCAAGAGCTCTGGCTCATTGTCCATGCAAAAATGGCCACATACTGATCATTTGGCCTACCTTGTGCCTCACCGAACTACCTCTGAACCCTGCTTGGCAGGTACATCTTGAGCATTGTATGCTCCCTGCCCTAAATCAATCTATCTTGATGGGAAAAGAAAATTTGTTGTACATCATTGAACCATGTGGGCCATCCAAGATATGGTTGCCATGTGAAAACACGTATATCATCGAGGGCCCTCCTCTAGTGAGGAATCCTAGGTTGTCCTATATGTGTGAAGGAAACACCTCGATGGTATCACCAAACAATTAGATCATCTAGCTCCATAGTAATTGGAATAACCCTTAGACATAGCACATAAATGTGCTCCCAAGCCCAGATGTATAGGACTATAACCCCCGCCCCAAGTACTTGACCGTCAATGTAGGAAAACTCATGAAGATCCCTATATAGTGAGGCTAGAAGAACTATCCCCCAAGTAAAGCATGTTTGTTATCAAACCATGTGCTCCTAAGAAAGTCCCATCTAGGACTAAAGTATCGGCCCCACAGATCTAGTGTGACAAGCTCATATATGATAGCTTTAATAACAAGACGAAAGGTTGACACAGAGAGCCTATAACACTCTAACTCAATCTGACCCTCATAGAATACAAGCTCGTCCTAGTCCATAACATCATAGAAAACCTCCCTCCTAGCATCCACATCATAAATCACACATTCTTTGTGGATGGGAAGTTTGTGGATCTACCACACATCCTCTAGTGTGACCATTGCCTCACCTGTTAGGAGGTTGAAGGAAGATGTTTCATTGTATCATCTCTCAGTGAGTGCCATTAGCATACCCAAGTGTGACCGAATGGGCAAAGCATAAGCGATATACCAAAGACCGATGGCCCCTAGATGCTCCTATTCTTGCTCAGGCATACCCTACAAAGAACCAAATCCTGGGACCTCTACTCACATGAATATAGTATTGACACCTCCTCCTACATCAGGAAAGTCACAACATTAAGATTCATGAAAAAAATCTTGATCATGACTTATCTCCGCATACCCCAAATAGCTTGAGCATCATTGTTTGTTGCTCTGGTGTAGTTTGAAAACATCAAACTATGTCGCTAGGAGCTTCTAACTCTAGAACTTCACCGTAGTGTTGCAATTTGAGAAGGCAGCTTAGTTTAAAAGGAAACCCTAATTACAAAAGGAATTGATGCAAGGCACTTTGCATATGCAGTTGGGTTTGGAATTTAAACCCTAATTCCAAATTGCATTGTGACGTCACTACTCATGACTGCAACGTAGCTTGAGGCCACACAATGCCATTTTAAACTTTCTAGTGGTGCTATATTGGACCACTCCTAAAATGTAAGTTTCCTAGCCTAATAAATGTGCACGTAAATAAAAAAGAGTTGGATCTAGTTGACTCACTGGTGGTCCAGTGCTAGGAAGCATCTGGTGTGTTTGTACTATGTCATAAATGTGTTGGGGAAGCTATTGTTGCACCATCTCATGAAGGGGTTAGAGCTAAAATCGCAGAAATCTCTAAAGGTTGAATGTGAAAATGAATTGGAAGTGGCCCCTCAAGGCCTATTTAAGCCTAAAAATTAGGGTTTTTTGACCCCGTTTGGTTGTCCTATCAAGATTTTGACTCCTCAAGCTTTTGTTTGTCCATTTATGCGACATTTTTCCCTTTTTATCTCATTTTTTGACCTCCCAAAGCCTTTCAAGACTTGTTAGGCACCTTGTCCTCTTTTTTTCACAAGATCACCTGAAAATCCAAATTTTTGTTGAATCTCTCGAGGGGGTAGTATATTGGCAGATTTTTCCCAATAAAGCAACAGTGGGGAAAGTTTTGAAACTTGAAATTTTTTGGATTTTGATCGAGAGAATTTATTCTTTGAACCAACGCAACAAGTGCATCACTTCAAAGAGGGCTAAAATGTCGACACGTAAATTGTACTAATTGACATTACACACTTGATCCTAATTACTAACACCATTTCAACCTGAATCATCCTCTTAGCTTATCATCACTCTTCGTTCCTTAACTAAATAAATAATCATTTATCCAATTAAGTCATTCTCTCTTGTTAATTAAATCAATCAATCTGATCTAATTAACCCTATATCTCTACTTAATTAAATAATTCATTTCATTTGATTAAATCTCTAAACTCACTCTATTAAATTAAATAAATTAAACATTGTTTAGTTTAATCTAGCATCATCCCCTTTAATTAAATAAATCAAAATCTTTCTTTAATTAGTCTCTAAATAAAAATTTTCTCATCTTTTGATTTGAATCAACCCATAAATATAAAAATTTAGTCAGATCATCCAATCCCTCATTAAATTAATTAACCCTTGATTAATTTAATTCTAATCCATGTCCCATCGTCTAGCTTTTTCCACTTGCACATGAAAATACATTTAATTCATTTATTAAATCCCTATTTTCTTTCAAATTAGCATCTTTTGGGGAATATTCTTCCAAATTTGAAATCCATCCAAGTGGATTTGTCCTTCCAACAAGAAATTTATTCCTTCTTTCATGTCCTTATGCATTTAGCAAGTGTTATTTAAGATATTATTTTTCCCTCTTACATGTCATTTCACTATTTTCAAATTCCATCTAATTGTATTTATGGGCACATTCATCAAAATGTGCACATCCTTTTCCCATTCACATCTTGACAAGTGGCACTTGCCTATTGGGTGTTGAGTGATCCTACATTGCTTCATTTTGGGAATTCTTCCATCTTGTCTTTCTATAAATAAGAGGTTTCTCTCCTCATTTGATCATCCACAATTTGAGCAAGTTGACTATACTCAATTTTATCAAAGTCTTAGCTAGGTTATGCAAATTTTTCATCATGGAGCTCAAGTGAATCTTCAAAAAAGTCGATCAACCTTCATCACTCATCAACATTGCATCATAGGAGTTGGAAAAGGTCCAATTTTCATATCAAATTGGCACCAATTCCCCCATGGGGTCAAGAGTTTTCTTGCTTAATTAGGATTTCATTGTTTTCTCATTGTGTTCTTTAATTTTATTTCCTATTTGAGCATTGCTACTGGATTTCATTGGGAATCTTGATTCTCACTTGCATTTAATCTAATAATTTGTTTGTTTATTGTGTTTTGTACGTGCTAGGATTGGGGTTCTACATATGCAAACTAGAATGTGGAGAAACCCTATTCAAATGTGTTTGAATAGAATTCCTAAAATGCAAATGAAAGTGACCTACAAAGGAGATCTCTAATCACCTTAATAAGTCATAAACATGAAATGTACCTTAGGAAAAAAATAGAACAATAATGTAAGATGGAATCAATCAAGAAACAAGTCCTTAGGCTTGGAAGAATGCATAGTTGCATCTCCAACCTAGAATCTCTCACGATCCTCTATAGGCATCCATCATCAATCTTTGACAATGCTAGATCTTGACTTGGAAATAGATTTGAAAAAACGTGCAAAAACACAATGGGAGGCTACTCCAAGACTTCAATTCATTGCTTCTTGAAACTCTCCTTGCATTCTTCTCTCTTCAAAACTTATCTCAACTTATGTGAAAATGAGGTGTGCATCTTACTTTTATAGGAATTCCTATCTGATAACCCAATTATTAGATCCCAAAGGCCAAAAAAATGCTAATTTAATTCAAATATTTTTATATTTTAATTCCTAAAAATAAATCACTTGAAACTAAGATGCCCTAGGTGGCCCATCTTGGTCCCACTAGGTGGGACTAAGATGCCACTAGGGGTTTCTTGGTCCCACAAGACTTAATTTGCAAATTTGAAAGGTGGGTTACCAATATTAATGGTTTTTTATGGATTTTGGTTAGGTTTACGGTTGAAATATGCCTTGAGATGCACAAAAGGGGGTCTTAGGGGCCCAAAACAGGTGACCTAAAGGGGGTTTAATGTAAGGGGTGCTAAAATAGGTCCAAATTAAGTTTGAAAATGCAATGGTATAATTTTTTCTACATGAGAATAAAATCTCAACATAAATTTGAATTAATTTTAATTTTGGGCCACACAGGATTCATTCACCCAAGATGGTGAATGAGTCCCATCTAGCATAATGTATGGGACCAAAAATAAAAAGTTCTTAGAAATGTGTGAAAATTGGTTCAGGGCCAAAAGATCTAGGTGGGACCCATTCATCCAAGGTGATGAATGAGTCCAAAATATTTAAATATAGGCCACACAAGTGAAAAACACTTGAATTATGATTAGATGTTTATTGGTTTCAGGATTATCCTAAAAAAGATGCAATAAATGAGGCTTGTGGATGAAAAATAGGGCCAATTAAAAAATAATAAAGCCCAATTATTAATGACAAGCCTAGAGTAATGTTAAACTATGTTACAATACTTTACAACACTCCAAAAAAGGAAAGATTAATGTTAATTTTAATTAAAATGCTTAGTTATTTGATAAAACCCTAGATTAGTTTGAAATTGAGTTACAACACTTCACAACACTTTAGCAATGTGCCATTGAAATCCATTAGTTCACAAGGGAAAAAGACCTAATGTGAATGTTTCATCTATATTACAACCCTAAATCAAGGCAACATTAAGCCAAAATCCACAAGGAGGGCCCAAACAAGCATGAAAATGTAAAGGGATACATTTTTGTACACTACATTTAGCTCGCACTTTAGTGGGAGGATGAACTTGCTTCAAACTCACACTAAAGTAAACAATCATGCATCAAGAGGGGTTCAAATGCACCAATTCCAATAAGATGATATTACAATGATCAAGAGGGGTGATCAATTCCCTAGGATCAAGATCCCATGGCAAACCAACATAGGCACAAAAGAACACATATGAAAATGATGTAAAGAAAAATGACAAAGCACAAGAATACACTTCCAAAGATGAAAGGGAAAAGGTAAAAGAGACTCGGATCAAGTGGTGAGATCATTTTTTGCATCTTGATGTGGATCAAATCTAGGCTATTTGTCTAAAAAAGAAAACACATACTCACTTTGCAGTGATGAAACTTCAAGCTCTCTACTCCAAGTGAGAAGTCCTAAAAGGTGAGACACATACACTAATGGTTGGTATGCACTCACACACACACACATGCAAGTGGCTTAGATGGAGAAAGTTGTGCCTTGGTTGGGCTTCTTGCTCAAACCATACGAAAGTTATAACCCTTGATAACTTTAATAAGCTAGCACACAAAAATGATTTTTGAGCTTCATGAGGCAAAAATTAGTGTCCACCTTTTAGGAGAAGGAAAACTTTGGGACCTATTTCACTCTTAGTTCATTAGGAAATCAAGATCCCTCAACTAAGTGACTCAATTGAGGGAAGGACACAAAGGGGTTTCCTTATGTATGATTAAATGGGGGTTGACCATTAAAATGAAGCTTCAAAGGAGAAATAAAAATTCTAATGCATTAAACCCTAGAAACTTGAAAGCATTAAATCAAATTAAAAAATAGAAATTAGATAGAAAGGAACCTAGTAAACTGATGGATTCCAAAAAAGATCTGCAACTTTGAAATTTTACTTTTTTAAGTGCACCGAGATTCATACACCAAGCTTGGTGATTTAGTCCTACTACAAGAATCTAGGAAGAATCTGGAATCTTCTGCTGGTAAATCAAGATCTACAAAAAAAATGCAAAAAGATATATACTAGCACTCATACACCCAAAGGGGTGATTTAGTCCTAGTAGTAGGGTTTGAATGAAACTTCTATAGCCTCTAGTGATCTTCTATAGCTTGTGTATTGTCCGATCTCCAAGTCTGAAAGTCTAAATTCTAATATGTAGGTGAGTTTCCTTGAAGATGGAAACTTTTACAATTTTGTCTTCAAAGGATCTTAAAGCTCCAATTCACCTAAATCTACAATCACGCCCTATTTTGGTAATTAAACCTTGAGCTGAAATGAAATAACATGAAGGAATGATGAATGAAAAAATATAATGTTGCAACTCAACAAACCCTTGTAATGAAGGCTACAAAATTTTGTTAAATGGCTCCAATGTATGTGGATCTTGACTTTTTATCTTCATATGGGATAATTTCTTTGAATGCTTTCTTGAATTGTGAAACCCTACATAAAAAATGTTAGCTCAAAAATACACATGATGCATGAAGACTTTGACATGATGCTCCAAATGCTTGATGATTTTCTCTTGAATTCTCTTGAATGAATACTTGAATGCTCATAAGATCACTTGAATTTTCTAGGAGAAATTATGTGAAATAACCTTGTATTTAAACTTGTTTATGCCTAATTTTCTAAAATTACAACACTACAAGCCAACATCAAATCTAGGATAATAAAATCCTTCCAAGAATTTGATTTAAAATAGGTCTTGGTTAAATTAGGACTCATATGCCAATTGGGGTGTATGAGTCCCAGTGTCTTTAATCACGAGACACAAACTCCAAGAAATGTTAAGTTCCAAGAAAAATTTGAAATTAGGCCCCGAGACCTAGGTGGGACCCATATGCCCAAGATGGCATATGAGTCCCAAATCAGTAGATCTAGAACACAACCTCAAACATTGAATAATGATTTTTTCATTTATTAAATGTTGTGATTATCCTCAAAAAAATGCATTTATTTAGGCTTGTGGATGCAAAATAGGACCAAATGAGGCATAAAAAAGCCCAATTTTATTAGGAACGGCTCAAGCAAGTGTGAAAATGTAAAGGGGAACATTTTCCTACACTATAGATCCTAACAAAATTAATGCTATCATAGAATGACCTATTGCTAAAACCATTAATAAATTGGGGGTTTCTTGAGATTGACTAGATACTATAGAATATTTGTGAAGAATGATGATTGTATAGTAGCACCCCTCACAATTTTTTTGAAGAAGGATTCTTTTCATTGGAATGAATATACTAATCTAGCATTTGAAATGTTAAAGGAGGCTATGTGCACAACTCCAATGCTTTGCTACTCCTGATTTTACAAAGTATTTTATTATGGAATGTGATGCTTCAAGAAATCATATAGGTGCAGTTCATGTGTAGGAGGATTGGCCCATTTATTTTGAGAGATGTAAATTAAAGGGTAAGAATCAACTAAAACCTAATTATAAGAAAGAAACACTAGCTATCCATCATGCAGTAAAACAATGGATTCCTTCTCTAATGGGTAGAAACTTCAAGGTTAAGACAAATCATGATAGCCTAAAATATTTTTTGGAACAACTATTATATTTTTAAGAATAAAAAAAATAGGTTACTAAGATGTTGAGATATGATTTTAAGATTGTATATAAGAAAGGGAAGGAAAATTTTGTGGTAGATGCACTATCGAGGAAGGATGAGAATGATGAAGCTTTTTTTTTCCCATTCAATATTACAAGGATATTGGCTAGAAGAAGCTAAAGAAGAGTGGAAAAATGATGTGGCTACATACTAGTAATATCATTCAACAATTACAGAGTGATCCTAGTAGTTTAGTTAAAAAAAAATTGGAAAGGAGATACTTTGTGGTATAAAAAGAGATTGTATCTTTGCAAGAATTACTCTCTCAAAAAAATATTCTCATAGAGCTACATGAGTCTCAAATGGGTGGTCATTTAGGATTTTTGAAGATATATCATTGGGTCAAAAAAGACTTCTTTTGAGAATGGCTAAAATGGGATGTTCAAAAATTTGTGGTGCAATGTTTGGTTTGTCAATGAAATAAAGAGGTCTCTTGCCACCCTTATTTATTCCTATCTAACATTGGGAAGAGGTCTCCATGGACTTCATCGTAAAGATTCCAAGATCTATTGGTAAGAATGTCATCATGGCAATAATGGATTGCCTAACTAAATATGTACATTTTATTACATTAGCACATCCTTTTACAATAAGTACAATTGAAAAAATTATTTTTTGGAGAATACTCAAAAGCTACATGGTATACCTAAGGTTATTATTAGAGACCATAATCTTATCTTTATTAGTAACTTTGAGAAAGATTTATTCAAATATTTGGGTACTCAATTGGCTCAAATTTTTTCATACCATCCACAATTTGATTGGAAAATAGATGTTGTTAATAAGTTATTGGAGTGATATCTACATTGTTTCACTTTAGTTAAACAATCTAAATGGGTAGATTAGCTACCACTAGCGGAATGGTTTATTAAAATTCCTTCCATAGTGAACCAAAAATGACTCCATTTATTGCATTGTATGGATACCATCCTCCTTCCATCATAACATCATTGAAGGTGTCACGAGAGTTAACACTATGGAGGACTTCATGATTCATCAAAGACAAGTACTTTAAGTTGGCCAGGGTCATATCCTAGGAATAAATAGGCATATATAGGAGGATATGAGTCTCATTTCATTATCATATTGTGAATTATGTTCTCATTGGAGTTTTGGAGGCTTTGCCCCTCTAAGTGGATTTTTGTTCTCAATTATTATCAAGTATTTACAACATATTTTAGATAAAATTCTTCTATTGTGTAAGTTGTTTTATTAGACTTCTTTTCTTCCTTATACTTATATAGTCTTCTATCATGTCTTACACACTTTCTTCTTTATTCTACTTCATATCTTTACTCCATATATATGTTTTATATATTTCTTATCTATATCTCTTACACTCAACCATATATTATCAATCTAGAAAATCCTTCTCACTATCCCTTCTTTATATAGGCTTTTAATTCCCTTTCAGCTTTTCTTTTACTTATAATATTTCACAAATACTCTTAATTATCCTTTTCCCACAAATTTACCTTTCCCTTTTTGTAATTTAACCTTAATGTAGATTAATGAAATACATCAAAATTTCATTTTCAAGTTTATTAAGTTCTTTAAATATTATGGACTATAACTTATTTAAGGATATTTAGGTGTGCTTAAGGGTATTTAAGGGCCATATGAATCATATATGGGTCCCAATGACATGTACAAATTTTCTACAATACTACAAAACCTCGTATATCCTTCTACTAAGTCTCTAATACCTATCTATTGTATCACAATGACTCTTATATAGTGTGTGGTGTTACATGATCTTATTTTTTGTCTCTATGAGTTATGAAAATCTTTTCATACAATAATATAAATCCTTTTCAAACTCAAATAAGTTTATAGAAGGTTGTATATGCTATTAGTAGTCCCACTACCACCTACTGATAGTGGAATGACAAGTTCATTACAACTATGTTTTGACAAAGGAACTAAAGTAGGTGGGTCTTCCCATTAAACATACCACAAATTAATTTAAGGTAATCAATTCATCAACAAAGTGAATAGAAATGATAGTCAAGGACATGTTCATGAAGGTTATGGAGTGGATTGATGAAAAAATATAATAACTTCATTCAAATGCATGAATTTTATTTTTTTGGAAGGGTTTATGAAAGTTGATGTTTTCCCTCATATAGAATTATTGGAACCAAAAAATAATTTGATGAAGATAATAGACAAAATAAAATAAAAAAAGGACATAATTATATTGTTCATGAACAAATGGAAGAAAGGTGAAATAACACATTGTAACTATTCTAGGGTTTAGAGTTTACTATTTGTAGAGTTCAATTGTTTAGTCATTAATTTATTTTTCAATATTGATATAAAATTTGAAGTTATATAGCTTAATTTCTTAGAGTTATGATAATTTAAACTAGTTAAATGTACACATTTCAAAAAATATATAGAAAAATAAACTAAACCTATTTAAAAATTAGAAATTCTCTATATTAACAATAATTTATTGGTGTAAAATTAAAGGGGTGCCATGAAAATAAGTTGTTGGAAGAAGTTAATTTAGTTGTAAAGAACCACACATGAATGAAAAAATATTATAATTTATAATCAAATTTCTAAAGCATACATGTAGAAAAATATTTACCATTAATTAATCTAGTTTTAAGAAAAAATATATGTAGTTATATTGTACATAAAATATGGCATACTTGTGTATAAGTAGTAGGTCCACCGCTCTATAAAAAAACATAGAAGAATTCCCCCTCCTCTATTGTATCACTTGGAGTGGATGTGTAAGAACCATAACACGATTACAATTTTTAGATTAATGGGGTGAAATTTCTACTTATGTTGATGTGCCTTGGGTACTAGATGAACTATCACCATCTCCTCCACACTCTCTACTAACTTGATAAAACTAAATAGTTAGGTCAATCAAATTTGGTGAGAATTTAATTAGTTTCCTAGAGATACAATCATCCCCTCCTAGTGAATAGAGGAAGTAATGGTTGATCTATGAGGATTTATTAATTATGGAATAGGAAATAAAAATTTGGATCAATACAAGTACTAGGTTTAGGCTATGATATGTCACTGATAACACCTTTGAATGAGCTCATATAAAGGTAATTATAGACATCTAAAAATCAACTAAAAAATTCTTTTAAAAATATTATAGTAGCTCAATATTATCATATGGTTTATGGTCAAAGACCATACACCAAGAATTCCATAAGTTAGATCCTATCACCCTACACCATTTGACTAATAATTTTATCTTTGTTGGAAGGATGGGGATATTTCCAAAGGGGAAATAAAATATGTTACTAATGTATTCTTGGTAATATTTAAATAATCTATAATATTTTTATATGAAAAACCATTTGGAAAAAGCTAGTTCCTCTCTTTCCTCCACCAATGAAATATATCAACACTGGATTTTATAGTTTTAAATAAATCTATCACCCCTTGCATAGAAGCAAAATTCTAAGTAATTGGAGGGAAATATGAAGATTCACATGAAGTAACTATAATTTAGTTTGTAATTTCTATATTCTTAGTGATCTTCACTCTCAAATTATGTTCATTAGTTTAAGAATAGTTTGACATAGATTTTTTGGTGGATTTTGAGACTACTTTCAAGATATCTTTTAAGGATTTATCAAGTGTTAGTACATTGAATATAAAATTGTATACATATATATGACCCTATCTTAATTGTAGGAATAAAAAAAATAGTTTAAATACATATATTTAAAAAACCTAGTTTAAATGCTAAATTTAACATAATATAAAGTTATTTTAAGTAAAAAAATTACCCTAGATTTATTAAAATCCCTAAAATCAAGTCTAAACCATAAACCATAATCCATATTCCTTAAACACTAATCCCCAAATCACTCAAAGACCCCTAATAATAAAAATTATATGAACTAAATTAAAGCTATCTACCCTAATAAATTATGGCTTCTAATATCTAGGGGAGGAGGCAAATTTCTAGCAATATAGGGATCCATAGACAAAGTTATTTATTCATGCAAGGTCATCTAATAGCTATGTTGTAGAAAAGCAAAGAAATAATGCATACATGAGGACAACTAGAATTAATAACTTTTTGCTTCCACTTGTAATGGATATTTGATTGCTTCTAATTCTCCAAACCTTAAAAAGTACCCATTTTAGAAAATATTGCATTCAATCTCTTACAAAATAGACATCCTTTTATCAAATAACATTTTATCCCCTATTCTTCCCCTTAGTAGATCTCCAATGTCTCAAAATTCTTGTATTATTATCATGTGTTTAATTATCTATTTAAAGAATCCATCTATTAGTCCATACTTGAACAACCCTTTAGATGTGAAATTTACTTATACATTTTATTTGTTGCACTTTATATTGAATATCTATTTCTTGAAATACTTATATAAATATAGATGTTACTTGTAAGGTCACATGTTGAAACTAAAGATAGAGACTTTATATTTGAGGATGAACCAAAATTTCTAAAATTTAAAAATTTAAATATGCTAAAATGAATAATAAATTTTTTAAAGACTACAAGATTTTTTTTCTTAAAAGTCACTTTGTATTATAATCAAGTGTTTAATTCTTTGTAAAGGTGTTCACCCAAAATAAGACAAACCATTATAGCTAAATTTTGTACACACAAATATAAAAGAGAAAATGGAAAGGAGAAAGAAATCCTTTGGGTCAACATGGAAGAGACATGGATGTCTTGACTCCTTGCATCATCCCCAAAAGGAAAACACAAGACAAATTGAAAAGAGATAAAAAGGGAAAAGATAAAAGATTTACGGCATAAAGAAGAATGGAAGTACAAATAGAAGAATTTCACAAAGAGGGAGAATATCAAATAGAATGTTAAGGGGGATCACATCACACACATGCAATCACATAAAAGAAAATGAAAATTAAATAATGCAAAAGACTAGTAAGGCACATGCGAGTCAACCTATTAGCAGGTCATTTGCATCCCAATCATGTTCATTATATCAAAAGTAGATAACTAGCCAAAGGGACAACAACAAGTGTCGAACTAGGGTCGGTACCAAGTTCAACACTCTTTGTAGGAGATTTTTCTTCTAAGCTTAGGGAAGAAGAAAACAATGTATTCAACTCATTATGCACCTCTTCATCAATTGTAGCAACCTCGTCATCGTCATCTGAGTTAGCCACAATCAGAGGACGAATGATAATATCCATGGAATAGTTCAACTGTTCTTGTGGTTGTTGTATTGAATTGTTTTGTTTCAGTTACGGAGGAGGGTCGACATGCATTGCTTCAATCAAGTTTGGATTTTGATTGTATTTGTTTAATTCTTCATGTAGCCTGCGAGCAATGGCACAACATCAACACCTATGCTCTCTAGCACCTCTATTTCTTTTAGTTTTATTTTTAGGTTCTATTTGGGTAAGTGCAAAAAGATGGGTCCTAAAAGGGGGGCTTAAGTGGCCTCTTTTTTTTGAAATCAAGAAATATTGACCTGGGACATGAAATTGAGGTTTGTTACACTCAAAATTTTGAGATGGAACAAAAAAAAAAGATCGAATTGCTTAGAGTCTACTCTCTAAATTATTAATTTATTTTGAAAATGGTTGGATTAAGGGGTTGAAAAGGGGGACATACAAAAATTGGTGTTCTTTTATTCAAAAAAACATAACATAGAAACTCTTGTACATCCCTAGCACAATGAACGTTTTTTCAGTATTTTTAAAATCGTTCCAGTGATAAATTAGCTAACAGTATGTAGTTGATGCACGATTTTTTTGATAATATTTTAATGAATATTTGATTTTTGACTAATTTTCTAAGTGGACACTTCCTAAAAAACAAAATTTTTGCCATGCTACCTCTACAATTTTTGGAAACTAATTGATTTTTTTATTTTTTATTTTTAAATACAGAATGGAGTCTAGTTTCAAAAAAATGTAATTTATATTAAATTTTGATGAATAGTTAATTTATAACAAAAAAACACCAAACACTATTTTTTTCCAAAAAAGAGACACAAACAATAGAAATTATATGAAAGGCTTAACATTGCTAGAAAGTGAAAAAAATTACATCATTGGATAGCTAAGAGAGAGCCTAACATTACCCAAGTGTTTGATTTGTTCGACATTGAACCACATGCAATCCTAATGGTGAGCACGGACCCGATTATGTGAAATATTGTAGAATTTGCAAAAACATGTCTCTGGTCATTAGGAATGCCAAGCCCGAGGCTTATGGATTCCCAAAGCAAGATATAATGTGTGTGTGTTACAATGCTCTCATTTTATATCTTAGTTTTGACATGGTTTTTTGTGTTTGTGATGGAAATGTCTAGCAAGACATAACGTGAGTGCAATATAATGTTCTCATGTTATGTCTTGCTTTATGTTAAATGCTATTCTATTGAATCTATTTTTATATATTTGTATGTTTGTATGTATGTGTATACTTTTATATCATGTAAGTATGTATGCATGTATATATCAATTCATATATATTGTATGTATGCCTATATGTATGTAAGATTGTATCTACACATGTACATGTATGCTTGTTTGTATGTAGGATTGTATGTGCATATGTATTATGCTTGTATGTATGCAAGAATGTATGTATTCATGTACATATCTATAGAGAGGGAGAGTTGTAAGAGAGATAGAGAGAGGAAGTGAGACAGTTTGGAGAGAGGGAGAGGAGGTGGAAGTGATACTATAAGAGAGAGGGAGTGGGAGAGAAGGGGTTGGAGTTAGAGGGACTTAGCTAGGTAGGGTAGGAGGGATAGAGGGAGAGAGAGAGGGATATAAAGAGAGAGTTATGTAGGTAGGATACCAAAGGGAGAGACTTGAGAATGTGAGGGGGGTGAGAAGGAGAGACTTGAGAGATAGGTAGTGAGAGGGAGTGTGAGAGAGAGGGAGTGGGAGAGAGGGAGTGTGAGTGAGAGACTTGAGGGAGGGAGAGGGTGTGGGAGGGAGTAACCTAAGAGAGGAAGTGGTAAAGTGGGGTGGAGTGAGAGGGACTTATCTAGGTAAAGTGATAGGGATAGATAGAGAGATGGGAGATAGAGAGAAAGTTACCTAGGTAGGTTTCCAGAGAGAGAGACCTAAGAGAGAGAGGGGGTGGGAGGGAGATACCTGAGAGAGAGGGAGAACGAGGGAGTGGGAGAGAGTGGGAGGGAGATAGAGATAGCTAGATAGAGGGAGCGAGAGAGGGTGGTAGGGATTGATTAAGAGAGAGGCATGCAAAAAGAGGGAGAGGGTAGATAGAGGAAATTAGAGAGGGTAGGAGAGATGGAGGGAGAGAGAGGTGAGATGTATAGATAGAGAGAAAGGGATAGGAGTTGAGGGTATAGGGTTGAGGTATTAGGGTGGAGGACCTATAGGGTTGATGATTTAGGGTTTAAGGGCAAAGGGTTGAGGGATTAGGGTTGAGGGTAGAGTGTATAGGGTAGAAGGTTTAAGGGTTTAGGGTCGAGGGTTTAGGGTATAGGGTAGTGGGTTTATGGTATAGGTTTGAGGGTATATGGTTGAAGGATTAGGTTGAGGGTCCAATGTAAAGGGTAGAGGGTATAGGGATTGATGGTTTAGGGTGTAAGGTTTTAGGGTTGATGGATTAAGGGTTGAAGGTTGAAGGTTGAGAATTGAGGGTTGATGGTTGAGGGTTGAGGGTTTAAAGTTGAGGGTAGAGGATTGAGGGTATAAGGTTGATGGATTAGGGTTGAGGGTCTAATGTATAGGGTAGAGGGTATAGGAGTTGAAGGTATAGTGTATAGGGTAGAGGGTTGAAGGTTTATTGGTTGAGGGTTTAGGGATTAGGGCAGATATTTTTCTTGGATTTAAAGGTTTAAGGGTTGATGGATTAGGGTTGAGGGTAGAGGGTAGAGGGTAGAGGGTTTAAGGGCTTAGGGTTGAGGGTTGAGAGTTTAGGGTTTAGGTTTTAGGGTTTAGGGTTGAGTGTTTAAGGATTTAAGGGTTGAGGGATTAGGGTAGAGAGGGATGGATGGATGGATAGAGAGATGGAGGAAGAAGTGAGATAGAGAGAAGGAGAGAAGAGGAAGGAGGGATAGAGATAAATGAGGATTGAAGATCCAATGTATAGGGTAGAGGGTTGATAATTGAGGGTATAGGGTTGACGACCTATCGTGTTGAGGGATTGGGGTATTGAGTTGAGAGTATAGGGTTGAGGGATTAGAGTTGAGGGTACATATGGTTGAAGGATTGGGATTGACAGTCCAATGTATAAGGTAGATGAAGGTTAAGGGTTTAGGGTTTGTGGGTTGAGGATTGAGGGATTGAAGGTTGAGGTTGAGAATTGAGGGTTGATAGTTTAATGTATAGGGTAGACGGTAGAGGGTAGAAGGTTTAAGGGTTGAGGGTTGAGGGTTTAAGGTTGAGGGTAGCTAATTGAGGGTATAGGGCTATGGGATTAGGGTTGAGGGTCCAATGTATGGGGTAGAGGGTATAGGAGTTGAGGGATTAGGGTTTAAGTGTTGAGGGTTGAGGGTTGAGGGATTAAGGGTCAAGAGGGTTGATGGATTAGGGTAGAGAGTTTACTAATTGGGTTTAAGGGTTGAGGGAATAAGGTTGAGGTTAGAGGTTAGAGGATTGAGGGTAGAGGGTAGAGGGTTTAAGGGTTTAAGGTTTAGGGTTGAGTGTTTAATGGTTTAATGGTTTAAGGTTTGGGGTTTAGTGTTTAAGGGTTTAAGGGTTGAGGGTATACAGTTGAGGTATTGGGGTAGAGAGAGAGGGATAGATGGAGGGAGAGATGGAGGGATAAGTGAGATAGAGAGAAGAGAAGAGGAGGGAGGGACAAAGATATATGAGGGTTGAGGATCCAATGTATACAGTAGAGGGTTGAGAATTGAGGGTATAGGGTTGAGGACCTATAGGGTTGATGGTTTATGGTATTGGGTTGAGGGTACATATGGCTAAAGTATTATGGTTGAGGGTCCAATGTATAGGATGGAGGGTATTGGGGTTGAGGCTTTAGGGTTTGAGGGTTGAGGATTGAGGGATTAAGGGTTGAGGGTTGAGAATTGAGGGTTGAGAGTTTAATGTCGAGGGTAGAGGTTTTAAGGGTTGAGGGTTGAGGGCTTAAGGTTGAGGGTAGAGGATTGAGGGTATAGGGTTGGAGGATTAGGGTTAAGGGTCCAATGTATAGGGTAGAGGGTATAGCAGTTGAGGGAGTAGGGTTTAAGGGTTGAGGGTTGAGGTTGAGGGATTAGGGTAGAGAGTTTAATAAGTGGGTTTAAGGGTGGGTTTAAGGGTAGAGTGAATAAGGGTTGTGGGTTGAGGGTAGAGGGTTTAAGGGTTTAGGGTTGATGGTTTAGAGTTGAGGGTAGATGGTTTAGGGTTTAGGGTAGAGGGTAGATGGTTTACGGGTTTAAGGGTAGAAGGTAGAGGATTTAAGTGTTAAGGGTAGACGGTAGAGGATTAATGGTAGAGGGGAGAGAGATAGGACTGAGTGAGAGATAGAGAGAATTGAGTGTATATGGTTGAGGACCTATAGGGTTGATGGTTTAGGGTAATGGGTTGAGAGTAGATGGTAGAGGGATTAAGGTTTTAGGGTTGATGCTTTAGGGTTGAGGGTTGAGGGTTTAGGGTTTATGGTTTAGGGTTTAGGTTTAAGGGTATGTGGTTGAAGGATTAGGGTTGAGGGTCCAATGTATAGGGTAGAGGGTATAGGGGTTAAGGGTTGAGGGATTAAGGGTTGAGGGTTGAGAATTTAGGGTTGAGGGTTTAATGTATAGGGTAGAGGGTAGAGGGTAGAGCGTAGAGGGTTTAAGGGTTGAGGGTTGAGGGTATAGGGTTGAGGGTGAAATTGGCAGCCTAACTTGGCCTATTTGAGAAAATGGGTCCAAGAAATGGGGTCTCTCAGTGATGTAAATCACCAGAAGACCCCAACCCATTTGTTGGACCCATTTTCTCAAGATATAGGGTCTCCCAGTGATTTACATCACCAATTTGGTGAAATTGGTAATGTAGTGGCTTGTTTGAAAAAATGGGATCCCTCAGTGATGTAAATCACCAGGAGAGCCCATTTCATGGACCCATTTTTTCAAACAAGCCACTACATTACCAATTTCACCCACTAGCTTGTGAATTCATTGAAATTGGCAATGTAGTGGCCTTTTTGAAAAAAATGGGTCCAAGAAATGGGTTCTCTCAGTGATATCATCAGGAGACCCCATTTTATGGACCCATTTTTTCAAATAAGCCACTACATTTCCAATTTCTCCATTTCTTGGACCCAATTTTTCAAACAGGACACTACATTTCCAATTTCACCGAATTGGCAACCTAGTGGGTGAAATTGGCAGCCTAACTTGAGAGGGATAGGAGTGAGTGAGAGAGAGAGACTTGAGAGAGGGAGAGGCGGTAGGAGGGAGATACTTGAGATAGAGAGAGGGAGGGAGTGGGAGAGAGATAGATGATAGAGGAGGGAGGGTATAAGGGTGAAGGGTGATGGTAGATGGTTAAGGGTAGAATGGGAGAGAGAGATAGAATGAGGAGGAGCAGAGAGAGAGAGACTTGAGAGAGAAGAGAGATGATTGTATAGGATAGATGGTATAATGGGCTAATGGCAGAGGCAGAAGGTCCAAAGTGAGAGGGGGAGAGAGATAGGAGTGAGAGATGAGAGAGACCTGAGAGAGGAGAGAGGCAGAGAGAGAGAGAGAGAGAGAGAGAGAGAGAGAGAGAGAGAGAGAGAGAGAGAGAGAGAGAGAGAGAGAGAGAGAGAGATGGAAAGGGTAGAGACAGAGGCACAAGGGCTAAGGGCAGAGGTGAGGGTTACAGAGAGGGGAGAGAGAGACTTGAGAGAGGGGAGAGGGGGCAGGAGGGAGGAGGCTACTTGAGAGAGAGATGGAGGAGAGAGATAGAGGGCAGAGGATAGAGGCATAAGTGTTAAGGGCAGATAGTAGAGGGGTTGGAGGGGTGGAGGGGGAGAGAGATAGATTGAGTGAGTGGGAGGAGAGAGAGACTCTGAGAGATGGTTAAGGGTAGATGGGAGAGAGATAAGAGGAGTGAGAGAGAGAGAGAGAGAGACTTCCTGAGAGAGAGAGGAAAATGAGTTTTATTGCACCTGAGAGAGAGAGAGGGAGGGAGGGAGAGAGATAGAGGGTAGAGGATAAAAGGGTATAAGGGTTAAGGGTAGAGGGTAGAGGGATAAGGGTAAAGGGGAGATAGATATAGGAGTGAGTGAGTGAGAGAGTGAGAGAGAGACTTGAGAGAGGGAGAGGGGGTAGGAGGGAGAGACTTGAGAGAGAGAGGGAGGGAGTGGGAGAGATATAGAGGGTAGGAGGGAAAGACTTGAGAGAGAGAGAGAGGGAGGGATAAGTGAGATAGAGAGAAGGAGAGAAGAGGGAGGGAAAAATATATATAATGGTTGAGGATCCATTGTATAGGGTAGAGGGTTGAGAATTGAGGGTATAGGGTTGAGGACCTATAGGGTTGATGGTTGATGTTTTAGGGTTTATAATGTACATATGGTTGAAGAATTAGGGTCGAGGGTGCATATGGTTGAAGGATTAGGGTTGAGGGTTTAGGGTTTGAGGATAGAGGGTAGAAGGTTTAAGTGTTTAGGGGGTTAGGGTAGAGGGTTTAGGGTTTGAGGGTATAGGTTTTAGGGTTTAGAGTTGAGGGTAGAGGGTTGAGAGTTTAAGGGTAGAGGGATTAAGGGTTTTGGGTTTAGGGTAGAGGGTAGAGTCAAAGAGAGAAAATATATCTATAAAAAAATCAACTTTCTCATAACGCGAGTGCATTTTCAAATAGTAGAGATATGGTCATTTTTTAGTAAGAAATAATGTGATCGTGTTATAACATGAGTACATTTTGGCTTTCTCTAAAAAGGGTAAAAAAATCAATATACCCATAATATCAAGGCCCACATTTTTCATATTCTTCTGGTTCTACACATTCTTAGACAAAAAAATAGGTTTTTGATGATGTTGTGAAGTGTTCATGCATTTTTTTCACATTCCACCACCTTTTTCATGATCTTTCCACCACCTTTGCATGAAATAGCAGAGTTTTCACATTGAAAGGAATATAATATCAATTCAAGTTTGAATTCTGTTCAAAAGTGATATACAATTGAATTTTGGAGGGGAACAAGCTTTTGGAAAAGTCAAATTGTTGAGGATTTTGAAGAAAGAAGAAGCAAAGGCTACATAATTGGGTAGAACTCCTCCATTTGAAACTCTGGTTTTTTAGGTATGTGAAGTCTTTACACATTTTATTTCATTTTATTATGGCTTGCTTTCATTTTTGTTATTTTTCATATTCCATGTTGATCATTTTTTGTTTGTCATTATAACCTTAGCTTGTCAATGCACATTTTAAATTACACAATTCTATACACTTGCCAATTACTTTTTCAAACCACATCTCTTTGAGGCATTTTTTATTTAACAATTTACTTGCTTTGTGTATTCTTCCACTTTTTGTATACACATATATATTACATAAGTTATAAGGAAGTAAAATAAAACATCATTTATCAATCCTTTATTATGGATGTGCATACCACTCTCCAAAGATTTCATTTTGGTATAGGCATGGGGGATGTTGGAAAATGTAGTTGAATTTGGTTTTACACCTACAAATTTCATATGCTTGAAATTTTCTAAAGCCTTTTCAATAAATCTATTAATTGCATATCCTCGAATCATTATAGTCCACAAGGACATATTTCATTGAGGTATTTTTTCAAATAGTTATACCAAGCAGTTGATTGCCTTGTCTATGCTACCAAATTTTCCATACATGTCTTCCAAAAATTTGAATATACTCCTCCCATATTGATAGACCTTTGAATCTATTCTGGTTTTCATCTCTATTTCTAAATTTACCTCATCTCTAAACCTACCTCATCACTTATGTTGTGATATATTTTAAATGTTTCCTCGATTAGTCTACCTACAAGGGATTCTAACCCTTCTCTCCACTATTTCAAGACTACTTATTCAAGGCTAAGTTAGCAACGTGGGGAAAGGTGTAGCCTATCTTGCAATCATGGCTCAAAATGGAAGCATGGACAAGTAATTTGAATTTTTTTTCAATAATGCTTTTGTATAAATGTATGCAAAATGTGGTAGCATTGACAAGCTAGTGAGCTTGGCAATATAATGAGCTCACTCAATAGCTTACCAATGTGGTAGGGTTGACAAGGTAACGGAAGCGTATGCCTCAAAAAATTGGGGACTCAATTGTATCTCCTAGAGGAAGTGCACTTGGTTTCAAAAATTTATGGTTACATTCTTCCTTACTCATGTCCATTTCACTATCTTTTTCTCCATCATTTTGTTTGGTGCTAATCATAGCACATGTAACCTTTTTCCTTTAAGGAGTAGATGGTTATCATAAACTCCTAGAATTTTCTTCAAGGCTTCATCATCTTCAAAGTATTCCCATGATTGTTCAAAATTTATATCAACCAATTCAAGATGCTTCAAGGTGAGATTGATTTTAGATTTACACATAATGGTTTTGATGTTTGATGAAGGTCTCTTGTTTGCTTGTGTTATCTTAGAAGGACAGTATTCCAAACCACTTTTTGTTTCTTGCATGTTAGGTTCAACAAGAATAGAGATGTATTGTTCTTTCTTTCCAAATCCTTTTCCATTATATCACAATTGCTTCATAAGTTCATTTAACCTCTCTCATAATGTCTATCCATTTCTTTTAGGTTTGGCAGTTATCAATAACCTATCTGAATGAAGTTTGTTGTGTAGCTTATGTCCTCCTCAAGGCTAGATGAGGTAGATACTTGTGAGTTTTCTTCCGAGTTCTACGTTGGCATAACCATTGGTTGCTTTTGTTTTTCATCTTTTTTTCTTGTGATTATGTATTCTCCTATAAACAAAGGTGTGAATTCCAAGGAACCCCAATCATCGTCTAATAAGTTTGACACTATTTCTATTTCTTTTTTTTCTTCCATACATTCTATGCTCAATGTTGGAATCAATATTTTTAGAGGACTTGTCATTCCTTTTTCAACTTGGAGACAACTTTCAGGATCGAGTTCTATTTCAATTTGATATACCTTATTATTGTAGACATACTTCATTATACAATGGATGGCTGAAGGGACTACATACATTTCATGAATCCAAGGTCGCCCTAAAAGAAGATTATATGAAAGATTATCGGGAATTACTTGAATAGGGGTTTGCAAGGTAGCCTTTCCAACTTTAATAGATAAAGTAATCACACTTGACAGTTATTTTATTATGTTATTGAATCCATGAATCAACAAGGAATCAGGTTGAATTTTTGACTTATCCACACCAAGTTTATCCAAAAGTGTGATACTACACACATGAAGAGTGGAACCATTGTCAACAAGGGTTCTCTTTATTCCTAGTATGTTGTAGATGGATATTATCTTGAAGGAATCATTTTTCTTTCTCAATTCCAAAGGAGGTAACTCATGTTGATGAAAGGTAATGTCTACATTAACTATATTCATTCCTTGTATTAGAGATGCCACGTCATTTGCATTTGTACTAAGAGGGACCACTACTTGTTGTAAAGCTATTTGAAGCATAGTGTGATAATTAAGTGAATTTTGAATTAGATCCCATAGGGATATCTTTGTAGGATTATTTTTAAGTTGTTCAACAAGATCATACTCCTTCCAACTATGTGAAGTTAAACGAGGATCACTAGGAAAAATGGGATTAGGCAATGGTAAGGTTGTCAAAGTTGGTTGTTTTGGTTGTAGATTTTTTTGAGTGTTGTATGTATGGGAAACAGTATTATTACTTGTTGTAGCAAAACATTGTTCTTAGGCCGGTAAAGAGTAAATTCAGGCTTGTTTCTAGGTTGAGGTTTGTGTGAAGGTGGGTAAAGGATAAGTTGAGGTTGAATCACGTTAACTACTCTTGGTTTTGGTTTATAATAAAAAGCCTTAGTTGATGGACCTTGTGAGATGAATTCCTCAAGGGCTTCTTCTAACATGTCAAAGTCATTACTACTAAAAGGCTTGAGGGTTAGGTTAACTTGGAAAAATATATTTGACATAGTCAAATAACTATACTTTGTCCATGTGGTTCATCAATTTAGGGGTGTTTTTGTTTTTGTTTTCTAATCTAATTGACTTATGAACTAATTCTGCAATTGAAAAGTTAAAAAATGTAATTTTATCCATGATTGCAATAAATGTAAATTATGCTAACTCTAATGATTTAAATGTAGCTGAAGCTATGCAAACTAAAACAAAAATATTTTAACAACAAACAAGAGCACATAAACAAAATTTTAAATTTTGGAAAATGTAGTTCAGGATCCACACTAGGATTGATTTTCCCAAATGGGCATATGAGTCCTAGTGAGGATTTTTTTCAAAATTTTCAAAAAAATTCAATTGATTTTGATACTTTTTATGTTGTATGATTTGTAACTTAAGTACAAATGCAAATATAGTATGAATTTCAATGATTTGAGATGCAAAAATGAAATCTATTTGAGCTTTAACTAATGCAAAATTAGAAACCTTAGAATGCCAATTAACTAATGCAAACCCCACTGCAATGTTAATGCAAGAAAAATTTAGGATGATGATGTACTCCAAATAAGAACTATGATGTTTCTAAATGCAAGTTCACTAAAATGAAAGGGTGGGAATCGTTTGGTCTTCTAGGGTTTAGAACCTATAGTAACAATCTTCACACTCTCATTAAAGGATGACCCTATAGATATCAATGTAAAAGAGAAATAGATATTGCAATAGGGCTATCATAGGGGATGATTATGAACTAATGAGGGGTTCACCACCAAGCCAGGGCTTGGAAGAAAAAATGCAAATCAAAATGTTTAACTTTAATATGATGCAATACTTGATTAAATGACCTAAAAGTGGATGAAAATTAGAACAAAGAGGTGGGATCTCAAGAGGTTGCACCTAAGAACTTGAAGAAGGTTGAAATGAGCTCTAAAACACTAAAAAATCTAGAATTTTGATCTATTGAGACTCATACACTAGTTTGGGAAAATTAGTCCTAGCTTTGAGTTTTTGCATAGGAATAGGTGTCTAGATAAAAGGTGTTTCAATATGCAAAATTCCCAAAAAATGCTTGTAGTGGGACTCATACACCACTTTTGGCGTACGAGTGCCATTTCACTTTTTCAAGAATTCAAAGTTCATATCTATGATCCAATCTCTGTCCTTCCCTTCCAAACTAATTTTGGGATCCAAATCTATGAAAAGACCTACAAAATAGAATGTAGACTTGATTTGTTTATGGGGGGCTTGCCTCGGTCAAACCCCTAGTTTGGTAATTAAACCTTGATAGAACAATGAAACATCCATGTAAATAGGAATGTAAACCCTAACCTTAAATGTGTCTAAGATTAGGAAATCTAAAACTTGTAATGTAACCCTATTCTAATGTGCAAGAATGAGGTACTTGAATGAAATATGAAGATGAGTGACTCACTTTGTGATACCTCCAATCTCCCTAATGATTCATAATAATTCTTGTATCTTTCATAGGTTGATTTTAGAGCAACAATGGAGGATGGAATTACTTAGGAAAGTCATTAGGCTTGGCTTGATGGCTAGTTGTATCTCCCCAACCTAGAATCCATCATGATTCACCATAGACAACCATGATCAACCCTTGAAATGCTAGATCTTGAATGAAAGTGAGCTTGAATACCTGTCAAAACACTTTAATGCTGCTCCAAGACTTCAACTTTGCTTGCTTTTGAAACTTGAATGCTCTTGTGAAAGAATACTTGAAGACTTTGAATATTTGGATCTTGAAAATTTTCTTTTGAAAATTCTTTCTTAGATGAAATAATGACTTAGAAGCTTTCTTATATAGGAATTAACTCCTAATTTACCATTATTTGAACAGATCTCAAAAGCTGACATCAACCAAAAAATTGAATTAAAAAGGTGATTTTCCCACTCAAACCCTAGAAAAGGCCCAAATGGGACTCATATACCACCTTTGGCGTATGGGTCCCACCTAGGGGGACTTATTCACCTAAGGTTGTGTATGAGCCCCACCCTAGATTTTCTGAGTGGATTTTTGGAATTTATGATGTTTTGATGATTTTATCAGGTTTTTAGCTCGAATAGGCCTCAAGATCTGAAATAATGGGTCTTATGGGCTTATTAATGATGATTTTAAAGGGTATTTAATGCAAGGGTGCCAAAATAGGTCTAAATTAAGTGTGGAATTGCACTAATTTCAAGAGAGTACAATTTTCTACACTACAAAATACAACCCTAGAGTGGTACTGTTCCTTGCTTGATAATTCCATATTCTTGTTTGACCAGCTTGTGAATCAGTTACCCTAACAATTCTATACCAACATTGGGCAATAATTTTCTCTTTGTTTTAAGGATGTGGATATTTTTAAAGGGTTAGTAAAATATGTTACTAATGTCTTCTTGGTAATATTTAAGTAATCTATATTTTTATATGAAAAACAATTTGATAAAAAACTATTTCATCTCTTCCCTCCACCAATGAAATATATCAAAATCAGATTCTATAGTTTTAATTAAGTCTATTGCCACTTGCATAGAAGCAAAAAATCTATGTAATTGGAGGGAAATATGAAGATTCACATGAAATAACTATAAATTGGTTTGTAGTTGTTATATTCTTAGTGATCTTCACTCTCAAATATTTTTCATTAAGAATAGTTTGATGTAGAGTTTGTGGTGGACTTTGAGACTATTTCCAAGGTATCTTTTAAGGATTTATCAAGTGTTAGTAAATCCAATATAAAATTATATACACATATATGATTTGTCTTAATTGTAAGTATGCAAAAATAAGTTTAAGTACATATTTTTAAATAACCTAGTTGAAATACTAAATTTACCATAATATAAAGTTATTTTAATACAAAATTTACTTTATATTTATTATAATCCCTAAAACCTAGTTTAAACGATAAACCATGATCCCTATTCCTTAAAACCTAATCCCCAAAACACTCAAAGACCCTGAATAATAAAAATATGAACTAAATTAAAGCTATCTACCCTAAAAAAACATGGATTCCATTAATGGGGGAAGAGGCAAAGATCTGGCAACATAAGGTTCCATAGAAAAAAATTATTTATTCATGCACAGTCATGTAATAGTTGTGTTGTAGAAAAATAAAGAACAAATGCATGCATGAGGAAAAATAGAATTAAATACTTTTTGCTTCCACTTGTAATGGATACTTGATTGGTTCTAGTTCTCCAAAGCTAAACAAGTATCTATTTTAGAAAAGATTGCATCCATGCTTTATAAAATAGACATTCTTTTATCAAAAAAGCTTTTACCCCATGTTTTCCCCTTAGTAGATCTCCATTGTCTTAAACTTGTTTCCTATTATCATGTACTTAATTGTCTATTTGAAGAAACCATTTGTTAGTCCATAATTGAGCAACCCTTTAGATGAGAAATTTTCTTAAACATTGTATTTTTTGCACATTATATTGAATATCTGTTTCTTGAAATACTTATATAAATATAGATGTCACTTGTAAGGTGAGATGTTGAAACTAAAGGTAGAGACTTTATATTTGAGGATGAACCAAAATTTCTAATATATAGAAATTCTAATATGTTAAAATGAATAATATCTTATGTAAATACTACAAGATTCTTTTTCTTAAAAGTTGTGTGTTTGTATTATGATCAAGTCTTTAATTCTTTGTTTGAACAAATGTGATCACCCAAAATAACACAAGCCATTATATTTGAATTTTGTTCACACATCGTATTTATTGCACTCCATACTAAATATCTATTGGTTTAATATGTTTATGAAAATTTAAGTCTTAATTGAAAGGTCATATATTGAAACTAAAGATAAAGATTATAAGCTCAAGGATGAATCACAAAGTCTAAAATATAGAGGCTTGAATATGTTGAAATGCATAAGAGTTGAGGTCCAATAATTTTTCCTCGCCATGTATGTTTAAATTATTGATGGACAATAGAACTAATCTTGAAAGATGAGCATAACTTGGAAAAACTAGGATGAGGAAACAAATTGAGTGGAATGAAGTTTTCATAAAAGGTCGCCAAAAAGACTGAAAAAGAAAATAAGATAAAAAATAGATGCCATATCTTAATGTAAATAAGTTTTTTTTAAATCAAGCCACACTTTGTGACATGACAAAGAACTTGTGAATGCAAGATGATTAAGTGACATTTCATTCCTACATGAAGCATGTTCCCACTAAAGTGACATTTGACACAATGCAAGATGCTAAGGTTAGTGAAAATATGTGTTATTATTAGACAGAAATAACATTTGACAGTTGTATGCATTCGATTTAATCTTTTCAATATAATAAGTTAGCAAACTAGACAGGTTACTCGAGGACATGTTAAGTGAGAAACTGAAATCTAATTCTAATAAAAACTGAAGGTAGACAAAGAATCTCACTTAATTAAACTAACATTATTGGAACTTTCAGACTTTTTTTTATAATCTCTCACCTTTGTTATAAAAAATAAAATAATTTATTTATAGAAACGGCCTACCTCTTCTATGCTGCAGGGTTTTTTGAACACTGGCTACCAAATTATTCGGTACAGCACCAGTACTCAAATGTGTACAGCCATTGCCATTATTGCTATGGTCTCTATGTTTGGCACCTCCATACACATTGTGGGGAAGGATATCTATTTATTTCTTGCTCGTATGTGCCTTTATGTAAAATAATGATCTAAAAAAATGGACATCTCTGTGTTCGGTGAAATGAGGTTTCTCAGGCGAGTCTCCTCTTCAACGATTGCTTCATTTACTATGACTATCAGCAGCTGTCCCTGTTTGTACCTAACTATCAGTTCTGTGTATTAAGTTTGTTCTGAGACCGTTATACTGTCAACAGCAGTGATTGTTTATGGTTCATCCGAGGCTGTCATTTGTAGCTGTTAGTGTTCTGTTTTATTACTGTTTTTGCATTATTTTTTCTGGTTAACCCTATAAAAACATGGATGAAAACCATCAAATGAAATAAGGCCAAACAAAGGCGGCAACAGGTGAGAGACGGAAGAGGTTTTATGAACATACACAGATTATTAGAGTGACCCTAAACTTAAAAACAAAAGCAAAATCTTAATATAAGAATGGGAGTCGGGATTTGAACCCTGCAAAGCCATTCAGATCTGTATTCTTAGTATTGCAGATAGGAGGACAGACAATTATTTTCTTGTTCACTCAAAGGCGTACTTTAGAAAGTAGATGATAAGACTGTTCACTAAATACTGTTTTCTTATTAATGTTATAAATATAAATTCATGGAAACGTACACCGTGTGGATGAAGAGGGGGCGTACCAAAAAACCAGTATAAATGTTATAATATTGTTGGGGAAACACAAGATTTTGTACAATTCAATTTTGTACTAACTTCTGTCGAAGATAATCTTAGAATTTGGTGAGAGTTTGCAATGATTACTAGCAATCGCACCATCGTGTGCAATAGGTACGTCGAAGACATGTGGAAGGTAGAAAAGTGATAATTGTGGTATAGTAGTGAGAATTATAAAAGATATGACTTAATGTATTTTGGAAATTGCTAGTGAATTGAGTGCATAAATTTTGTATATAAAAGGAAATGGAGAAAGTTGTAATTTTGAATATTTATTTTTGGAAATAACAAAACATAGCAAATTCTTGTACAAATTTGTTTTGGCAACCTTAGTAATTGGTTACCTTGTAGAAATGGATCAATTTTGTACAGAAGTTTCTTGTTTCCAGCTGAAACTTTGGATAATAGAAGCTCATGTACGATGAATGGTGTAAATTTTATCGCTCCTTGTGAAAGATAAGCCATTAAAGATTTGTTCAGAGTAAACATTTATAGATCATAGACAAGCAAGCTATATTTAACAGATGGTAAACTTACATGGAAACATAAAGGTGAAAAGCAATTGAAATTTGCAAATGTTCATTTGTAAAGTTAAAAACAAATACCTGGAAAAATTCAAAAGGACAATGAAAAAGGCAAAGCTCGTAGACAAGAAAGCTATATTTCACAAATGGTAAACTTGCATTAAAATTAAATGCTCAAAAGTAATTAAAATCTAGAAAATGGAAATCATTTGCAGGACAGTTTTAACTGCAAAGCTCAACGACGTCCAATCAATCTTCTATAGTTCACAAGAACCAAAATATTGATGAAAAATAAAAAATTTAGGCCCATTTTGTTTTAATATTTTAATAATTATATTAGTTGCAGAAAAAGAATTACTGAGGCTTAACATAATAATTGCATTTCTAGCCAAACAATTGCAAAAAAAATTGAAAATACTGAACGCAACAATACCCTGAGACTTAAAAACCATCAAAACAAAATGAGATTCCAACAGATCCACCCAAAATTTGCTCATAATATTAAACAACAATGCAAAATTGCAGCTGCAAAACTCAAAGATCAGGATGCCCAATTTCATTCAAAATTTGATAATACCTTTTACCTAATATCAACATTTATTCAAACGCTTGAGAATTACAATGAGATACTTTGAAAGATCCAAAATAAAATAGAAACAATTGAATTTCTGGCTAATCAATTCAGTTAAACTAAGCAAAAGCACACCAGAAATAACATACAATTTAAGCTATTGTGGTCTCCAAAACTGTTCAAGCACAACGTAAAAAGACTAAAAAGGCTCCAAGTCAAATTTGCAAATCTCAACAGTAACAAAACAATATTAAGACTCCAAATTTGATCAAAAACTTGATAACCACAAAAAGATAATTATAGAAGCTTTAAATAATAATTACATCACTAATAGGAAGAGTGTGAGCAAACGAACAGAATACTGGAGAGTAAGGCCAAAAATTGTGAATGAGTACAAACATAATGGATGGCAAGGTAAGTTTCAATTTATATATAAATCACAAAAAAATCCTAGCACTTTAATTCCTAGAGTATAGGGAAGATGTATCAGGGGTAGCAACAAGAGCAACATAGTAAGGGGAATGAAGCCAACATAAGCGGCTGCAGAGGCATCTGTTCCAGATTTTACATAAGGTAGCACTAGTTGGTCTCCCTTTTGTGTTTGACTTATTATTACTTGAAGTCTTGCATAATCCAAACACGAAATTTATCATAGTGCAATCAAATCGCAATATGTTACTAAAATGCACGGATACATAAGAAATCCCACTTCCTTTCCACAATTCATCTGCCTGGCAACAACCAAATGCAACCAAAACAGGTAAATACAAACAACACAAGCTGGACCACCATAGGATGACACTGAAAAATCTAAATAGCAGTGATCTCCAAATGATAAGCTTTACAGGGACAAAGTATATCAACAGGAACTTTGTCCTCTAATTGCCCTGAGCATTCCAACGCCCTTCTAAGCTCTACAGGGGCAATTTATATCAATGGGAACTTTGTGTTCTGATTGCCTTGAACATTTCAAAGCCCTTCTAATAGAGCACCGAGAAATCAAGATCTCTTCTTTCACATGTATTATGTTGATGACATTCTTTCATTTCATATCAACCTTCTTCATCACCACACGAACACTCCAATGAAGCATTTATGATAAAGTGAAAATGTGCAAGCTACAATACATGGTCTCTACAGGACAATGCGTACAATGATGATCTACATTGCCAAGGGATGTTTGGCTAAGATCTATTCACTCACCAATCTATCCAATTCTTGCTTTGCCAATCTCCACTTGCTCCTACATCAAAGGTCATAAGCAAAAATCTCAAATGATTTGGATTATAACACTTTTCTTGGCTTTGACATGAACAATCAAGATGGATTCAAATTATTCAATGGCCATCCTATACCAAGAGGATAGTGATCATTGATCACACCCTGATAACATATGGGAGCTCACTTTGCTCTGCAGGGAGGAACACCTATTGGCGTAATTAGGACTGCGTTTGGCCCACACTATTTTATAGACACCATGCTCTTTAATGTCTCTTATCAGCATGAACTTCTTTAGGGCCTTTATTAGTGGCTATTTTGTTTTGGGGTAACTTTAGGTAACATTTCTTAGCAGCATTTGCTTTAAGACCTTTCCTAACAGCCTCTTGCCTTAAGGGTCGTTCTGTGTTTTCTTTGGCATACGATACCCAGTGAGTGGAGGCCACTATTGATCCGATGGACATTTTTCGTGAAAATTGAAGTGTCTAATTTTTCTCCAAAATCCACACCATCGAAAGAGCTCGTCTGGTTCCAACGCAACTCTAACGAGTGAAAAGGAGTCTGCTTTGCACGAAGTTATGGCTACCAAACCTTCTCCAACCGAATCGTGCATCCGTGAAGCGAAAAAATAATTGTTTGGTCAATGAAAACAACGCCATCACGAAGAGCTTCCGTCGAGACGATTCGAATGTTCGCTTTCGGCCGAACGCATCGAGGCTCAAGATACTGCTGGTCAAAGTTTCAGGTTTGACTTGTGGACTGAAGGCACAGAGATGATGTCATCATCCGTACAGCTGACGTCAGCAGTCCATACGAAATCCGCAGTGGACCAATCAGAAGCTGACACGTGGCAGTCCGTACGGTCCGTACATGTCGACGTGGCATGATGATGTGGCGGATGACGTCAGCGAGGTCAGCGAATAATGAGTTGACACGTGTCATTCGTACATCCACGTCAACAGTCCAGTCAGCAAAGTTTGGCGAATCAGGATTTGACACGTGGCATGGTGAGTTGGCAGTCAATCCAGTCAGCGGTACGGAATCAAAGCCATCAACCCAGTCAGCATTATACGTGGCAACCTCGTCAGCGCGTAGTTGGCAGACACGTCGGCTCCAAGTGGCACGCAGTGGCGTACACGTCATCAACAGGTCAGCGAATTACATCTGTCCACGTGGCACCCTCCTGGTGCGGCACGTGGCATCTCCATCCTTGGTCGCTGTTGGTTGAATTTGTTGCAAAATATTTTATTGGCCGCGTGGGATTTGAAACTACCACCTCCCATACGCGAGAAGTCCGGGGCACCGTTAGACCACATATGCAGCGCTTAACTGTATATGGACTTTGCTTTATTTTGTCGTTTATTCGGTGGAATATGGTTATAAAATGCTGACAGCCGGGAGTGGAACCCGGAACCGTCGGGCCCTTAAAAGACTTAGCCACCGTTAGACCATAGAGTCTGTTCGGTATATATGTGGTATTGGCTTCTTTTGTTGTGTGTTGGGAAACCGAATACCCTATTTTAAAAAGAAAATTAAAACAAACTCCCTATAACTCTAAAACAAACAACTTTTTATGGAAGTATAACCTCCCAAAAATCAAATAGCCGACAAGGCTTAAACAAATTAAGAGGAGATTATTATTTTTAAAGATTTTTTTATGTAAAAGGGAGATTATTAAAGATTTATAGGGGGGATTATGGAAGATTTTTGCAGATTTTTATGTATTTTGGAGAGATAAGGTGATTTGGAGAATATTTTGCAAATCAATTGGTTGAGAGCCAAATTGAGCAAATTCTTTGTATAAAAAGGGGGCTTGAGGTGAGGATTGGCATAAGTTTTCTTTCAGGTGACGAAGTCTTGAAGCGTGGAGATAATCAAAGAGAGGTCTTGTGGAGATTTTCAGATCATTCTTGCATATCGAGCTCGTTACGCTGCCGAAGTGCTTGGAGAATGATTGGTGCATTGTAATCGATTTTGGAGTTAATCGGATCGGTCTCTCTATTGGAGTGGACTGGAGACGTAGTCACATTCTGCGGATAACCTCAAGTATCAAGCATTGTTTACACTTCTCTTCTCTCTCTTCTCATTTCTTTTCATTCTCGCTATAATCACCTTGATTACGCTCTTTATGTTATTTCCTTAAGTTAATTTCATTTTAATTAACTTGAAATAATCATTGTAAAGCATTGTGTTAAGCATTTAAATAATGCAATCTAGTCTAGATCCTACACGATCAACTATTGTGGAGTCAGGCTTTGACTTGGAACCTGTGCCAACCTTGGTAAACTTTTGGTTTATAAATGGACAAGTTTTTTTAACAGTTCTGACTCTAAGCGTCAGCGAATCTAGTCAATTGTTGTAGATTCTTGCAAAGATTTTTTTTTTAACTATATGCTCATCAGTATCTTTTCAAGGGAGGGGATGACAAAATTTGCTTTCCCTATGTTCTGCAAGTTAAAATTGAAATAGGAAAGTTCAGACTATTAACCTCATTATGAGTGCTCAAAATTGCCAATGCCCATATGTTAACACTTTCTTGTGCTTCCAATTGTCTGGGATTGTGTTTTCATTCTCATTTATAAGCACACAGTGTGACTGCTAAAAGCATAAACAGCTAATGATTAATTTTTCTAGGAGCTTAACATCGAGATATGAAGTGATTTTTTCTTGTTGGGTTCAATCTAGACATAGATTGAAGAGACTAGCAGGTATTAACAAGATATTTCAATATTTGCTTTATGGGTTCATCAGAAATAAATTAATAAATAAAATAGGCAGAACCAGCTTGGGAAAAACCTCTGTTACACATTTAACACATTAAGAACATAAGCATTCCTTGTAGAGATTGATGTGATTTTTTAGTTTTTGCTTCTCAGAGCAATGTGGAATACATTATGGAACAGATTTATGCATAACCCATTTGAACACTTATATCATTTATTGGGAACATAAGCATTCCTTATACAAATTGATGTGATTTTGCAGTTTTACCTTCTTGGGGCGATGGGAGATACATCAAGATTTAGAAATTTATGCAAAACCCATTTGAAAAACCTCTGTTCACATTTAACAAAACTGATTCCAGTGCTTCGGAGGAGATTTTATTGGAACATACAAGCAAAATTCGGGGCAGTCACTGGGGTCCATTTATCATGGTGATCATGAGAGCCAGAAAATAGCTACTAATAAAGTCTCTAAAGAAGTTCATGCACCACAAACCATATTGAGATTCAAGAATGAAACATACACAACAAATGCCAAACATCCCTATTGAAGAGAGCAACATTCACATGAGTGCCAAATATATGGCACTTAAATCATAGCTCAAAAATATTAACCTTTAATAGTTGAGATACAATGTGTGGTACTGTCAGCCATGCCATGCCGAAGAGAAAAAAGGGTAGAATTTGCAAGAAAAATATTACGAAACCCTACTCGTGCAGAAATTTAATAAAAATGAGACGAACCAAAACCATAAAATATTACGAAACCCTACTCAAACAGAAATTTAATAAAAATGAGATGAACCAAAACCATTCATCCTACAGTTGTGAGTCAAAAAGAAATTAGGCGTGTGGAGAGGAATGTTTCAATTGCCTGAAAGATGGTTTTACCAGTGTGAGACAACTTTCCGGGTGAGAGCTGCTCCTTACCGAGCATGCATCCACGACTGCGCCAATTCTGGCAGCCTTCTTTTGAATATCTTAGCTCATCATTTCTGGCAGTGGAGAATCCAACCGAGACCTCTAAAAACATGCAGTGGAATATGAAGAGCGAAAGAGTGTCCCCTGAGACATAAAGCGGCGGTGTCAAATTTTGTTTTCAGGCATGACAGAATGTTTCAATTTCTCAGGCGTGAGAGAGGGGGTGGTGAGAGTAAATGCAGCAATAAAATATCAGACGCAAGTGGCATGTCCTTTCCAACCGACAACTGCAAGTGGAATGTACTCTCTGCAATGGACGCAAGTGGAGACCATCGATAGACAAAGGAAGGCGTGAAAACCTCACTAAGGGACGCAAGTGGAGAAGTAAAAGGTTCGTAAACAGCCGGGAAAATGGCTAAAAAATATGAACGGATGAGTTTTTTTACATCGCAATATATTGCAATCTGCACCGTTCGGTGTGAAAAGAGGTTGGAGAAGTTTAGCGTGGGGACGCCTTCGGCATAATAAAATTCAGATGAAGTAAGCGCATCTAAGCCATAGGAAAATTGTCAACTTGACAAGCTATTCAGAGATATTCAATTACCTGTATCTCGGATTGAAAATTGGACTTACTAAGTTTAGCTTCCCACGTGATAGCTTCTATTTAAATAGAAGCATTTCAGATTTTGTACATGCAAGCACATGCAAAACTAGAAGTTGTGTAAAGATGTTGTTTGAGGATGAGTTGTGTTCAATAAGTCATTTAATCTTTTGGAATTGTGAAACTTGGATATTTAAGCCGATGTTTGTATTGGTGGATAAAGTAAGAACACTCACATGACACATGGATATTTTTATTCAATTCGATAAAATTTGTTACAATTGCTTCATTTTATAGAGAACTTCCAAAGTTACAAAGACAAAATCTAGGTCGGCCTATTTCATTATGCAAAATAGAGAACTCTATCAAGAAATTTCTAAGTATTTACTATATTTAATCTATGGGAAGATTTATTAGAGTATTTCAACACCTTTCAATTCTTATCACTAATTGCTTCGACATTTTCAACACTAAAATTATCACTTAAATATTGAAATTGTTCTCTTGTTTTTGTCTTTGTAAATATACCTTCCAATTGATCTTTGGATCTGCAAACCTCTAAATTGATTTCTCCATCATTCACTAGCTCTCAAATGAAATGATACCTTATATCATTGTTATTGGTCCTCTTGTGAAAAAAATGACTCTTTAACAATGCAATTTTTATTTGTTATCACAATATATTGCTATTAGATTTTCTTGATCATGCATTAAATTTGTCAGTATTTTACGCATCCAAACTACTTGACATGCTACAAAAGTTATTGTTACATACTCAACTTCTACCGATGAAATTATTATCATATATTTCTTCTTTCATGCCCGTGACAATACACTTGATTCAAAATGAAATACATATTTTGAAGTACTCTTTCTATCATCCATGCTACCTACAAAATCCTATCAATATAACCAATCAAAGAAAAATCATAAGCTATGGAATGTAATTAAATTTCATAGCTTGTCATCCTTATTATATATCTCAATATCCTTTTTCTTAACTTTCCAACATGAATCCTTTTGTGACTCCACGAACATAGAAATTAGGCTAACTCTATACATAATATATGGTCTTGTTGTTGGATTCTACGATCACTGAGACAGGATCTGTTGTCGATAGTAGATCATATACACTCCACAATTCACTCAAGAAATGATTGAAAATCAAAATAGTAGAATGGAGAAGAAATCTAAAAGAGAGAAATAGAGAAAATAGAGAAAACACTGTAAGAGAATTTTGAGAAGACTTTCGTCACTCTCACAGAATGATCACCAAACTAGCTGAACTAGCTGAACTTATGGAGCTAGTGAAGGTGAGAGGAGAGTGCTCAATATATAGAACAATAAGGGAAAATACATCCAAGAGGTGCATTAACTCCTACTACCCATAAAAGGTGGGAGGTTTTACCTACTTGTTAAATGACAAAACATGTTGCATAACCTCCTCAAGTGAAGACAAGAGAGAGGTGGCACATAAATCCAAAAGAGGGTGAGAAACCCAACTACCCCATAAACTACTCAGGTAAAAACAAAATAGTGGTTATGAGAGGTAGCACAACAAGCAAAAATAGGATGTGTAACTCAACTACCCATGTGTGGGGAGAGAGTGACACATGTAGCTGTTGTATTTTTCCACGTTTCCTCATATTACCACATCTAATAAACCTAAGAAAGCTTAAATAATATGTGTAGGAAAAAATAAATACCCCAAACATAAGGAAAATAAAAAACCTACACTAACACCCCCTTAAGCGTAGCCTAGGTGGGTGAAAAGATGGGTCCCAACAAATAAGGCCATGTTAGGTACCCATGTACATAGAAAATTCCCCCCCAAAAAAGAAGAAGCCCATCCCACAAAAAGGAAGTACGCCCGCCCATAATAGAGAGAGAAATGAAGTGGAAGGACAAAGAATCCCCCCCAAGGATATCCAACGGTAGATGTTCGAAACTGGATGTAGAAGGTGGTCCATGATCGTCAAACAATGTTCCTCCCCTTAGGAAGAAACAAAACCAAAGGTGTATGCAAGCTATTTCCCCACTCCTAAAAGGAATATGTAGGAAGAATTTGCAAGATGAATGAAGTCTCTGAAGTTGACTCAAGTATCCCCATTTCGATGCTAAAGGCTGCCACAATCAAATCAAGAGTTCTAGGCCACACTGTTGAAGATGACAAATCGGAATCTCCTAGAGACTGATGTAGAGAATAAGCCAAAGAATCAAGTATCTCCTTTGAAGATTTCTTCTCCAAATGATGATCCATTAGTATCCACACTCATGTCAAATTGTAAGGAATGATCATATAGAGAATGAAGATGAGGGTCAAAGTGATCCCTCACAACATCTGTCAAGAGATCATCCAGAGTTGAATCTGAAAGACAATGAATGTTTTGCTACAAAGAATTAGTGGAAACTTTTGAAAAAGCAACACTGGAATCTGAAGTAGCAATAGTAGATGGTGAAGGGGTATCAATGAATTAATCATCCACACAAGATGGGGAAAAATAAGTCTCACTATCATCCACAATAGCCTAGTTATCAAAGGAAATATCACTTTCAGATGAAGATTCAATGTCTCCATATAATTGTTGAATGATAGTCCAAGTAGTGAAAGGGCACTCAGTGTTCTCTATGTGATGTAGAATATCGTTAGAAATGGTAAGACATATTAGTCCATAGACCATGTCATTGTTGTTAAAACATGCATTATTTTGATCATAGTCACCTAGTTCAGGAACAAGTCCAAGGAGATAGGTGAGTAGATCTTGCTCAAGGAATTGATTCTTTATCCCTTTCTTCCAAGAAAAATAGTTCTCTGAATTTAGCCTTAAAACAAATTTGTGAAATTCATTACTAATATCCATGATTAAACCCCAATAGTGGAACTTTATCTCAGTTCATGATTGCAATTAACCCCATTAAAATGTTTTAACCATGATGCATAAAAGAATTTTTCTAAAAGAGAATATGTGCTAACAAGAGTCAACACAATGAACCCCCCCCCCTTTCCTCTAGTATAAAAAATTACACCCCCTAGATATTACAATGTTGGCACTTTATGATTAGTGCTTTTAGAAGGCTTTTCCAAATTACAAAGCTTATAAGGGCTCTTTATGAAAATACTTGATACAAATTAATTTTGAAATAAAATCTAAAAAAGAAAGCCTTGTAGCTGTGATTTACCCTTCAATATCTTTCCTACACCTTTTTCTTTTGAGAAAAAAATAGATTACAAAAGTGAAAGATATGATTTGTTGAAGGTAAAAAAAATGCAGCAGATTCAACTTGTAATATCTGATATAAAAAGATTTTTTTTTTTATCAAAACCTTTGTGGATGGAAAGTTATCCTTTCTAGATTTCCGTTAAGTCTTCGTTTACGAAGATCTGACACCTGAGGCAAAAGTTATGCAACTTTGAAGAACAGTGCAAAATCTGCCCATCATAAACGACTCATGCCTATTTTTGAATTGATTTCTACAAAATTTATCAACATTTTGCAAAATGTAATGACTACTCAGATTGGTTTTTCGACCCTGGGAATCAAACCCAAAAATCATTTTTTCTACAAATGAGTGAAAGCTAGAATTTTGAAGCCAAAATGAAAACGGCTCCAGTAAAAATTTAGAAAAAAATTTACTCTGATTTTTACTATGTCCTCCAATTTATGATTTTGGTGAAGTAAAAGTCAATCTTGACTTTTTAAATCCTTTTGGACACTCTGGAAATGCTAAAAAATCCTCCATTATTACCAAAAAGCTGCAATCACCCAAATCTCACAGGAACACATACATATATAAACCAGATTAAACAGATGTTTATTTTTCCTTTAAATTATTCTAATTCTCCAAGTCATTCGAGGATGCAGGAGAAGAGTATACTTGGTTTTTGAGGAAAACTTCAACAATATATTAGTCTCAATTCTCTCAAAACAAACTCAAAAAAAATAATGAGCTATACTAGACAAACTTGCTCTGATACCATATTGGATTATACAATAACTGAGACAAGATCTCTTGTCGGTAGTAGATCATATACACTCCACTCAACAAATTATTGAAAATAAAAATAGTAGAATGGAGAAGAAATTTGAAAGAGAGAAATAGAGAAAATAGAGAAAACACTGCAAGAGAATTTTGAGAAGACTCTCGTCACTCTCATAGAATGATCACCGAACTAGTTGAACCAGTTGAACTTGTTGAACTTATGGAGCTGGTGAAGGTGAGAGGAGAGTGCTCAATATATAGAACAATAAGGAAAAATACATCCAAGAGGTGCATTAACTCCTACTACCCATAAAAGGTGGGAGGTTTTACCTACTTGGTGAATGACAAAACATGTGGGATAACCTCCTCAAGTGAAGACAGGAGAGAGGTGGCACATAAATCCAAAAGACGGTGAGAAACCCAACTACCCCATAAACTACTCAGGTAAAAACAAAATAGTGGTTATGAGAGGTGGCACAACAAGCCAAAAGAGGATGTGTAACTCAACTACCCATGTGTGGAGAGAGAGTGAAACATGTAGTTGTTGTATTTTTCCACGTGTCCTCATATTACCACATCTAATAAAGCTAAGCAAGCTTAAATAATATGTGTAGGAAAAAATAAATACCCGAAACATAAGGAAAATAAAAAACCTACACTAACACATGTTGCTATGAGATATGCCAAACTTTCAATGAGGTTTTAATATGATGGGATAAAAGTTATGCCCTTCATCCTCTCTATCAAGTTTGGTTCTTATTACAACTAGAGTAGGTGTTGGATTGTAATTCACCATCGTAAATCTCTTCAACAAATATTTAGCATACTTAGATTGTACAACTTCACTGCTTAGAAAGTATATAATAAATCCTATGTTAGTCCTTTCAAATTCATTTTTCAAGGCCAATTTAAACATTTATATAGTAAAAATTAAATCATCAATATATAAATAAGCAATCAAGATCTAATCTTGTGTATTTATATTCATGTATAATGTAGGCTGCCTCCAGTTTCTAATGAATCCATTACTTGTCATTTATGATTTTTTTTTATATTATGCTCTAGTTATTTTTTTGACTACATATAGAAATTTCTTTAACTTTTATACCTTTTCTTCATGTCTATTTATCTCATATCCTAGTGTTTTTTGTGCATAGACCTCTTCTTTTAGAAAAATCATTAAAAAATGTTTATTTTACATCCATCTGATGTAGTACATTTTCACACTTGTTTGGACCTTCCTTATAAAAATGACTTAATGTTGCCTTGCGGTTTGGTGTTGTAATGTGTTTAACACTCACATTAGGTCTTGGGCCCTTGTAAACTAAATAAACCTAATCCTACCTTATTTAGGGTGTTGTAAAGTGTTGTAATGTACTTTCACACTTTTCTAGGGTTGTCATTAATAATTGGGATTCTTTATGCTTGAATTGGCCTTATTTTGCATCCAAAAGCCTCATTTAATGCATCTTTCTGAGGATGATCCTGACATAAATCAACATCCAATCATAATTTAGGCATTTTTAGGTTGTGTGACCTAGATTTGGTGGTTTGGGACTCATACACCACCTTAGGCGTATGGGTCCACCTAGGGTTTTGGGTCTCGATCCTAATTTTACACCTTTCTAAGCATTTTTGAATTTGGTCCCATAATTTATGCCTAATAGGACTCATATACCACCTTGGGCGCATGATTCCTGTGTGGCCCAAAATTAAAATTAATTCAAATTCTTGGCAGGATTTTATCCTCCTAAATCTGATGTCGGCTTGTAGTGTTGCAATTTCAGGATTTTTTACATAACTATGTATAAATACAAGTTTCTTTCACTCATTTTAACCTAACAAGAAATCAAGTGACCTAGCAAGTTGAATGAGTATTCTTATAGCAAGTTTGAGTTCACAAGAGCATTTAAGGGTAGATTATCAAGTGATTTAGAGCACTATTCAAGTATCTTGAGTATTGAATGTCAAAGTCTTCATGCATCATGTTTGTTTTGGAGCTAACAATTGTGATGGAAGGTTTCATGATTCAAGCTAGCATTTCATTAAAGATCCATCCTATTGAAGCAAGATTCAAGATCTACATCCATTGGAGCTAGTTCATACATGTTTGCAACACTTTATTGTTAGGGTTTGGTGAATTGCAACATGATATCTTGTTCATTCATTGTTCTCCATTCCTACTTGATTTCATTTCAAGGTTTGATAACTAAAATAGGGTTTGACCAAAGAAAATCCCTATCCACTAACAATACAAGTTTGGAGAAATTTTTCAAAGTGTTTATAGTTTTCAAATTTGTCACCTTGCATTGAAGATCATTGGAAGACTTTATAGGTTGCAAATTAGGTTTTCAAATCTAGAAATCAATTGGGAAGCATAGAGCGGACCTTGAAGACTTGATTCAAAATTTGAAGCTTCAAAAAACCCTAACTAGACTAATACACCAATTTTGGCGTATGAGTCCTAGTTTAGGTTATTTTCTAGGTTTTTGCAGTTTCAGACACCCATTTACCAAATTTCAGTTTCTGCACAAAAACCCAAAGCTAGGACTAAATCACCCAAGCTAGTGTATGAGTCTCAAAAGGCTTTAAAATTAGCATTTTCAAAATTTCAAGCCTCCATCCATTCATTTCTAGATTTACAAATGCACACATTTCATCTTGCAGGTTTTTGTTTTGTTTTACATGCATTTTTAGGTCATTTAGTAAGAGATTCCATCATACTAGGTTTAGGCATTTTGATTTGCATTGCATTTGTCTTTCCAAGCTCTAGCTTAGTGGTGAACCCCTTATTAATTTAGAATTAGACCCTAGGACAACCCTTTTGCAAGAACTCTTTCTCCTTTGAATACTTGAGGTTTAGATCTCTAAGGTTTGTTCTTGAATGAGAGTGTTGGATTTTGTTATTCTATCTCCCAAGCATATAATTCAAACAAAATTATTCATTTCATTTTGGTGAAACTACATTTAGAACATCATAATTCTGATTTGGAGTGCACCATCATCCTAGATCTTGCTTGCATTAACATTGCATTAGGCTTTGCATTAGTAAATTGGCATTCTAGTGTTTCTCATTTTGCATTACTAAAAGTGAATATAGGTTGCATTTTGCATCTCAAATCATTGAAAATCATATAAAATCTGCATTTGCACTTAGGTTACAAATTATACAACATAAAAAGCATAAAAATCACTTAATTTTTTTTGAAAATTTTGAATAAAATCCTCACTAGGACTCGTACACCCCTCTGGGCAATTTAGTCATGGTGCTGATTGTGAACTGCATTTTCCATAATTTAAAACTCTTTTTATGTGCTTCTATTTGTTTTTGATAACTTTTTGTTTCAGTTTACAAAGTTTTTGTTATATTAATTTCATTTTATTTAGCTTAAGTTGCATTTGCATTCATCTTGCATTTAGTAGGCCTTGCATGAGTATTTGGTGTCCTATTGCTAATACTATAGTGAGATGAAGTTTGAGACTCATGTCATACTGCGATAGCAAATCGTTGTGGATCTTGGGTTGTCTAGCTCTTTCACTCCTAGTATTGACACTAGTACACTAGGTATAGACCAAACCCGTAACAACTCTTTTCCTTCAAGTAGTGTGATGCATGTTGAGACAATGGTTGCTAGTGTTCCCAAAGAAAACATAATTCAAATTCATGAAGATTTAGAAAAATTACAAAATCAAATAAGTATTGAGAACATTTCAACTACTACCATCCCTACTATAGAAACATTTGTCGCATGCTTGAAAGTGAAGACAAACTTGACCTTGTGCGTAACATAGTTCAAATCTTTTGAAAACACTTTCCCTCAACCACTAGTAGTCCTTTAGCTACAAGAAATGTCACAAGCCAAGGAGGAATTCAAATTCCTCCTCCCACAAGAGTTGCTTCTATTCCTACCTACATACCAACCTTGAAGTTACAATAACAATGCAACCGACTAGTAATGTGATTCCTTCCTTGGGTATTTTCACTAGCATCCCTAGTACCTTTGTGGCATTGCACATCATATATCCTACCACTTTACCACCTATAAGCATTCCATTAACGTGTCCTTCAAAAGAATACACACCCCCACCATACTCATCTCCATCTAATAATACAAGTAATGACCCTCTCATAAATCAACTTTTGCAAACTATTTCATTCCTTCAAAAGCAAGTTTCCACCATCAATCAAAATCAAAATGGTCCACCTACATATTATGTCAAAAGTAGTCCCTTGTCCTTGGCAATATTGTGAACACCAATGCCACAAGGTGTAGAGGTGCCTAGATTTGAGAAATATGGGGGGAAGGGTGATCCTTCTAACCATGTTGCCACCTATACTGCCTTATGTAGTGACTTTGTCCTTGATGATAAACTCTTGGCTAAAATTTTTCCTAGATCCTTGAAGGATACTACCTTAGAATGGTTCTCTTCATTATTGAACAACTCAATTCGTTCATTCAATGAACTTGTTGAGGCATTTATAAACCATTTCCAAGTGCACATGACTCCTAAAATGACCTTGGCTGATTTGATGAGATGTAAGCAAAAAGAAGAAAAGATTACTGACTTTATTCCGCACTATCAATCACTTTATTCCTTAATTGATGTCCAAGTTTCCGACCCTCACCTTCAAAAGATGTTCATAGAGAATTTGCAAACTAAGATACAAGAAAAGCTTATCATGATGAAATTTCCCTCCATGCACTTATGTACTGCCCTCCATGATTATCAAAACTTAGTTAGTAGTCATGATACAAATTCTACTTCTTGTCGACCTGAGAAGTCTAAGTCTGCAAATAAAAAAAACTACCAATATTTTAGAAAATAGAATAAAGGATTCCTTCACCTCAATCCCCCTCAACAAACAAGTCAAAATATCAATACCCAAGTAGTTGTTGTTAAAGTAGTGATACCCTTTCGCTATGGGGACCCGGAAAAGGAAATTCACTCCCTTACCTGATAACCTTCATAACACAATGACCCAATTTTTAGAACAAAAAATGATTACCTTGCCTCCCATTAAAACCCTAGATCCTAATAAACCCCTACCTCTGAACTTTAGATCAAACACTTATTGCCATTATCACGGACAAAATGGACATGATACAGAACATTGTAAGCATCTTAAACATCTTGTGCAAGACCTCATGGATTCGGATCGACTTTTCGTTGGAGGTGTTAATGATCAAGGAAATAAGTATGTTGCCCCTCCTAACCAAAACTTGCAAATTTTTACGAACCCTATGCCTAATCATAACATTTCATTTGTCAAAACTAGTGAAACTACAAAGACCAATGTGATAAATGTTGACACAGATGATGAGAACATTGATACAATTCAACAAAGTCCTATGGATATTGATCAACAAGAACAAAATCCTATCGATGGTTTGGTTGCATTGGTTGAAACTCAACATCGTAGGGATCAAACTCAAAAGCCTCCTAAAATTGCTTTATCCTCTAAAGATATAATTTAAAATACGCCCTGATGGTCCTCTTTACATAGTAAGCTGTATCTATGATAAAAAAATTTACGTATTTAAATCTAAAAATATTACCATAAAAAATTAATATATTTAATTTAAAAAATAAATATGAATGGGATAAAACTTTATTTTGGGAATTAAATTGGGATTAATTCTTTCTTACCGACTTGCATGTATAATTAGATCGTTGGTAGATAACAATCTCATTGAAACCTTACCAAATTTTTCTGACTTAAGAGAATTGGAGAGACTGCACGTATCTCGATAAAATTCATTTACAAATTTGCACTGCCCCTTCCGATCATCACCATTGAGCTTATGGCCAATAAATTCTTTGATTACATACACAAAGGATGTTACCAAAGGTTTCACTGATACTCAATGATAGGAGAAGAAATTAAGGTAAATTTTTTTGTTGAACTCCCACAACCAACATGTGCCCTCTTCCACAATTCGGAACCTTCCAGTAATGCCACATTTGGCATGAAAACCCCTTTCACTTCATATTTTTTTCCACAAAAATCTTCATTTGTATCATTTTTTTAGCTAATCGTAATAGTTAAAATTTGAAACGACTGACCTTTAATTGGAGAATGGTAGAATCCTTGAATCAAGTTTTTGTGAACTATGTATTACCATGAAGCATGTATGACACGATAATACACATATGTTTATGTGGGACTCACTTGGATATTCTCCCTACATTCGCTCTATTCGTATTCTCCCACCGTATAAAAACTCCTGCTCTGTTTGTATTCTCTCAGAATTTAAAAACTCTAGATTTGTTTTTACAATTTTCATCTATCTGTCTCTGTGACTTTCGTCATCCTATGATATTGCTATCAGGATTCAACCGTGTAGTTTCGAGTCAAACTCATTGACCCATGTTTCATGAGTAGTGGTTCAACAAGAAACCCATCTCTCATGATGCTCACAGAAGTGAAGCACTGGTCCATCCCGGGAGGTCACCCATCCCAGTACTGCTCCAGCTCAAGCGCGCTTAACCAGGGAGTTTTCTCCAAGGTTAAGCCCGCTTGAGTTGTTACCCCATTTGCAAAACCTATAGCAAGTGTTGTGCCTTATGAACCATTCATAATAGAGCCCCTTTAGCTCATCCTCCCAAATGTCTGTCCTCCGTGCAAGTTGTAGAAATAACATTCATTTATCTCCATTTACTTCTGCTTGCCTCTGGCGACTTCCGCGATGGGCCCCGCACTACACGTGCCATCATGTGATGATGTATTTTTTTTATGTGTTTTTGAATGTACATAGGTTCGTTTTTGTCTACACTTTAGCCACATCCATATAAAATTAGGGTCATTTTCATAAATTAAATAATATTTGCCTATAGATTTACAATATATATTTATGATATTGCTATCAGGATTCAACCGTGTAGTTTAAGGTCAAACTCATTGACCCATGTTTCATTTGACACGCTGTGGAAAAATACCTCCTACTTATCAATATATATTTATGTTTTAGATTTGTAATGACTATACTTTAGTAAAAAAAATATTTTGGAAGAGCACGATAATAAATATTTCAATTAAAAATGTATATCATTAACATTTATTAAAAATGTAGTAAGCGCAGTGTAAAAAAAGTATTTCTAATAAATATACTATTTAATTTAAGTTAGACATGTTTGATTCATTAAAATAATATTTGTTTATAGCTTGTTATAGCTATATATGCTATTAGCACATCTATCATATAAAAATATGTGTAAAATATGCAAGTTATTTTTTTCAATGTGCTTACTTTTTCAAGAATTTATTATATATAGACATCTTGGTAGGGGTATCTCTTAACATATATTGTAGAGTTTCATCTATATGAGAATCTCCAAAAGAATATCTCTTGACATATATTAAAGAATTTTATTTATACAACTCTTTCTTACAATTAGTTAAATTTAAATACTTACGACAAAAAGGTAAGTGGCCTTTCTATAAACATTATATAAAAATTAATGTTTTAAATATTATTTAAATATCTTTTATTTTATTTTTTAAAATATAAATATTGTGAGAAAATTAGTTTTTATTTATAGAAAAGGTAATGAAAATTTACAACCATCAATAAATTTTTATTTTAAAGATATAATTAATTGAAAATTCAAATTTTAGACAAATAATTTATTTATTTATTTTTAATAAATTAATGGGATTGAAAGGTGATGTCATATATATATTAAATGAATAGATCAAAATTTAAATTTGACATATATTTTTAGTTCATTTCTAATGGTTTAATAAGTTTACCCTCAAAATAATAGATCAAAATAGAAATTTGACTAAGTTTTTTACATTTTTAATTATTTAATAGGTTTACCCTTGATTATATTGTTTTCTAGCATAAATGACAATTTAAAAAATATAAAAAAATATTTTAAATATTTTAAAAGAATTGACAATATTCTTCACACATTCATTAACAAGAAAAAACTTTACAATGATGTGTTCTTTTGAGCTCTGATACAATTCCAATTTTTTGTTGAGCTAAGAAATACACTTTTTCTTGTCATATAATCCAATTAAAGATCACTTAGAAATCTATTATCTTACCAAATTTAAATTATGATTGGAGGAGATTTGTAGAACACAGTAAAGGACCATCGTAACACATTTTTTCATTGGAAGAAGGAAATACACTTTTTCTTGTCATATAATCCAATTAAAGACCATTTAGAAATCTATTATCTTACCAAATTTAAATTATGATTGGAGGAGATTTGTAGAACATGGTAAATGACCATGGTAACATTTTTTCATTGGAAGAAGGAAATATACTTTTTCTTGTTATATAATCCAATTAAAGATCTCTTAGAAATCTATTATCGTACCAAATTTAAATTATGATTGGAGGAGATTTGTAAAACATGATAAATGATCACCGTAACACATTAGTTCAAGATAGTCTCAATATAGGGACCAAACAAACTAGCAAAAATTGGAACAAACTTACATGTAATAAAAAATCTTGGATCCTCAAAGAGGAAACATAGCATAGTTAACATGCACATCATGTACAGTGAATATGAACAAGACAATTGATAAGTTTTTGCAATAGAAAATTTTCTTTGCAACAAGAAATAGCATGGAACCATAGGTAAATGACTAGTTCCAAGATATTAATAGTTTGAATTTGAATTCCCTGACAAAGAGGTTACCATTGATTATCTTCATGTAGCACCATCACTATGGTAGAAGTGACACATATTTTGAATCAAGATCCGAAGAAATTATCCAAACCGCTTCATGTATATAAACTTCAAAGTACTAACTTCATTCTCTTTGTTCACTACAAGTATGATAGCAATTTTAACCACCATCACACAGGATTTTTAAGTAATTGTTCCTGCCATTACCCAAAATTGAAAAAAAAAAAAAATTATGAAGAATATACCGAAATATATAATGTTATTATGTATCAAAATTATGGATTTTCATATTCATTTAGAAAAGAAATTAATAAAAACCTAAATAAATGGATGATAAATCTTATGATTGAACACACCTCTCCCGATTTAACAATTATATAATATGTAGATTTACTGAGCAAATTTCAATGGTAAATGTAAGAGATATGTTTCAAGAAAAGAAAAAAAAAATTCTCTTTTTTTAGGTTACATTAGGATACATATGACTATTGAATTCACCACCAACAATTCATCATAAGAAAATTCAAATAAAATATATCTTACATTAAATAATAGTATAGTATAAAATTTTAAGGTAATTATATTTTTAAATATATTTTTTATATTTATTACATACAACTAGTATGATAATTAATACAAAAAAAAAAAATTCAAACATTTTCAAGTAATCTCACATTGAATTAAATGTTCATATTTTGATTATAATTTGTTAGAATTATAATATATAAGTTGATAATGATTATGTAAAATATTGAGGATAATATATCATTCTAAAAATAAATTTAATTATTTGTAAATTAAAATGTGTAAAATATATTTGTAATAAAAAATATTTAATTTTGGTTAGATAACTATAATGCATACAAAATAAATATAAACAAAATTTCAAGAAAAATATTACATAATACAAAGACATTATAAAAACAATATAAGGAAAGTGAATATAGAAGATTTAAAAACGCTTGTCTTCTTCAATGAAACCTTCAACATCGATGGAGTCTTTCCATCTTTGCAAATATTTTTTTCCACACAATCTTCATATCTCCATCTTCCTTATATTTATTTATAATGCCTTTATATCATACAACATTATCTCAAAATTTAATTCATATTCACTTTGTACACATATAACCATTTAACTAAAACTAAAATTCATTATTACAAAAAAAATATAAATTACAAAATATATTTTTTTTTAATTAATAAAATCAGTAATTAATTTTTTTAATAAAATTAAAATATTAAATGCTATTAAATTAATCACTTTTCTCCCAACCTTATTGAGAGGACCATTTCGATTTGAAACCAAACCAACTTTCAAATATTATTTTTTTAAATAACACCATAAATTAAAAAATGACGTGCTTTTTATATAGAAAATATAAAGGTTTGAAATATCCGGTTCTCCTTCCGCTAGCAGTGCATCTGCAATAAACAACAAATAATAGCATGAATCAAGTGAAAAACGGGCTCTGAGAGGGCAATTCCATCAAAACCTCGACCATTTGCAGCGCCCACCATTTCCTGCGCCACAAGAAAAATCAGCATAAAATCCAGACAATGTAAACTGTTGTTTGAAACACTAAAAATGCAGGCAATACAAAGAGTTTTTTCGTACGCTCTGAAAATGCAGAGAGTAGCTTTTATCACAGAGCGGAAACACAGATGCGCAGATTACAGAGAAAGAAGGGTACGGTGAAGGGGTATTTTATGGGTAAATGGCAGCGGTTGCAGGTATGGGAGTGAAAGATGAAGGGAGAAAATTAAATGCCTACACAATGCTCTACCAAGACAACTTCAAAAGACAGTACACAGGGAGTGTTTTTGTTATGAAAGCTGTGGGTGTGGGAGTGGGTTTATATAGGAGGGAAAGTGGGGTAAAACGTTCCCTGGGTTTAACGCCATGTCCACTCACCAACAGTCCATTTCTATTTCTGCAGCTTACACGTCTCAGAATTGTACACTTATGACTAAGATTTGGTCGGAACATGAGATCCTTTGATTGTATGGGCGTGGGGACAAATAATATAAAAATAAGAAAAAAATTACAGACAGATGCGGGACAGGAATATCAATTATTGTATGAAGAGTAATATCATTTTGAATTTAGAGCCGATTGTACTTGCTGCTCTCTTCTCTCTATATTTACCTATACGAATATTTACTCAGTACAATAGGTAAATATTGAGTGACTAAATCAAATAAGTGACATCATTTGTGATTTGTACTGGGTAAATATTCGTATTAAATAGCTAAGATAGCGTATGAAATTTGTTTATTTAACAATAGTATATTAATCGTAACATTTGAAGCAATCAATACGTAATATTCAGAGAGATTAATATTTATGAAACAAATCATTTTCAAATATAAAATATATTTAATTAAATAATATAAAATAATTTAAAGGGCTGTCTAAAAAAAATATCTATAAAATAATATCATTACTTTACATGCATGTATATATATATATATATATATATATATATATATATATATATATATATATATATAATATTTTACACTAGTAAAAAGTGTTTAGTAGAAATAATATCTATGAAGAGAATTGTTTGGTAGAAGTAATATCTTATATTGTTGTACAATTATCAAAATCCAAATAATATAATATATAAGTAAAATTTAATTTTGTTTCAAAAACAATATTAAATAATTTAAAGAGTTGTTCAGTAAAAAAATATATCTATAAAATCATATCATTACTTTATATGTGTATAAATATATATTAATATAAATAATATCTATCAAAAGACTTGTTTGGTAGAAATGATATCTCATATTGTTGTACAATAATGAAGATCCAACTTGCACCCCACAACATAATATCATTGATGCGATGAACAAGCTTACTGTAAGGTCATGATGTTGAATTGAGTACTTGATATAAGTACCTAGCCATCAAACTCCTTTATTCCTCCCAAATAAATTTCGCAACATTATTATATTATGTCTATATTTTTTTGTGAAAATATCCATTTTGAATGTCTTTGGTATGTTGAATTGTAGTACAAAGCCATTGATAAAATCATTAGAATGCTACATAACTTATATGGTAAATATTTCTCTATGTAAATTATGAATTTTCCAAAATGATGAATTTTCCTTGAGGTGAATTTGTCATGGTAGTGAATTTTGCCAAGTGAATTGTTGGTGCTGAATTTTCCTAGAGCCGTAAATTCTGCTATAGCTAGGACTGTCTATAGTCTCTTTTTTGTCATTTTTTCTTGATGATGTACTTTTCTCTTTAGTTTTTAATTGTAACATAAGTTCTTAAAAATACTACAACAATGACATAACAGAGAATAGTAGCAACAGTGCCAATAGAGAACAAAACCACTATAGCAATCAAGAAACAAGATGAACTACATAAGGGTTGCCATCAATAACAGGTACAACAGAGAAGTACATGACAATAGCAGCTCGACATCCACAAAATAACATGAAGCACGAACAAAGCATGAACCAATCTTGAAAATATGAGTTTAGGCCTTGATCTATGATAATCTTTCATTTTCTAAGCAGTTGGCTAACTTGGAGTTTAATATGCTATATTTGAAATTCAATCTTTAAATTCTTCTCCTACCTGTAGATAAGAAATTTTCTCCCACATGTAGATAAGAAATTAGACGATAAAATATATCAGAGTAAAGCCCTCGAAAAGCAACTCCCTAGTGATCACTGTGGTTATTAAAGATAGTTTTGCACTTGATTCTCCATATATAAGATAAAATGACATGCGTAACTCCATCAACAATTTTGAGATATATATATATACAAATTTTCGCTATAGTATAAAGTGTTTAGTAGAAATAATATCTATCAAGAGAATTTTTTGGTAGAAATAATATCTTATATTGTTGTACAATTATAAAAATCCAACTAAATATAATATATAAGTAAAATTTAATTTTGTTTCAAAAATAGTATTAAATAATTTAAAGAGTTGTTTAGTAAAAAAGTATATCTATAAAATCATATCATTACTTTATATGTATATAAATATATATTAACAAAATTTCACAGTCGTATAAAGTGTTCAATAAAAAGAATATCCCATATTGTTGTACAATAATGAAGATCCAAATTGCACCCCACAACATAACATCATTGATACTATGAAAAAGCTTCTTGTAAGGCCACGCCAAGAAAATTCACCACCAGGACAAATTCACCTCATGAAAAATTCACCACTAGTAATTCAACGTCACGAAAAACTAATGGTAAACTTTCAATGTGATGAATTTTCCATGGCAGTGAATTGCTAGAGGTGAAATTTCCTTGAGGTGAATTTGTCATGGTAGTGATTTTTCCCACGGTGAATTTTTGATGGTGAATTTTTTGACAATGAATTGCTAGAAGTGAATTTTCCTAGAGCCGTAAATTCTACTATAAGGACTGTTTAAAGTCTTTCTTTTGTCATTTTGTCTTGATGATGTACTTTTCTCTTTAGTTTATAATTTTAACTAGCATTTATTCAATATAAAAATAAAAACTTATTGAAACTTATTCCTACACAAAGAATATTTAAAAATGTAAAAATAAGGAAGAATAAATTTAAATTAATCAATTCATTCTTTTTTGTGATATAAAATGACTAGCACATCTATCAAATCTAATCAAGTGGTACAAAGAAATGATTTTTTTTTTGTATTGATAATACATTTTACAAAGAGAAACTTTACAAGGAGTTGTAGCAAAAATAAGATACAATTTATGACACATAGGGGCCACAAAACTACTACTACAATAACAAAAACATAACGGCTAATAGTAGCAGCAGTACCGATTGCGAATAAAACCGCTACAACGGTCAAGAAACAAGATCAACAATAGAAGGTCTTCCATCAATAACAAGTAAAATAGTCTGAGAAGTACATGAAAATAGTAGCTAGACATCCACAAAACGACATGAAGCACAAATAAAGCAGTGAAGTAGTCTTGAAAATAAGAGTTTAGGCCTTGAGCTATGATAATCTTTCATTTTCTAAGCAGTTGGTTATGTTGGAGTTTGATCTGTTGTATTTGAAATTCAATCTTTAAATTCTTTTTAGCCTCGGCCTGTAGATGAGAAAAAAAAATCAAATAATAAAAATTGTCAAAATAAAGTCCTCGAATTGTAGCTCCCTGGTGATCACTGTGGTTATTAAAGATAGCTTTACACTTGATTCTTCAGATATAAGATAAAATGACATGCCTAACTCCACTAGCAATGATATTATGATGCAATCCAACCCCAAGAAGAGCTTTTTCCTAGTGTAAATGATGCCCAAAAATAGTTGATAAGTCACTAAAAATAATATTCCATAGAGTTTTAACATATTGACATGCCCAAAAAATATGCCTTATATTTTCTTTCCTTTAATAGAAGGGACAATTAACTAGTTGGACCATCATAGATTTCAACCTATCCACAATGGGCAGTTTGCAATGTAAAACCTTCCAAGCAATTAATTGAACATCTATATTAGCCTTATATTTCCAAATTTGAGCAAATAATTTAACCCAAAAATTTTCATTGAACCTATAATTCCACTTGGAGTTCAATCGATATCTTAAGAGAAAATTTGGAAGCAACTAAAGGTAGGCCATTTTCAAAGAAAAGAAAAGAAAAGGATATGAGGGCATCCATAACCAATCGCTATAAAATTACAATGGATAGGAGTGCATATATTCATAGTCAGATTAAGTGAAAACAAAGACTGAACAAAAATTAGAAACACTTCGTATTTATTGCTACTTGATCGAATGGGGCTTTGAAAGAGTGCCAAGATAGCTAGCTCATAGTGTGAAAATCCTAAATATCTCAAACATTACAGACTCCTTTTTTGACCAAATAATAGGATTGTTTTGGAAACTTAAAGCAAGAGGTTGATCTTGAGAGAAGATATGCTTATTCCACCAAATAGAAGATATTGAGAAGTTGAAACCATGTTGAAGTGAGTTATCTCTCCATTTTAAAAGATGGCAAGTGTGCTACCAAGATTTCCAAGTAGACTGTAGGGGAGGGGAAGCCTTTATAGAAAAAAAAGGTGCATGAAGAATTTTGTCAAGCCAACCCACATGCTACCATTTTCCCTTGATAGAGGCAAGGTTAATTTGGTTTCATATAAGAATCTTCCATAGTTCATGCCCATGGACAACCTGAATAATCCATTTGGTAGCCAAGTAAAATCCTTGCATTCTTGGGTCTAAAGGCCCCAAGCTACCTTTGAATTTAGGTTGAATACAATGAGCCCATTATGTGGAAATAAATCCTCTATTGCCATCCCATTTGGCCCACAAAAATTTATGAATAATTTAGATTAACTCGTCATACCCCTTTTTTGATGGCATCCAACATGAAGAATAATAAACATACAAAGCAAGAAATATTTTATTGGCAACCTGTATTTTCCTAGCCAAAGAGAGAAATGTGTTTCCCCATCTAAAAAATTTATTCATGACTTTATTTAGGTACCAATTCCACATGTCTTTAGAAAAGATAAACTTCAATATCAAAAGGTATACTGGAAGATATCTCATTATTTCCCCATGCTTAATTTTTTTCCATTCATGGGGAATCCAATGGAGAATAGAACTAGTTTGAGTCAACAAAAGTTCTATTTTATCATGTGCAAAGTTATATCTTGAAGTAGCGTAATAAAGATCAAGAATTTCCATAGTGTTGGAGATATTATGTTTAGAATTTTGGAGAAATAACAGGCTATTATCAACATAATGAGAATTAATAACAATAGTGTTATTAGAAATATAGATTCCTATGACCAAATTCATATCATGAGCACTTTGAAGTAGATAAGCTAAAGCATCAACCATAAGGACATAGAGATAAGGAGCCAATGGATAACCTTGCCGAATAGATCTTTACAAAGGAAAAGGATTTATCGTCACATTATTGATGATAATCTGAGCATTAGCATCTCTAAACAGCATTTGAACATGAGCTCAAAATTTGGGTCCAAACCACAACCATTCAACCATTTTAAGGATAGAGCTTCAACGAATTCTATCATAGGCTTTGTCAAGGTTGATTTTAATAAAAATAGCATTTTGAGCAAATTGTCTCCCATTCACAAGTATCCCATGCTAACATAAGGTTATCAAGAATGAATCTTCCAACAATAAATCCATTTTGCTCAGCTTGAACAATTATTTCAACTGCTGGTTTGATCCTTATGGTGAAGGCTTTTGCTATGATCTTGTACGAGATATTAAGAAGAGTGATAGGATGCTAACCTAAAACATAGTCTTCCTTTTTCCCTTTTGGAAGGAGTTTTATTATATCACCATTAATAATAGGACCCAATGATCCATTTTTAAAAGCTTCTAGGTATAAACAATAAATATCACCTTTAATGTGTTGCGACATGGATTGGTAAAATTTCATAGGAAGACTGTCAATATCAGGGATTTTGTAAGGGTCCATAGAGAAAAGTGCGTCTTCCAGCTCCTCCCTTATTTAAATTCTATCTAAATATTGAATATAATTAGCATCTATTCTGGTAGGAATATAAGTTTTAACCATATCCTCAAGGGCTTGTTGTATATCATGCCATTGGTCATATTTGAATAGATTTTCATAAAATCATTTAAAGATATTACATATATCATAATGATTAGACTGAAGAATATTGAATTCATCCCTTATCGCACTAATTTTTTCCTTTTTATTTTTGTAGTTGAGATAATTAAAAAAATATTTAGTGCCTTTATTTCATTCTTTTATATAGTGAATTCTAGATCTAATTTTGGCCCCTTTCCCTTTGTAATTATCAATTTTATGCAATTAAGCTCCTATAGTAGTGATAGTAGTTTGAATTCTAATAATGCTAGGATCATCATTAAGGAGATTTCTAGCTTGGGAAACTTTTCCTTGAAGGGGGTTTTCCCTATGTTTATATTGCCAAGCCATCTTTTTACCAAAGGAGCATAAATAGTTAGTGCAATAAGTAATGGCCTTGCACCACCAATCAAGCCATGACTCCCCTTCATACAGTTTAGGAAAATAATTATAAATCCCCACAAGTGTAGCAAGACAAGCATGATTCTTTAGTTTTGAAACATTGAATTTGAAAGGAAGAGAGTTAATGTATGAAGTTTGTGATGGATATATGCTGCAAATAATGGGATAATGATCAGAAAGAGTAGTAGAAAAATCCACCTAAACATATAGATATTTTGAATCTTGAGTCAAAGGTAACATAGGGGAAATATAAAATCTATCTAGCCTATTCATCTTCCTATCCTATCCCATTATGCAAATTAGACCAAGTAAACTAGCTTCTGGATTGATTGGAAATATTTTCATGGATGGAATCTATCGCTCCTAAGGAGTTTCAACAAAAGAACCAGTTGTCAAATTCATCATAACTAAGATTAAACTAATTGGACTAGTTGCGATCATGGTGGTCTCCGAACATATTGAAGTCAACCCCAAAAATCCAATTAGCATTAGGGAGGTTGTTAGACATCCAATTCCAAAGATCAATTTGATCTTTAGAAAAATTGGGAGCATAAATTGAACAAAAACTAATGAGTTGACCATTAATAAAGGAGAGAGCCCTAACAAAACTATGAGAAGGGTCTTCTCCTTTACTAATTATGTGCTTAGCAACCCATGGAGCAAATCCAATAATAACAACCCATAATGATGTGCTTCTGCCATCATGATGGGATGTATGCAAAAAAATAGCATCTTTCTAAATATTGTATAGTGAAGCCTCATGTTTAATACCGTTGACATTAAATTCTTAGAGGAAAAGCACATCTACCTTCCACTTTGTGACCATATCCTTCACTTTGTACTTTCGAGGAGGGAGAGAAATAGCTCATATGTTCCAAGAGAGGATTCTATAATTCATGGTGAGAAGTGGAGGAGTCATCAACTTGAGGCAACACCCTGAAACTATTATCAAGAGTCAATTTTGAATCCTTAGCCTCATGGTCTTTAGAATTGGTAGACGTTCTTGAGTGCTAGTGGGTGAAAGATGAGGTAGGAGAAGAATCTCGGGAGCAAGGTGGAGGAGAAGAGTGGTGAGAAGGAGAAGAGGAGACTTGAGTGTTTAGAGAAGAAGGAGAAGCTACAATGGGGGATGAGATTGGTGGCTCTTTCCTTTTCTTGACCATATCCAACTGTCTAACATGACAACATCCTTAAAAGAGGGAGAAAATTCCTTATGAAATTTAGAAGGGTCATTAGGAATGAAAGGAGAAGGAGAAATCTTGGGGGTATGTCGAGGGGGGAGAAGAAATGTGTTCGGTGGAAGGGGATAGAGCATGAATTGGAGAAGACAAGTGGCTGCTAGATGGGGTAGAATTTGAGGGAGGCAACGAGGACTTTTGTCTCCTAAAAGGATAATCATGAATCAAATGACACTCTTTGAGTCATTAAAAGCAAGCATTAGGCTTGTTCAAATAGACTAATGGTTGATCTAGTTCAAAGCCTGGGCCGATAAGTTTAATGTTTTATGGCAACAGTTTGTTTAGATCTACTTCCACATAGGCTCTAGGATGAACTCTTAGACTAGAAAATTTGTCAAAATCATGTTTGCACCAGATAACCCTCCCTAACTGAGCCACAATATCTTTAAGAAAATGTCTAAAGGATAAATTGAGGTATGAAAACTCAACCTACATTGGATAATGCGAGAGGGACAAGCCTTTTGGGTGAAAAATGAAGGTTCAAGCTTGTAGATAATAGATTTTCCCACAAATGACTCAAGTGTCATATTGTAAAATAACTTGGGCATGTTTTTCTCACTTAAACATGCATGACACGTATCATTTTTCTAGGCCTCTTAGGGCTTCAATCTCACATCCCCAATTTTCCCAATTTAGCTGAGCTCATTTATAAAAATCATTTTTAGAGGGGACTCCTCATAAGAAAAATAAAATAGTGGTTTTGCTTTGGAATTCTGAAATAACTTCAACAATATCAATGGGAAGCTGAATTTTGAGGGTTTTACTTGGCTGGTCATCTATCATTGGGTCATCAGATTCCACACAATGGACCTCCACAATTGTATCTTTCAAGGAACCAAGTGCTGATTTTGTTGTTTATGTTTATTTTTTTGTGTTAGAGTTCTCTCCACTCATACGTGCTACTACTTTGAGACACACCAACATTTTTAAACCAAGGAAAACCCTAGAATATACTTTGCACTAGAGGAGAATCAAAAGGAGATGGGAAATGATTTAGACTTAGTTAAATAAATATTTTGATTTATTTAGCTAAAGGGGATGATGTTAGTGTTAAAGATGAATTTATTTAATTTAAATGGAGGACTTTAGAGATTAATCAAATAAGATTGATTTATTTAATTAAAGGGGAAATTTAGGATTAAATAAATAAAATGATTTATTTAATCAAAAGAGGATAATGATTTAATCAAATAGATTTGATTTATTTGATTAACAGAGGAATTAAGATGAGTTAATTAAATGGTTAATAGAGGGGTGATTAAAGATGAATCGAAGTTAATTGATCAGGATATTTTTCATGTCTACATTTTTCCCCTCTTTCAAGCAATGTACTTGCTGCATTGGTTCAAAGAATAAACTTACCGCAATCAAAATTCAAATTTTATTTTTTTTCAGTTGCCCCAGTGGAAAGTACACTAGTACATTGCCCCCTCGAGAGATGAGCGAAAAGATTCAATTTGAGGGTCGATCTTGCGACAAAGAAGTTCAAGATGGACATATGGATGGTTATGATGATGATGAAAATGAGATGGTTTTAAGATGCTTAGAATAACCAATCTATATTATACTAAACAACTTAAATTATGATATAATGTGATGATGCCTATATGATTATGCAATGGATGTTTTATGCAAATGTATGGTTTTATGAGATGCTTAGACTAACAGATCTATATTATGATGATGAACATGCATGTGAGATGATTAGTGTTTTGTATATGATATGATATGATATGATATGATATGCAGTATGCTGATGGTTTGTGGATACAAGATGGATGCATTGGTGATGATGATTAACTATCCTGGTATGATGTTAGTGCAGAAAAGAAGAAATGAGATGATGACAAGAGGATTCAACAAGCCAACTTTATGAGAGATGATGATGAGAAATGGATGATTTTTTTATCAGGAATTGAGACTTTAAAAGGGCCACTTACCTTATGTTTGATAACACACATAAGTTTGATGCATCAAGGTATCAAGAACCAGGATGGTGTTGCACCTAGTGTAACAGACTTTGACTCGACAATCAGATAGGAGTACTCTTGTTCATACCTGTCATACGAAACCTCATTTAAAATGCAGTTTAGATATGTCAAACATCTCATACCAAAACATGGAAAGGAAAGCCTTCCTATGTGGTCAACAAGATACCTAAAACACCATCCCTACGCCCGAATAAAGCACACATGACTGAGGTTATATTACAAGAACATCCAACAAGTGCAGCAGATGAAAAGATAATGATCATTGCCCCATTCCTATCTCTCTAAATCCTTTTGTTCAGACATCAGCAAGAGGTCCTTGGAATGAGCACAATAAGATAAATCAAAAGAGAAAGATGAAGTAAACAAACAAGCTAATGTTCTTCAATACCACTAGCCAAGACTAAACTACGGTGATGCCTGATGTTGATGTCCATTGTAGGAAGGATGCATCCTAGGACATGACAATATCAGATGATTTGATATGGGACTAATTGGATGATAGGCTAATTTTACCAAGAGTTGACTAACTTGTTTACGTACTGACCTAGACTTAAGATTTTGACGTTTTGAGTTTTCACTTTTGAACTGCTAGAGTTGTTTCTGATTGTTTTACCAAAGGTTACGGATGATGATTGTTTATTGTGAGTGATGTTTATTGCAGGTGAAAGCGAGATGAGATGGATGGATTTTTCAAATATTTGGATGTTTTTGGAGTTTTTGAAATGTTTTGAGGCTATTTTTAGTATTTTCAACATTTTTCAAATGTTCTGGGGCTGATCAACAAATTAGCCTTGCCTACATTATACACATAGAGACCATGTAGTTTGACTGACATAGACTCGATTATTGATTTGATGAGATATGAACAAATGGATTGCCAGTTTATTATAATAGACTCCTAAAGGACTGACCGAAGTGTCTCGAGGGATGATCAAAGATCAACCTTGCCTACGTTCAAGGCTTAGAGAACCGTAGTTTGACAAGATGACTCTATTTTTTTGACTAACTTTTTGACCTTTTTTTTATTTTGATATGTTTCGAATGTTTTTGGATTTTCTGGTTTTATGAATGTTTTTGGATTTTCTGATTTTATGAATGTTTTTGGATTTTTTTTTATTTAGGGACCTCAGGAATATACACGAATCTGATCCAATGAGAGAATTTCCCCAACATGAAGTGATAAACTACTCTGATAAAGGCAGGACAAACTGACCTTGAGAATGGGTCGAGTAGTACTAGGAGGGATTATGATACAAACACAGGACCAAGCTATGATGCAGATGGGAATGGATGATGGATGTGTAATGGATGGATGATGCATAATGAGTCACAAAGATCCTGGTGGATGGACAATGCTTTTTTACACAAGGCACTTGTTTGCTAGGTTTTCACCAAGGTACTTGCCCAAAGTGCCACCAAAGTGGTTTTAACTAGAGGACATTTTTTTTCTTTACTATTTTTTAGCCTTTTTCTATTTATTTTTTTTATTTTTTTATTTTTTATATTTTTTGTTGTCACCAAGATGCCTGTTTGCCAGGTTTTCATCAGGGTGACCTTTTTCTTAGGAAATTTTCTATTTTTTTTTAGTATTTTGGGCTCTATACCTTGAAGGATTTAGGCATAATTGTTTTTAAGATGGGAGCTATTCATGGGCTCCCGTAGAGGCTCGCCTTCCAGTGTTGATAACTAATATGCCCCTGACTTGTAATTTGTTGTGATGAGAAATGGTCTCACCTAGTTGGGTTCAAATTTTCCTTTAGGAAAAGTTCTTCGACTTGGAAAGTCCTGCTTCTGATCTTCTTGTTATAGATCCTCTTGAGTCTATTTTGATAGACTTGCAAATGATTCAATGATTCAATGCTTCTATGAGTCACTCATCCAATAGCTCTAGCTCATTCAGTCTTAATACTCAGTATTCTTCATCTGTGATGAGGTTTCCCAATGATATTCTTAGTGACAAGAGCTCGATCTCAATGGGTAATACTTCCTCTGATCCATAGACTAGGGAGAAGGGGGTGGCACCTATTGGTGTGCAGATGTTGGTTCAATAGGCCCAGAGGGTAGGATTTAGCTACAAATGTCAGTCATGACCTGCATCATTGATTGTCTTTTTGAGGATTTTTAGAATGGTTTTATTTTTGGCTTCTGCTTGGCTATTGCCTTGGGGTAATATGGAGTGGAAAAGTGATGTTGGATTTTGAATTTTTCACATAGGTCACAAACATCCTGATTCTTGAAAGGTGTCCCATTATTTGAGATAATAGCATGGGGAATACCGTATCATCATATTAAGTAGTTTAGGATGAACTTTGATATCTACTTTCCAATGATATATGTCATGGGAGTGGCTTCCACCCACTTGGTAAAGTACTCAGTGGTGGTTATGATGAACTTGTGGCCATTAGATGAGGTGGGGGTTATCTTTCTAATGAGATCAAGCCCCCAATATGAAAAGGGCCATGGTGTGATGATAGTATGAAGCTCTCTAGTTGAAGCATGGATAAGGTCCCCATGCTGCTGACATTGTAGGAACCTTTTGACGTAGTGATGTGCTTCTCTTTCCATTGTAGGCCAATAATACCCCATCCTCAGTGATTTCTTGGCTAGGGCCATTCCACTCGAGTGTGAACCACAAATACCATTATGCACCTTAGTTAAAGCAGTCAATGCCTCCTCAGCATTTAAATAGTGTAGTAGGGTTCCTTCTATGCTCCTATGGTAAAGGGTGTTTCTTAGGATGACAAATCAGGACTCTTTCTTGATAAAGGTTCTTTTTAGGCTTGAGGGTAAGTTAGTAGGTAGGACCCCTATTCACAAGTAGGTATAAATGTCATGGTACCAGGGATCATTGGGACCAATGATTTCACACATAAATTCTGACTCTGGTACCTTGAATGTGGGTACAAGAAGCTACTCTACCAAGAATTCATGTTTCGGGACATTGCGAGGGATGTCTAGTAGGGATCCAATCATTGCCATGGTGTCTGCCGCTCTGTTGTTTTCTCTAGGAATCTGCTCAAATGTGATATCAATGAATGATTCTTTGAGGCTCTCTACCAACTTTTTGTATGGAGTTAGTTTATGATCCTTAGTCTGGTATTCACCATTCACTTGATTTATTATCAGCTGGGAGTCTCTGTATACTCTGAGGGTCATGATGTGCCACTTTACTGCTATTCTGAGACCTATGGTTAAAGCCTCATACACTACAATGTTGTTAGTGCAGGGAAATATCAATTTGTAGGATCTAGGTATACAATCCCCTTGTGGGGTGATGAAGAAAACACCAACTCCTGATCTATGTTGCGTATAGGAACTATCAAAGTAGAGTTTCCAATGGTCGACTATGTTGAGATTGAAAATGGATTCATCTAGGAACTCTAATATGAGTGGATTCTCTGAATAGATTGGTGCTTCCACAAGTTGATCTGTGATCACTTGTCCTTTGATTACTTTTTGTTCCACATACTCAATGTCTTATTTAGATAGAATCATGACCCACTTGGCCATCCTTCCAATGAGCATTTCCTTTGACAATAGGTACTTGAGGGGGTCAATCTTGGCGATGAGTTTGATTTTGTGTGCCAACATGTAATGTCTAAATTTTTGTGAAGCAAACACTACTGCTCGACATGATTTTTTGATGAATGAGTAGTTTAACTCATGCCCAACCATTGTGCGGCTGATGTAATAGATGGCCCTTTCCATCCCATTTTCATCATGCTGAGCTAGAAGAGCACCGAGGGTTGTTTTTGTTACTCACATAGAGAATTAGTGGCTTTCTTGGGATCAACGGCATGAGGATCAATGGTGTGAGAATATATTCTTTGATTTTGTTGAAGAATTCCTCACACTTGTCATCCCATTTGTATGCTACTCTCTTGTGAAGTAGGTGAGAATATGGGTTTTGCTTGTCAACCAGTTGTGCTATGAATCTGTGAATGGATTGTAGTCTACCTTGGAGGCCTCTCAATTGTTTCAATGTTTTGGGTGCTTCCATCTCAAGTATTGCTTTCACTTTTGTAGGATCTATTTCAATACCCCACATTGACACTATGTAGCCCAACAAATTTCTTGATTGTACGGCGAAGGCACACTTTTTTGTATTTAAACGGACCTTGTACTCCTCTAGCCTATTGAAAATAACACTCAAGGTTGCTATGTGATCTCTCCTCTTTCTATATTTTCTAGTACATATGTCATCAACATAATCTTCAATAGTCTTGTGGATCATGTCATGGAAGATTAATGTCATGGCTCTTTGGTAGGTGGCCCCAACCTTTTTCAAGCCGAATGGCATCATGTTCTAGTAGTAGGTGCACCATGGACAAGTGAACATTGTTTTGTGTTGGTCTTCTTTGGTAATCATTATTTGGTTGTACCTAGAAAAATTTTCCATCAGAGAGAACATTTCGTGTCCCGCCATCATGTCTACAATAATGTCAATGTTAGGCAACGAAAAATCATCTTTCAAACATGCTTTGTTTAGATCTATGAAATCCGTACAAATTCAGATGCCCCCATCTGGATTTAAAACATGAACCAAATTGGATACGCATTTTGGGTAGTCTATTGTCCGTATGAATCCTACGTCCGGTAGTTTCTTCAATTCCATCCTGACCAATAAAGTAATCTGAGGATGCATTTTCCTAAGTTTTTGCCTAACTGGCTTTGCTTCAGAGTAGACTGCTAAGTGATGAGCCACAATCTTTGGATCGAGCCTGGGTATCTCTGCATAGCTCTATGCAAAATTAACTTGTCTTTCACTCAAGAAGGCTGCTAGGAGTTCTTGTTCTTCTGATAATAATGTTTCCACATAGAATGTGATGTGCAACGTCTCCTATGTTCCCAAGTTAACTAGATTGCATTTTTTGGCTAGGACCGTTGATTTTTCTTGATGGAGAGATCTGAGAGGAAGATTGAATCCCCCATCCTCATGCACCTCAAAGAGGTTTGCATTATTGGATGTGTCCTTTCTTTTTACTATTTTCAAGTCGGAGAGTGCCACAGTGTGGTTTTCACTCAAGGACCTAGAGATTATTCTCAGTTTTTTGCTTTTGTGACTGAGGGAGTCAATCGTTTCCTCATAGTATGCATGTGTGTCCAGGTCAATGATGAATCCCACTTTATGATCCCCACATGTAATATTATCCCATAGTCCCATGAATTTTGAGAGTGCCTCATCATTTTTGAATGTGTCAAGAATTGGTGGTCCTCGGTTGTAATCAATGAGTTGGGGGTAAACTAGGTAGATTTCATGGTTTTGATGGTCAGTGGACTCAACTGGCATAGTGTTATTCATGAGAAGGGTGGTTTCCTCGAAGAGCATGGGTAGGTTGATTATGGTATCTTCATCATCACTACTAATACAGACATCAGTTATGTCAAATGTGAAGTTTTCTATGACTCAACTTGTTGATACAGGTAAGTGAAGTTCGACTGCTAATTGTTGAGGAGGACTATTGACCTTTCTAACTGGAGGAATTCGGCCACATATGGTTATACTCGAAGGGGTAAATCTAAGGAAAATATTTCTTATTCGCATCTCTGGAATGATCTGTATTAGAAGCCCATTGTCATTTTTCCCTAGTTTTTGGTTTTTGTCATAGCCCATTGTGAGCATGATTTGCAAACCTTTGTTGTTTTCATCCATTGGTAGATCAACTGTTGGTCTATTGTCTTGATATAGGAGATAGGATGAGTCCTCCTCTATTACTTCTTAGCCGAGGTCTCACCAACTTCTGAAGTTGGAATATCATTCAATGGGTGTTTGGGATGTGGAGGCTTCATTTGATTGCGGTCATCCTCGTGATCTAGGAGACTGTGGTAACTCTCTTACCACAAAAGCATTTTTGGGAATCGTATAATTTCCACAACCATTATCTTGGATGATGACTTTGATATCAGAGATGGTGGGGATGGTGGGAGTGGTGGGTGTCTCTGTCACAGAAGTGGAAGCAAGAGTGGCTGGATCAATGTATGGTGTTCATGGGCCTTCATCATTTTTAGGAACTTGAGGTATTTTGTAGTATTTTGTCTCTAGGTTCTTGTAGTAGGATAATGGTTCAGGATCTCCATGGATGGTGACCTCTTTTCCTTCATATGTGAGTTTGACACATTGATGGAGGGTTGATGCTACTGCTTGCATTGCATGGATCCATGAATGTCCCAGGAGAATGTTATAAGGCAAGTCGAGGTCCAAGATGTGACAGGAAGTTTCCATGATAGCTGGCCCTACTTCAATAGGGATTTGGATTGTGCCTTGGGAAATTCTTTCTTGATAATCATACGCTTTGATTGTAATACCTTTTCCTTTTTTGATGGAATCCTCTAATATTTTCAGGTTCTTAATGAGCTTGAGGGAACAAATAATCAAACCTACACCTCCATCCACCAAGACTCGCTTGATTTTATTTTTATGCACTAGAACCTCTAAATGGAGTGCATGGTTGTGTGATGTTTGAGTGGGAAATTCTTGATTGGGGAATGTAAGGAGATTCAGAGTGATGATGCTTTTGACCATAGCTTGGAATTGTTTCGCATTAAGATCAGCGAAGACGGTGGATGACGCCAATGCTTCTTCAAGGATTTTCCTATGGGTGGATAAAATTTTCAGCAACTCCATGATGGAGATTTGAGTTGGCGTTCTTTTCAATTGGTCAAGGACATTGTCGCTATTGGGAACGGATCTTGGGTTGGAATTGGGTGCTCTATTTGGTTGAGATGATCCTGCAATGGTAATTTTCCTGCCTCTTGTGGTGACTCCACAATAAACATGGGCTCCTTTGATGGTGATGGTAGCACAATAGTCATCTAGGGATGCAACAACATGGTCATATATATGATTGACATTTTTGAATGTGACTTTTCCTTTGTCTGTGTTATTGTTCCCTTCGTTATTCTGATTAGGCATGGGATTCATGTAGATCTTAAGGTTCTGATTTCCTACTGGTTGCTCCACATTTATGATTTTTTTATCAATGAGGTCCTGGGTTAGGTTTCTAAACCTCATGCAACTATTAGTGGTGTGCCCTTTGATTTTTTGAAAGTCGCAGAGCTAGTTTTCATTGTACTAGGGTGGTTTTACATCTGGTTCCTGGTAATTTTCATAGGTGGGATCCTTGATGAGGTTTTTGTTTATTAATTTCTTCATGATGACCTTGAGTGGTTCCCCAAGGGAAGTGTACTTCTACTTGGGGGAGTTCTTGTTTTGTTGGGGTAGTCCCCTTTGATTGTTGATGTTGTTGATCGGTTGATTGTTCGGCTATTATGTTGTTGCATTAGCTTGATGGTTGTTTTGATGATGGTTTTGGGGTTGTTGTTGTGGTGCGGGTGTGTTTTTTCGAGGGGCACTAATGACAACTTTGGCATCGACAACAACATCATTGGTAACATTTTTGTTCTTTTCCCATGTGCGAGGTTTTTCATTGTAACTAGTGGATAGGCAATTGCTTTCTTGTTTAAGATATGTGAGTGATCCTTCAGGTTGTGTCATAAGAGCTCATTTGATGTTGAGCACCTTGGAGATCAACAGGTCATACATTGTGGTGCCTTGCAGTTTGAGATGAAATCCCAAGGCTCTGTCGAGATTGGATATGATATTGCAAACTTGTTGTTCTTCTAGCATGACCCATTTGCTCCGATTGGCCTTGGATTGCCATCATTGTAAGAAAGAAGCAAATGATTCATTCTTACCTTATTTTAGAGTTGATAATTCCACTAGACTAAGATCCATACCAATGTTGAATGCATAATTTTTGATAAATGTGTTTATGATTTCTTGGAATTTTTTGATGCCTAGAGGAAGGTGAGAGAACAATTCTATGGCATGGCTAGCCAAGCTTCTAGGAAATAGCTGCATTAGATAGGTATCATCATATGCGACTTCCATGCAATGAACCTAAAATTCCCTAATGCGATCTTCAAGGTTTCTCGTCCCATGGTATTTATCAGATTTTGGGATCTCAAATCCCTTTGGGAACGGTTTCATTATGAGGCTCCTATCAAACGGATAGGGACACAAGTTGTTGGGTGTTTTGGTGGTTCTCGTTGACTGAAGATCAAGCACTTGTTGCAAGAGCAACCTAATTTGTGTTGTCACATCATTTTGCAGATCAAGGGGTGGGGTGAAAGTGTTTTGTAGTGGTTTAATTGTCGGTGGGATGGGTGGATTGGTTAGTGTATTGATAGACGGGGCTTGCATATTCTGCTGAGCCAAGTATGCTTGCAATTGTTGTTGTACCAACAATACTTGTTGTTGTACCAACAATACTTGTTGTTGGTCCTATTTTTGTTGTGATAGTAGTGCTTGTTGTTGATCTTCTTGTTGTTGTTGTTGCACCAATAACGCTTGTTGTTGGGCTGCTAATCAGGTTGCTTCTTATTGCTCTTGGTATTGTTTTAGTGCTTGTTGATATGCTTGTTGTTGGGTTGCTCATTGTACAAGATACTATGATTATACCTATGCTTGCGCTTGCGCTTGTGCTTGTGCTTGTTGAGCTTGTTATTGGGATCGAGCTTGCACTTGTTCCTGAGCCCAGGCTTGTACTTTTTGGAAAGCTTGTGCAATCTGTATAGCTTGTGTGGCTTGTGCAGTCTTCACTGCTTGAGCGGCTTGGGTTGCTTATGTTTTTGTTGTAATAAGGCTTGAGCTTGTGCAACCTTCTATGCTTGATGTGCTTGTTGTGTTTTTTGTGTAGCTAGAATGGCTTGTGCTACTTGGGTTGCTTGCACTTCTTGAGTGGATTGCACTACTTGAGTTACTTGAGCGGCTTGCACTAATTGAGTGGCTTGAGCGATTTGCACTGCTTTGGCAGCTTGCACTACTTGAGTGGCTTGTGTTACTTGAGTTGCTTGAGTGATTTGCGCTGCTTGTCAATTTTGGATTTGTTGAAGTACCTTTTGATAGGCAGCTTGTTGAGCATCCTGCAATGTAATACTATATTGGTTTTATGTGTTCAAGTTTGGTGGCAGTGGTAGTGGAGGCGGATTTGGAATGGTGCTTGTTATGGTGATGAGAGGCACTGTCATGTTGACGATTGGGGTTTGAGTGGTGGATGGTGCGATTGATATGCTTGGACCTTGAGAGACCATGTTTTGAGAGGTTTGGGGGATGGTTGATGATGTGATGGTGGTGGCTTGCATTACTAGGATGGTTGTCATATATTGTTGCGATGTTGATGACAAGATATTTTGATTAGTGATCAAAGGGTTGATTCAATTTTGTTGATTGATATTTGGTAAAGGGGGAAGCCCTAAACCAAGAGATGATGTGGATATTGATGGCAAGGGGGGGAGTGGTGGAAATGTGAGCAGAATATTCCCTTGAGGGAATGATGAAGATGTAGTGTCAAAGATTCCCCCTCATCAAAATAAATCACTTTCTCTTTGTGAGGTTATGGGGAGAGAAGTTTGAGGTGTTGCATGAAAGAATGATGATGATGGGTCATTGGGATCATGAAAATTAAGGGGAACATATGTATGTAATGGATTTTGGGGTATTGATTTCCCCAAGATGGTGTTTGCATCCAAATCCTAATTGTTTATGAGAGGATGTGTTTGCAATGCATTAAGAAATGTGCTTCCCTTGTTAACAATGGGTTGAGTTGGAGCAATGGATGATGTGATTTGCAAGATGTTTTGAGTGATTTTTTGAAGTGGAGGTGTAGATGAGATGGGGAGTGTGGATGAAATTGGGGGCATGACCCCAAAAGGTGGTTCCACAATAGTGCTCACATCAAAATCTGAAGGGAGTTTATCCCTTGCTTTGCTAATTTGAGCATGTATAGTCAGGGATTGATTCTCATCATGATGTTGATAATCTTATGATTTTCTGGATTTTGAACTATTTTAGTGATTTCCTCTTGTGACATTCCAAAGGGATTATTGGTAAGATCCTCTACTTGGACACCTTCCTCTTGATTTTCTTGTGAAAATGGAGGAAGATTAATCATGAGATTGCCAGACCCAATGGGATTCATTTCAGGAGTGGTCTGACTCAAGTCACTTGAAGTAGATGTTTCTTTGTTGGCTTCCATGTTCCTCTTGTGTTGCGATCTAGTTTGCACCATAAAATAGGGATCAATTTTCAAGAATGTGGGAGATGAATCTTCAATTCTTTGGATTGATCTAACTTTTAGGTACAAAAGAGAAAATTTAGGATGATTTAAGGATCAAAGGTATGATGGTGAAACATGTGAAAGGTGGATGATATGGATGGTTTAGAACTCTTGAGAAATCTTGAAGGATATGTTAAACTTTAGGACTTGGATTTGATGTTTGATTTTGATTTGGATTAGATTAGATTTGTTTTGGATTTGGATTGTGAACTCATAAACTCTAAGAGGTTAGATGTTTTCCTAGACTGAATTTGTCCTCAAGATGCCAATTTGACTAAGTGTGAGAAGAAGGATTCATCTAAAAACACCTAACCAAACAAGATGATTATTTTATTGGGTTTTGATTTTGGATTATGAACTCCTAAATCCCAAGATGTTTCGATGTTTATCAAGGGATAAATTTGTCCACAAGGTTTGATAATTTGACTAAATATGTGGAGAAGGATGCATCTACACACATCTAATCAAACAAGATGATTTTGGATTGGTTTCAAATGATTTTTCCAAGATTTTCAAGAGTTGATGATGAGATGATTTTGGTTTGATGTTCAAAGATGGATGAAGGTTTGGTTTTGATCCTAGGTTTACCTAAAAAGACACTTGCTTACGAGACCTCAGTTTTGAAGAACAAACTTTTCTCTAAACAAGATGCTCAAACTCCCTAAAAATATTTGGGTTTTGACAATAATAGAACAAGTACAAACCATGATTGTTTCTTGAAGCTTTTTTGTAAAAGTTAAAAAGAAGTCTTTGTCTGAATTCGTATAGCGTTGAGAGACACTTTTGGTGATCTTTTGGACTAAGAACTTTTACCTTTGGTTTTCGGATCTTGATCTTGCATGAAATCATTGGAGACACATTTGTGGGGTCCAATTATTTTTAGTCTTTGCTTAATGACTTTGTTTTACCACAAACACTTCTTGATTATATTTTCCAACTAGATGTCCAATGTCTCAACTTCTTGTCATTCCACAAAATATATCATGTGGAACTTTGATGAAATCAAGGAAAGGGTTACCTATTGTTAACTTTAGTAAGAAAATTGAGATATAAATCCAAGTGTTTAGAAACCTCTAAGGATGAGATCCCAAGGGCAAGCAATAACACATGAATTTGGTCAATTGTATTTTCTTCCTAAAGGGTTCGTAGTTTTGATGACAAATGTTAAATGTTTGTATCCAAATGTTTTTGAAAAAGAAAAGTGTTTCGTAACCAAGAACAAGAACAATCCTATGGATATGAAAGACTATATTTGTTGAGTCCCCACTTGGACAAGTCCAGCTACACTTACTTTTAGTGAATGGTTAGATGCTTGACCCCACTGGCTCCCTTCCATAGCACTCACTTCTCAGGGCAGAGAAGCATCAGTACCCATGAAACTTCCATGACATACTTTCTATTTCTATTAAAAACCATAAAAGTGTGGGGTGGCTTCAGAACAATCATTCTTGCACCAACAAATAGATAGGGATTTTGGCCTTTCTACAACAAGGGTTTTAATTGAAACTTTTCATTCATAGGAGTTGATCCATTGAGGCAAGAGACCATTGCTTCCCTTCTCTTCCGAACCAACCACATGATATTGGCCTTTGTTCCAGTACCCACTTTTATATCCTAGCTGAAAATACACTTGGCTTTAGTGTGTTACCAGTTGAGTCACTCCCTTGGGTGAGTACTTTTCCCCAAGGAAATCCCTCTAAGATAAACAAAAGTGAGATAAAATATTTGTAGTTCGATCAACCTTCATTTAGAAACAAAGGGAGAACAAACGCAACATGTTCTAGTCACACTCGCAAGATGTTTTGTTCAATTTTAATCCCAAAATGAAAGGTGGAGGTAATTACTTTACCCAACTTAAGATCACCAAAAGGCCCTTTGATTCTCAAGATCACCATGAGGCATGAAAGAAGCACATACATCCTTTTGATGTTATTACTTTGAGTAAGAAATTATAAAACAAAGAAAAACTTGCTCATTTTAAGTCCATAAAACAATGATTTTGATTTGTTTTAAAGCACCAAAACAAGATATGAAAGTTCTCTTGTTCAATTGTTAAATCTGAAAACCAACTTTAGTAAGTCTTTCCTAAAGTTCTTTTTAAGCCCTTTTTCATGAAAATTGAAATTTTCTATTTAGAGCCCCAAAAAGATGTGAGTTGATTTAAAATAGAAAACTAAAGTAAAATGTAACTATCATGTCTTTGGCCACACCCAAATGCCATTTGGGAAACATTCAGATAACACAATTAGCAGGTGTAAAGCTGAATTTCTTATACCAGTGAATAGAGGCCTCTTTAAAAGTTTTCAAACTAATGTAATAAGCATGTAAACAAAAATCATATTCTCATACCTTTCACAGTGTCCCCTCTACCTGCGCTAGTGTTAGATTCATTTTGATATTCTCATACAACAACATTTTAATGATTAAATCAACAATAACTAAGATGCATCGATACTAATAGGAGAAGACTCCAAAATAACAGTTGTGAATAAAATAAACTTTAATGCTTTGAAAAAAACTTTTCCAATTTGGTGCACAGCTACTTTTCAATAAAAAAAAATACAAAGTTTTTTAGGTAAAATATGCAAGCCAAGAGGAGGCATGTGAACTGTTTGATAGCATGCATCAGAGGAAATGTGACCCTAGGGAATGTCGCATTTGTAGTGTTTGGATAGGTGCATTTTCTTAAAGGATTTAGAAACTTGTCAAACAAATGTGATTGACAGGTGTATGAAGAAACAAAAAATGAAAAAGTTTCTAAATACATTTAAGTAAATGCATTTGGAAAGTATAAAGCAAATGGCCCTAATGGTTTCAAAAGAAATACTTTCAAACTAAATGTAATTTCCTGTGCAAATTCGGATTCCACAACCTTTATGCAACATTCTCCCTCAAGATATTCACACAATTGGTAAACATGGCAACATACCGCGACCTTTGCTAGCATCGATTATTTTAGATTAATGCAACAAGAAAGTGTAAAACCAACTTTCCCAAGTGTAAGGTTGATTTCTAAAGCCAGGATGCAATGATTATAAGAACTTTAATAGCAAACAAACTATTTTCCATTGAGAATCAACAAAACCGCAACTTAGAAATGATGCAAAGATACCAAAGCAAAGTTAATAGAAAAATGGAAGTTGTAAATTCAAGTCCCTCGTTCTAGCACCATATTTGAGCACCACAAATCTACAAGCAGTCTAAACTCCAACACTCATTAGTAAGGGTTAATTCAAGCTATGCAAAAATATAAATGCTCCTATGAAATAATAAATAATTCCTCTCAAACAAGATAACAAAACAAACTAATTGGAAGCATAAAAGAAGCACAATGTATACCTATTCCATAGTGGATTGGTGTCACTTTGATGTGAAAAGTGACCCTTTCCCAACCCGTGACAAGCCAAATGATGAAGATGTAATGCTATGATAATGAAATGGACAAAATTACCTCTCAATGTGAATAGAGTAACTTTGCATGAAGATTATGGATGATGAAATGAAGGATAACCTCTCTATTTATAGAAGAGTTTGATGATAGAAGAGGTAAAAGGGATGAATGTGGGATAAAAACCCAACCAATAGGAAGGAGCACTTATCACCATGTGAATGGGCCAAGGATGTGCATGTTTTGATGAATGTGCCAATAAATGACATTAGGTGGCTTTTCAAATTTGAAATTTGGCTTGTTGAAGGGAGAAGAAAGGGTCTTAAATGCCAAGTGGGGGAGATGTAAGAGGGGATTTAATGCTATGTTGGAAGGGACAAGTCATTTGAGAGGGAGATTTTGAAATGGGGGAATATTCCACTTTTATGCCATGTTGAGAGAAAATGAAGATTTAATAAATGAATGAAATTGATTTATTTGTGCAAGTGGGAAAAGCTAGAGGATGTGACATGGATTAGATCTAGCCTTAATCATGATTTGATTAACTTAAGTGAAGATTAGGTGATTTGACCTATTTGATTTATATTTATGGATTAAAATAAATCAAAAGGATATGGGAAATGATTTAGACTTAGTTAAATAAATATTTTTATTTATTTATCTAAAGGGGATGATGTTAGTGTTAAAGATGAATTTATTTAATTTAAATGGAGGACTTTAGATATTAATCAAATAAGATTGATTTATTTAATTAAAGGGGGACTTTAGGATTAAATAAATAAAATGATTTATTTAATCAAAAGAGGATAATGATTTAATCAAATAAATTTGATTTATTTAATTAATAGAGGAATTAAGATGAGTTAATTAAATGGTAAATAGAGAGGTGATTAAAGAAGAATTGAAGTTAGTTGATCAGGATATTTTTCATGTATACAATCTCCATAGCTACTGAGTAGTGATCAGACACATACATTGGAAGAATTGAGGAATCACAAATTAATTCATCTTCTTGCCACCCCAACCCCAGAAAGAATCTGTCCAATCTCTCCGATATATTCTTGAACCTAGGTCTCCTATTTGTCGACGTATAAGAACCATTTTTTGGTACATAATTAACTATTGACAACTGTTCAATAGAATCTCTGAAATCAATCATTGCCTTGGTCACCTTATTACTTCCACCGCTCTTCTCGCTAGTGTCGAGGATAGTGTTAAAGTACCCTCCCACTATCAATTTTTAACTTTCCATCCTTCTAGTTTTTGAGGATATTCTGTTCCACACTTCCGCTTTCTACTTTGTTCCAATTGGATCATACACGTTGAAGAGTGGAAATTTTAAATCACTTTGTCCACTTTTGACTTGGCCTAGCATCCAATTGCTTTGTTTTTTTGTCATCTCTATCTCTAAATGATTATAATCCCACAACAAACCTAGGCTGGTTGCAGAACCTTCCGCTTCTTGAAAGGCCCCTTTCCATTTTTTAAAGAAACTTAAAAACTTTTCCCCTTCCCTTTCACTTTTTTCTGTCTCTTGTAATAGAATAATATCTTCTTTCAGTTTCTCCAAATGGTGCTTGACCAAGTGCCTCTTTTTAGGGGTGTTGAGGCCCCTAACGATCCATGTTAGGACCTTCATCATCCTCCAAGGGACGTATTTGCTCCCTTGGACTTTAGAAATTCTTTAATGCTTAAGAATCCTTTCTCACTTTCCTCTTCTTCCCTTTTCTTCCTATTCAACTTTCTTCCTTTCCCCTTTTTTGCTCTACCTAAAATCTTTGCAGCTAATTGGCTAATACATCTCATATTGATCTCCCCCAATTTGTTTTCCTATTAAAATTCTTCCTTGAAGAAGAATAGTGGTTCCTCCACTTCAAATTCCTCCACTTCGTCCAACACTTCAGTCTCCCTATCTTCCCTCCCGAACTATATTGACCCTTCCTCCTCTGCCCTCAACTCACCCTCCTTGAATCCTTTGTTGGAAAGTTTCACTCAGCTTCCCAATTCTTCCACCAATGCTAGGCCTCCATGGCTCTTCGGGTTTGTTTCTTTCCACTTTAGAAGAGGACATTTTTTTTCCTTTTACGCTAGTTGCTTGGCAGTTACCTTTTCTTGAGTTTTTTGCTCAGATTTTGGCCTCCATTCTGGCTTCATCCTTTTCCTTCTTCTGTATTTCCCTTCTTTGTGGTTCCTCCTCCTACAATTTAGGCAAAATATCCTTTCCTCCTCCACTTCTACAAGTTGAAACCATTCTTTATCTCTCGATGTCAAAAAAAAATTCTCTGGGATCCTTTTTACAGCAACCACTCAGAGTCTTGCGTATATATATGAATTTCCTTTGAAAATTTATTTCTCCACTTCTATAAGGGTCCCAAGAGATCTTCCTAATTTTCTATACTTTCCTCCACCCAATATCCAAATGGGAGATTATATAGGAAAAGCCATATAGGTTTATCATAAGGGTCCAATTTCACCGGATTGAAATTGGGACACCATTTTTGCATATATGGGGTACTTATCTATCTTCCAAGGACCACCTTGAAGAATTTCTTCCCTCTCATCTGATGAAAGGAAGCCAACCACAGAAATCCCTTTTGGCAAAAAATTCACTATTTCATTTATTTTCCAGTTTGCATCTAGTAGCCTTTTAATCTCTTCCTATCATATCTTGAGTTGATCAACCTACAAATAATCACCATATCGCTTAGCATTTCGATGTCCTCTAAAACTTCGTTAATTCAATTACTTGAATTTCTTTAGCCCCTCGCAACCTTTTTGCTTCTTTGGTTCCAGATTTATGATTACCTTCACCATTGTCATACTCCTTCTCTATAGCCATATAAAGGCACCTTATTCATTTAGAATAAATATATAGTTTTATTTACTATTTTATTTAAAAATAATTTATCTTTTATTTTAATTTTATAAATTTTAAAAATAAATCATCCTGGGCACATACATGTTTTTTTAAAAAATCATTGTAAAAAAATGTTATTTTATATTTTATATTTATACAATTATTTGATTAAAATTATTTTTTTTACTAATTTAATACATTTTTTCATTTACATATTTAACAATATAGTAATTTAAAAGTATTACTTACTATTTTATTCATCAAATTATTTAGTTATTTCACTCAAGTAAAACTATTTTCTTCACTATAGTTAAATGAAAATAACCATATGCATACATATATATTCAATATGATTTACTGGCTTTGCAACTTTTGGTAATTCTTTTTTTTTTTTTAAAGATATATTAAATATCCTATATTTATATTTAATATTATCCGCCTTATAGTTTATTTGTATTCGAAAGAGCATGTTGAAATAATGTGGCCTAGAGGTTTTCTTTCATGGTCATGATATTAGATACTTCTCCCTTATTATCATTGTATGTTACACCTATCAACATGATAATATTGTAGTATGCTCATAATTTTTTAAGAATGATTTTTTTTTCTATTTTCAACCTCCAAAGCTACAAAACAATAATCATATCTTATGTGAAAATAATTATACTTATCATTTTAGAAAATCTATTTAATACTCTCCTCATAGATGAGGACATGCTTGATTCTCAATATTTTTTTTACATATAGTCTTAGAAAGTAATGGATTGACAATCTTGTCTTGAAATTATCACATTAAATGGTTTATTTAGAATAACTACCTAGATGTAATTATGCTAGTAGAGGTGAAAGCTAGTAATGTGTAGCTTGATCCTTCTACTAGTACCATTTGTTATGAGGCTCACTTCCTCTATACTAAGCACTCAAATATTAGTGGAGGAAAATATTAGTGGAGGATCCTTTTAGGGTCTTGCTTCTTGTTTGTTCAGTTAATTATTGCCTCTAGAACTAGCCCTAAAAATTGTTGTGTATGGTTGTCCAAGGAAAATCACTTATTATTTTCCCTTATTTTATGCCCTTAGTTCCCTTTTTGATAGATCCCTTTTGTGTAAGTAGGTCCATCTCCAATTTCAAATTATGCAGTGCATGCTTGGTAAAATTTCAACACACTGGTACACCCTATCAAATGTAGTTAAAAATTATCCATCTAATTATCTCAAAAATAATCTAAAGATTAACCCCTTTTCCAAAATTTATTAGGTGCAAATACAGTTGCATCAAAAGAAAATAGGTTTCCATAGGCCTCAATGATTCACTTGGAGTGACTATTGTAAAATATTCTTAATAAAAATGAGCCAATTAGATAAGTTTTACTTAGACCCCAATTTGAATATATCTACCTCCCTCTTTGGTCATTTAATCCACCTTGACCTAGTATTCACCTTTTAGCACAACCTCCTCATATTCACCATCATATGCTTTACTATTCCACCTTACTCTCCCTAATGAGACATCCTTTAAATTGAATGTAACTCATATTTAATACAAATGTTTCATTAAAGGAACCCTAAACCTCAATGTGACAGATGGACTAGCTAGTAGGAGAAAATGATAAAATCATATATAAATAAGGTTTTTTCACCTCATTTTACATTTCCTATCTCATACACTCTCCTAATTCACAAGCATTCAAGCATTCATGCAAATCAAGCACTATTGAGTCATGCTATTGGAGGTTTTCATTGCACATCTTCAGATTTTGAGCATTCATGGTGTGGTGATTTTATGACATTTGCACTCGCATGTTATCTATTTATCACTCTCTCTTCATTTCATTTCATTGTTTAGGGTTTGATTACCAAAGTGGGCTTTGACCAAGGAAAACCCCTATTCTCTAACCCTCAACCATTTTCCCCCTTTTGCATCTAACTTTTGTATGCAAATTTGTCAAGCAATAGGTGTGGAAAAGTGATCAAAAAGTGCACAAAGTCAACCTAGTCAAGACAACCATAATTTATGCTTGGATAAGACTTTCTAACCCGTTTTCTATAGAATCAAGTACAACCACCTATCAAGAAAGAGAATACAGATCAAAGACTTCTAGATTTTGTCTAAGATTCCCTGAGATTTGTAGGAGGACTAAGTCGCCACTAGTGGTGAATTAGTCCCACTTTTGGGCTTGAAATCTAATTTTGACATTTCTAGATACCCATTTGGAAGATTCCTGTTCCGACAAAATTTCCTGAAATTGGGACTAAGTCACCCCAACTGGCCTAAGTGTCCCGGTGAACATTTTTGTCAAATTTCTAGAATTCCAGAATATTCCAGCATCAAACTTCTAATTACAGGTGCACCTCTTCCTTTCTATTATGTCATTTCATCATTTAATTGCATTTCTTAGGCATTTCTGCATATCACATTGTGTTTTCTAGCATTTTGCATTTTCATAGTTTAGCATCATTGAATCATTTCATTTTCAGGTTATTGCATCAAGACATCATAATTAGACACATTTCATTACACAATACCTTTATCCTTGAGTGTATACGAAGATTTTTAACCCTATTCCTTCCCTTTTAGGTGAAACATCCTAGGAGGGCAAGTGTCCAATAGGGTTCCTATAATCTTTGTTTACATTTTGGTGAACCTACATCTTTTGAACATTCTTCCTTTTTGATTTTCAAGTGCATCCTAGGTTTCATTTTCATTGCATCTTGCATTGGTTAAAGTGCTTCCTAGGGTTTCAACTTGCATTAGTGAAAAATTTCATATTAGCTTGCATTATTGCATCCTTTTTGTATTGAAAAAGATAAAAAATCTGCATTTATATACTATAGTTTCCTTTATGCATCTGAAAGACATAGAATTGCATTTAAAAATTCTGAAAAACAATAAAAAAATTATCAATGGGACTAAATTTCCACCCTGGGCGACTTAGTCCTTTTGCATATTTTGCATTGAAATTTCTGGGTATTTTCCATATTTTTATTTTTTTGTACTGCATCTCTGTGTCAGTTTACAAAATTATTGATTTTTTCATTTTATTCAACCTAGATTGCATTGCATTTACATCCATCCTATTTCTTGTGGTACTTGTATGAGTGTTTGGTGCCCCATTGATAATACTCTAGTGAGACGCAGTTCTAGACTCATGGCTTCCCACGATAACACTTTCATAGTGGACCTTGGGATCTCAAGAGATCCTAGTCCTAGTATGGGAAATGGTGCATTAGGCATTGATCGTACCACTTATATGCCTTCACCTTCCCACCCTATGAATGTTCACACACCCACTAGTGCAATTCCGCAAGATAAAGTCATAAGTATCCATGAAGATTTTGCACATTTACAACAAGACTTGTCCCTTGAAAAGATTTTTGCCACTTCCATACCTTCCATATAAAACCTTCATCATTTGATTGAATGTGATGTTGGCTTACAATTTATGAATAAAATTGTTGAGATATACAATAAACATGCTCCTTCCACATCCCAATCAACAAACCTGGTTGCAAGCCAAGGAGGATTTCACATTCCTCCCCCTTCAACCATAACATCGATACCAACCTAGATACCACTCCTCAAGTTACAACAACTATGCCACAGGTTAGTCATGTGGCTTCTTCTTTTGCAATTCCAACTAGCATTCGTAGTTCCTTTATGGTATCGCACATTCCCTCTTCCACCTTCACCCCTTTTATTGTCCCTTTCACTTCACCCAACATTACATACACCCCATCTCCATTTTCCCTTCCACCTCATACTCCTTACATTGATCCCATCATTACACAACTTCTTAACACTATTTCATCCATGCAACAACAAATCTCCAACATTAGCCTAGGTAAAAATGCTCCACGTACATATCATGTCCATAGTAGTCCATTATCCCTTGAAATATTACGCACATAGATGCCACAAGGAATTGAAATGCCTAGGTTTGAGAAATACGGAGATAAAGGAGACCCTACCAACCATGTCAATGCTTATACAGCCTTGTATAGTGACTTTGTCCTTGATGAGAAGTTGTTAGCTAAACTTTTTCGTCGGACCTTAAAAGACACTACATTAGAGTGGTTTTCCAACATAACCAATCATTCCATCTGATCATTCAATGAACTTGTAGATGCTTTCATAAGTCATTTTCAAGTCCACATGAATCTTTAAAAAACAATGGCAGATTTAATGCATTGTAAACAAAATACCGATGGAAAAGTCATTAACTTCATTTCTCATTACCAGTAATTATATGCTCAAATTGATGTTAAGATTCCTGATTCACAACTGCAAAAGATGTTTATCGAGAAATTGCACACTCACCTCCAGTATAGGTTAACTATGATGAAATTTCCTCCATTCCTACACTTATGTACAACCCTTTGCAACTATCACAACTTGATTTCTAGTCCTTATTCAAAGTCCACTTATAATCGAGCTGAGAAGTCTAACCAATCCACCCACACCAATGTGAAAAACTTTAGAAAACCCAACCAAGGATTTTTACAATTTAATCAACCTTCTCCACAACCACCCCAACCTATTTCAAATCAAGTGGCAGCTATTAAAGTAGCGGTGCCCTTTTCCTATGGAGACCCGAAGAGACAATTTACTCCCTTACCTGATACCATTCATAACATGATGACCCAATTATTGCAACAACAAATGATAAATTTTCCTATAGTTAAACCACTTGATACCACCAAGCCCTTACCACCCAACTTCAAACAAAATTCTTATTTCCATTTTCATTACCAAAATGGCCATGACACGAAACACTGTAAGCGTCTAAAACACTTAGTTCAACACCTCATTGATTCAGGTCGTTTGTCCATTGTGAGTGTAAATGAGTAAGGTAATAAGTCAATCACACCCCCTAACCAGAATTTACAATTCTTTACCAACCCTATGCCTAAACACAATATTTCATTTGTCAAGGCTAGTGAACCTTCAAATCCTCAAGTTATGAACATTGATACAAATACTGAACAACATGAAATAACTTCAAATGATACCCACGTTACTCATATGGATGAACTTGTGGGTGTGATAGACGTTATCCCTCATAAGGGCCAAACCAAAAAACATCTTGATATCACTTTTTCTTCCACAAATGTACTCAAAAAGCTTCCTAATGGTCCTCTTTACATAGCCGATCAAATCTATGATAAGCCCACTAATGGGATATTAGTAGATCTCACCTATGGAAAGAATGTGATCACAAAAGAATTTTTAGTATTACATGAGTTATATCAAGATGATTATAATAAACCAATTGCATGGATTAAAACACATAATGGTTCACGTACCCTATGATCAGTTTGATCATACTCTGCTTAAAAGTGGGACCTAAAACTTTGGACGTAACATTTTCTACCATTTCACAATCGAACCAATTTCATATGTGGCTAGGTCACCCTTGGCTTCGCTTGATGAAAGAAATCCCCTTAGTTGTTCATAAGTGTTTGAATTTTCCACATGGCAATGAAATATTTACCATAAACCATAGTGGCTTCAACCCATTGTCCTCCAAAGGTAATTTTTCCCTAGAAGCATTTTGGCATGAACCTATGGAGCCCATCACCCCTCGTAAGGACTTCTTCATAGCCTATCAAAATTTCAAAGCCAAATGTATAGCTGAATTGTCTCTTCATAGCCAGTCTTCGTCCACTTCCACTTTTCCTATCCTAGATGAAACCATGATTCAGCCTGAGTCTGACATTGAACAAACCACACAACCTCATGAACAACCACCCATAAACACTTCCCCTTCCTTGTTTAAACGACCAAGCGAAAACGAAACCAATCCTGTCATGCCACCTCACATTAAATAAAGTTAAAGAAAAAGTAATTAACCCCTCTTCTTCAATTTCTTTTGTTCTTCCCCCTCTAGAAGAAAAGGAGCCTATGATGGATCAACCCAATCTTACACCTCAACAAGTTCAAAATAAAATTAAAAGAAACTACAGTGCTAGAGAGCGTAGGCGTCATCGTCGTCTCCTTGCTCATCAAATGCAACAAGAAAATAATCAAGACAATCCACCTCTTATTTGACAGAAGCAACAGATTATCACCCTCCTCCTCTTGACCCACCACAAGATAACACTATCCAACACTCACAACAAAATTAGCCAAACCAACAACCATAACTTTTGATCCATCCTTCCATGGAAATCACCCTTCATCCTCCTATTGTAACCAATATTGATGATGATGATGATGAGCAAATCACAAAAATAGATGAAGTGCATAACACTCTAAACTCATTATTTTCATCTACCATGAGATTAAATGATAAATCTTCTCAGCCAAGTGACGAACCTGGCACATCTCCTAGTTTGGCCCTTGCAATTCTTCCTTTGGAAAGTCAACCGCCATTGCAATATATTGAACATGATTGGGAGGCAGATGATTTCTTATATGGTTGACTTCCATTTTCCTTGCTATCCTTTTACATTTTTCCCATTTGTTTGTATGTGTGTATCATGTTCCCTCATCATGTGCATTTGATGTTCTCTCTCTTTGTACACTTCTTCTATTCATACCTCTATTCTTCTATATGTCGTACTTTGTTCTTTTTCACTTTTGTTTTGTGTTTTCCTTTTGGGGATGATGCAAAGAATTGAAATTCCCTAGGTCTCTTCCATGTTGACCCAAAAGGTCATTTCTTTTTCACTTTTTATGTTTTCCTTTGGGATGATGCAAAGCATTGAGATGCCCTAGGTCTCTTCCATGTTGACCAAAAGGTCTCTTTCTTTTCACTTTTATTTATGTTTTTTTCTTTGGGGATGATGCAAAGTGTTGAGATGCCCTATGTCTCTTCCATGTTAAAGGTCCTTTTACTTTCTTTTTCACTTCTCGCTTGTGTTTTCCTTTTGGGGATGATGCAAGGCATTGAGACCGAAATGTCTCCTTCGTGTTGACCCAAAATCTTTTCTCTTTACTTTTTCTTTTCATTTTCTTTTCTTGGTTTTTCCTTTTTGAAAGTGTTCACACTCTTTGTTTTCATTTTTTTTTGCTCTTTGTGTCATTCTTCTAGTTTTATGTATTCATGGATGATGACAGTTCTAAGCTCTTTCATAAAATAAAAATAAAAACATTGCAACAATGAACATCTTGACCCCAAATCCATAGATCCCTTATGTGTTTGGTGTATTCCTTTCTAGGAAACCCTCTTTCTTTTGTTTTCTTTTTCATTTACATGCTTCCTTGGAAACATATGAGTTGGCATAGGGGCTTTCCAAGTTGGCTCTCATGTCTTATTTTCTTTTTACATTTTCCTTTGCTAATTTAAAGTAATTGCTCCTAGACCATTGTGTAGCAATTCCTTTAAATAAGGGGCATACATTGGCATCATTTCATTTTTCATTCTTACATTCTTAGTGTAGCCTTGTTACTTTATAAAATGTGTGTGTCACTTTGTGAATGACATTGGGTGTGATGTCTTTCATAAGTGTGATCTATCTTAGCATATTACATTACTCTTAGTGGCCTGATGTGACACACTGCACCCCCTAAGTTGTAAATATTCTATTCTTTGATTGGTCCTCTCTTGGAAACATTAGACACAATGTTCCCTAAGTGACAGACCTTACATGAACTTAACAAGACTCCTTTGAACATATTTTACATTTTACATTTACATTTTTGCATTTTAATTTTTTTTTGCCACCTTGCATAACACAACTTGCATGCTTGTGGTACCTTTACATTTGTTCATGAGTTTTAAGCATACTAATTTTTTGCTTGTCTCATGAAGCATGAATCAACATTGTCTTTGTGGCGCCTTATTAAAGTTATTAGGAGGTATAAATTTGATGTGGTTGAGCGAGAAGCCCATTCTGAGGCACGAATTTCACCATAGCCACCTATGTATTTGTGAGTGCATGCCAACTAGTGTATGTACTTCACATTTTTGGGTTTTCTCACCCAATGAACCACCATGAGTTTTGTTGCCCTAGAGTTAGTATGCATTCTCTTTTTCAAACAATCAGCCTAGATCTAATCCATAACTAGTTGGATAGATGATCAAAGCTTTCATTCCTTTTCATCATCTTGTGTGGTCCTTTTGTTCTTATGTTTGGTTTTTCATGAGATCTTGATCCTATGGGCTTGATCATTCCTCTAGGTTATTTTTGTTTCATCTTACCAACGTGAGTGTATTTGGATCCCTCTCAATGTGCATGTTGAGCTACTTTAGAAAGATTTTGAAGAAAGTTCATCCTCTCACTAATTTGGGGGCTTAATGTATCACCAAAATATGTATAGTTGACATTTTTATGCTCACTTGAGTCTTTCTAATGGGTTTCAGCTTGATTTTTACTTGGTTATAATGTTGTAATGTGGTCAAAACATTAACATTAGGTCCTAAATATTCAAATTATGGCATATTGTGAAGGTTTTGTGAAGTGTTGTAAGACATTTCCATAGTTTTCTAGACTCTATTCATTACAATTCGCCTAAAAATCACCTTTTCATCACTTATTAAGTCCTATTTTGAACTGTTGTAAAGTCTTGTAACAAGATTTCATGCTTTTCTAGGCTTAATTTCACTAATTCAACCCTTTCTCATGTCTAAATGACCCCTTAATAAATTTTCAGCTGTTTTCAAGTGTGTTGTTAAGGATATTCCCGTTTGACAAGTTTTAATGCCCTAAAATTTCTGACACCTACTTAATTTGCTTAAGTGGGACTAAGTCGCCAATAGGGGAGACTTAGTCCTTTTTGGCAGAAAACTCAAAATGATTTCAAAATTCTAGTGGGATTTTGTCCTCTAACCCTTGAGGTTGGCCTGTGATGTGTTACTTTTGGGAAATTTTGATAAAATCATATATAAATAAGGGTTTTTCATCTCATTTTACATCTCCTATCTCATACACTCTCCTAATTCACAAGCATTCAAGCATTCATCAAACCATTCAAGAAAATCAAGCACTATTCAGTCAAGCTATTGGAGGTCTTCATTTCACATCTTTCAATTTTGAGCATTCATGGTGTGGTAAGTTTATGACATTTGCATTCACATTTTATCTATTTATCACTCTCTCTTCATTTCATTTCATTGTTTAGGGTTTTATTACCAAAGTGGGCTTTGACCAAGGCAAACCGCTATTCTCTAACCCTCAACCATTTTCCCCCTTTTGCATGTGACTTTTGTATGTAGATTTGTCAACCAATAGGTATGGAAAAGTGATCAAAAAGTGCACAAAGTCAACCTAGTCAAGACAACCCTAATTATGCTTAGAGAAGACTTTCTACCCCATTTTCTATAGAATCAAGTACAACCACTTGTCAGGAAAGAGACTATAGATTAGAGACTTCCAGATTCTGTCTAAGATTCCTTGAGATTTATAGGAAGACTAAATCACCACTAGTGGAAAATTTGTCCCACTTCCGGGCTTGAAATCTAATTTTGACATTTTTGGATACCCATTTGAAAGATTCCTGTTTCAACAAAATTTCTCAAAACTGGGACTAAGTCGCCCCAACTGGCCTAAGTGTCTCGGTCAACATTTATGTTAAATTTCATGAATTCTAGAATATTACAACATTAGAATTCTGATTCTAGGTGCACCTCTTCCTTTCTATTCTAAATTATTTCATCATATAATTACATTTCTTAGGCATTTCTGCATATCATATTGTGTTTTCTAGCATTTTTACATTTTCATAGTTTAGCATCATTGAATCATTTCATTTTTAGGTTATTGCATTAGGACATTATAATTAGACACATTTCATTACACATTACCTTTATCATTGAGTGTATACCAAGATTTTTAACCCTATTCCTTCCCTTTTAGGTGAAACATCCTAGGATGGCAAGTGTCCAATAGGGTTCCTAAAATCTTTGTTTACACTTTTGAACATAAATTTAAAAAGAATGCATCTCAATGGTCAAATTTATTGATAACTCATCCTAGACTATCCATCACATGATTATGAAAACTTTCAATGAACATTATGAATTTAGATATTTAGTTATGACATTTAATCAACAACCCTTTTATCCCTACATTGGAGGATAACCTAGTAGGTTGTATTCTTTGTCATATTAATCTCAATTTTACAAATTTTCTTAACCATTACCCTTTTTCCAAGAGATCTAGGAAGCTAAGAGTATTATGATTTATGTGATTACTTTGAGTGAATTGAAATTAGGTCTTTAGGACATATAATTAATCTTACTATATAATTGGCAAATGCTTAGCCAGAAAAATCCAAACACATTACTAAAGAAATTATTAGGATCTAACAAACTACATTCTTATTGGTTGATTTATACTAGATAAATTGGTAAACACAAATGAGAAATTTGAATGGGCCTAGAAACTATCTCAAGGTTCTCTCATTATTAAACTTGATTTGACAAGGCTTATAACCTCATCTATTTTTTCTTTATTCTCAAAATTTTATAATAGTGAGGATATCCTACTTCAAATTTTATGCTCATGTTACAATGTCTTTCATGGATGTGAATGCTATATAAAAAATTAATATATCCCTATTCCTCTAGTGTCCCCTATAAAATCATGTCTAGTAAGGTTACCTCTTGCTTCATTCCTCTATGTCCTTGTAATTCATTCCCTTTGATATCTCCTCTAATATATTCATGTAAATTTATCCGAGTATCCTTTTTTGATAATTCTAAGAAAATCAACTTCCACTTCATTAATGATAATTTGTCACATCTCGTATTCTCGGGTAAACTTAACCATTAAATAAATTTTGTATAAATAGTTCTAAACTTATTTGCGTGTTTATTATATTTAATATTGTGCATTATGTAACTCTATGCTTAGACCATTCTTTTAATAAAGATATAAATGTAGTGTAAGAAATTGTATACCTTTACAATTTCACTCTTGTAAACCAAATGATGAAATAATGGAATTGAAGCATGAACATGAAATGATGCAATGTTGAACCTACAAACACACACTCAAGAGGAGATTTTTTTTTTTTTTTTTAGCAAATAGGAGTTTTCCTAAATCAAACCCCTTGTAGGTAATTAAACCAAGTGATGAAATAATGAAATTGAAGCATGAACATGAAATGCTGCAATGTTGATACCTTGAAAGTTGTCTTGGAAGATAAATCTACAATCTAACATGTAGTGGCCATGAAAAATTTAGATATTAATCTCAAATAGGATGTGTAACAATACTTGTAAGTAGATATTTAATGCTACATTTACTATCTTAGCTCAACAACATGCATGAATGCACTAAACCCTTGTCATGATGAAATGATCTTGAATTGTTGAAATAAAACCTTGATAGTCTACCTTGAAATGCCTTTGAAAATTCTCTTTAAGTGCTCTATAATTATCTCTTGAAGTTGATAGGATGTCTCATTAAATTTCTAGGAGAAACAATGTGAATTAACCCATTATTTATACTAAATCAAGAGATCAACCCTGAAATTCAAACAATTCAAGCCAACACTAGATCTAGAAACATGAATGTTATTAAAATCCTCCCAAAATCAAATTCAAGAAGAGGTTCCTCATTAAGGGAGGACCCATTCGCCACCTAGGATTAATGGGTCTTGACACTATTTCCTAGGATGTTTCCTTCAGGGAATGAAAGTACATTAAAAACCTTGTCGCCAAAAAATGTATAGTTGACATTTTTATGCTCACTTGAGTCTCTCTTATGGACTTTGACTTGATTTTTCCTAGATTTAATGTTGTAATGTGGCAAACATGTTCACATTAGGTCTTGGACGCTTGTGAATCATTAAGACTTCTAGGATATCTTGTAAAAGTATTGTGAAGTGTTGTAACCCACTTCCACACTTTTCTAGGACCCTTTCATCATAATTCACCTTGTTGCATTGTGAAAAAGAAAATAAATCAAAAATATGCCCTAGTGAGGAAAAGGATGAGGAAGAAAGGAAAAACATGAAAACAAATGAAAAGATCTCACCAAAATGTCTTCATTCTCCATGGCTGACGTCCATTATACCTTCTCAACTTGCTGCAAATATGATATTGCCCTCAAATTTATGATGAGTAATCTAATGACAATGAGAAGCCCTAAGAAAATGTTTAAGGATTTGAGTGATTACATGCAATAATAAGCTATAATGTAACTAGTAAGCATCCAAACTATATCTAGATTATGCCAAATGAAATGTAAATGTGCCTACGACAAGAGCTAAGATGACAAGATTCTAAGAAAATGACAAGAGTGCCTAAAACAAGAGTACATGAAGTTGCATGATGACATGAGAAGACAAAAAAATATTGCATGAGATGAAAAAACAAGATTGCATGAGATGACGAAATGAGACCAAAATTTCCATTTTATAGAAAATGCAATTTTAAGTGAATGGCCAAGATCAAAAGTTGACAAAATCCCTAGAATCAATGGGAAAGACTCAATTTGACAACCCACAATTAGGGTTAGGGAAACATTAGGTCAAATTAAAAATGAATGGAGATGGTTGATTTTTATAAAATCAAATCAAGGGTTGACAATGCATGTGACAAGAGATAAGATTTGATGTGGAAGATAAGATTGGCACATAAAAAGAGGTGGTTGGAAAATGAAATAATAAATGGAAATTATTTGATTTTTGAGGAAAAAGACTATTTTGAATTAAAAATTAATTTAATTCAAAAGGTGGGACCACATAACAGTAAATAATTATTTCAAATTATTTACTAAAAAGAGGGAAATGTCAAGTTAAATAATTAAAGATAATTATTTAATTAGAGAAGGTGACCAATAATTAAATAAATTAAAGAATCTATTTAATTAGAAGAAGACTTAAGAATTAGTGACATATTTAAATAAATAAATATAATTTATTTAAATAATCAAGAAGAATAAAAGATGTGAATTAATTAAATAATTAAGAATTATTTAATTAATAGTTGAAATTGGACAATAGACGAAATATGGTAAGATATAGAAAAATGTGGTTTGCGGGTTTAGGACATTTTTATGTGTCTACACACCTAAATAACACCTTTTTATCACTTACCAAGTCTTACTTTAAAGTGTTGTAAAATTTTGTAACCCACTTTCATGTTTTTCTAGACTTGTCATCACTAATTCAACCCTTTCTAATGTCTAAATGACCCCTTAATACACTCTCCAACCCCCCTTAAGTGTGTTTTTTAGGATATTCCTGTTAGACAACATTTAATGCCCTATAATTCCCAACACCTACTTAATTTTCTTAAGTGGGACTAAGTTGCCAATAGGGGCGACTTAGTCCTTTTTGGCACAAAACTCAAAATTATTTTAAATTTCTGGCAGGATTTCATTCTTTAACCCTTGAGGTTGGCCTGTGATGTGTTATTTTTGGGAAATTTAGTAAGAATAAGTATAAATAAGGGTTTTTCTCCTCATTTTTCATCTCCTATCTCCTACAATCTTCTAATCTCTTGCACTCATTAAGCATTCAATCTTACAAGCATTTGAGCAATCTAAGCAAAATCGAGCCATCCATTGGAGCACTTCATTGCATATCTTCAGATTTACAAATCAAGGGTTTTGTAAGATTATGACATTGCATGTTGTTTACTTATCATTTTCTTTCCATTTCCTTTCATTATCTAGGGTTTTATTACCAAAGTGGGATTTGACCAAGGCAAATCCCTATACTCTAACCCTTAACCATTTTTACCTCTTTGCATGTGTGTTTGCAGACTTTGTAGGAAGATTTGTCAAAGAAGTAGGTGTTGAAAAGTGGTCAAGAATTCATCAAAGCTATTCAAGTCAACATAACCCTAATTCAAGCTTGGAGACCCTTTTTATCCCATTTTTTGCATAATCAAGAGCAGACACCTATCAGAAAAGCAAGTGTAGACCTGAAGCTATAGGATCCTATCCTGAGATTCCCAAAACCTGTAGATGGACTAAGTCACCACTAGTGGTGGATTAGTCCCACTGCCAGGCCTGGAAAGTGGTTTCTACATTTTTGGATTCCCATTTGGCAAATTCCTATTTTAGGAAGTTTTCCTGAAACTGGGACTAAGTCGCCCTGCCTGGCGTAAGTGTCTCAGTCAACATTTTCAGTCAATTTTTTAGGATTCCAGAATCCCTCCACATCAAATTTTAGATTCTAAGTGCACCTATCCAATTTTTTTCAGTTATTTCATTATTCATTTTGTATTTTTAGGTGTTTTTGCATATCATAGTGTGTTTTCCAACACTTTGCATTTCTTAGGTTTTGCATCATTAAATCATTTTCTTCTCAGATCAATGCATTAGTACATCATATTTAGATACATTTCATCTCATTTAAATTAATCTTGAGTGTAGACATTTGCATTTTGGACCGCATTCCCTTTCTCCTTTTAGGTGAAAAACCATTAAAGGAGCTAAAGTAGGTGGGCAATCCAAAATCATTGTCCACATTTTGGTGAACCTGAATTTTTGAACATATTCATTTTTATTTTAAGTGCATCCTAGGTTTCATTTACATTGCATTAGATAAAATTATGTATTATCATACTGTAGTTGCGTCTGTGCATCTAAAAGACATAAAATTGCATTCAAAATTTCTAAAAAATTTCAAAAAAATAATCACTAGGACTAAATCGCCACAGTGGGCAACTTAGTCCCCCTGCACATTTTGCACTATAGTTTCTGGTATTTTCTGGGTACTTTCTGCATTTTTGTTTTCTTTTACTACATTCTGTCATACTTTCTGTTGACACATAAAAATGTCTTAGACCCGCAAACCACATTTTTCTATATCTTACCATATTTCATCTATTGTCCAATTTCAACTATTAATTAAATAATTCACATCTTTTATTCTTCCTGATTATTTAAATAAATTATATTTATTTATTTAAATATGTCACTAATTCTTAAGTTTTCTTATAATTAAATAGATTCTTTAATTTATTTAATTATTGGTCACCTTCTCTAATTGAATAATTATCTTTAATTATTTAACTTGACATTTCCATCTTTTTAGTAAATAATTTGAAATAATTATTTACTGTCATGTGGTCCCACCTTTTGAATTAAATTAATTTTTAATTCAAAATAGTATTTTTCCTCTAAAATCAAATAATTTCCATTTATTATTTGATTTTCCAACCACCTTTTTTTCTGTGCCAATCTTATATTCCACATCAAATCTTATCTCTTGTCATATGCATTGTCAACCCTTGATTTGATTTTCTACAAATCAATCTTGTCCATTCATTTTGAATTTGACCTAATGTTTCCCTAACCCTAATTGTGGGTTGTCAAATTGAATCTTATCCATTAATTCTAGGGCATTTGTCAACTTTTGATCTTGGCCATTCGCTCAAAATTGTATTTTCTATAAAATGGCAATTTTGGTCTCACTTTGTCATCTCATGCAATCGTGTTTTGTCATCTCATGTCATCTTGCAACTTCATGCACTCTTGTTTTAGGAACTCTTGTCATTTTCTTGCAATCTTGTCATCTTAGCTCTTGTCATAGGCACATTTACATTTCATTTGGCATAATTTAGACATAGTTTAGATGCTTACTAGTTGCATTATAGCTTAGTATTGCATGTAATCACTCAAATCCTTCAACATTTGCTTAGGGCTTGTCATTGTCATTAGATTGCTCAACATAAATCTGAGGGCATTATCATATTTGCAGCAAGTTGAGAAGGTATAATGGAGGTCAGCCATGGAGAATGAAGAAATTTTGGTGAGATCTTTTCATTTATTTTCATATTTTTCCTTTGCACTTCATTATCACTTTTAGATTTTATGTTAATGATTTAATCTACTAACCCTAGGAAAATTCCCTTACTTACATTGGTGAACCTGATGTGAAAATCATGCATATTTTGTTTTTTCGTATGACATTTTTCTATTTTGTAGGTACAAGTAAGGTCGCGATGCATTTTCTTTGTAGAATGACACATCTGAAATTTTGTGACGCATTCATTTCCTAGAGCGACGCATTTTCTCTTTTGCGATGCATATGCTTTGCATAGTGACACATTTGTTCAGCCGCAATGCATTTGACTTGCAGGTTGCCGCATTTGTCTGTCAACTTCCAAAACATAGAATCAAGCTGCATTTGTCTGTCAACTTCCTAAATGCATAATCAAGCCACATTTTTCTGTCAAATTCTAGAATGCAAAATCAAGTTGCATTTATTGTATGGAGTGACACAATCACTCTACTATGACGCATTTGTTTGGTAAACTTTTTCTCTTGAATTTTCCCAGATTTAGCTTAATTTCCTTTTACATTCGTCTTTTCTTTTCTGCAATTTGTAGTTTAGGAATTTTTTGGTTGCTAATGAGTTGTTGCAGCATGTTGCTTTGAGTCTTTCATGGGTCCAAGACATCTTCTTTGAAACTACTAACTTGTGGTTTTGTAGGTTCGATTGTCCAAGGCTAACATTTTGAAACATTGTGTTTGTTTATTTCTAGATTAGAAAACACTTCAATTGGTGCACTAAAAATAATATTTCTTGTCCTTTGCTTGATTATGTTTGGGGTGTTAGGTGATTATGCTCTCACCTTGGGAAAACTAGGTGATTAGAAAACTAGACCCATCCATTTTGTGTTTACCTTGATTCAATAATCAAAGTATCCTCTCCCCTTGTGCACTTCTGCAATCCTAGGTGTAAGAGAAATGGTTAGTGACTCTAGAATTTGGGCCTTCCTTGGTGGAAAAAATTACTCACCCCAAGGTGACTCAAACTGGAAATAGAGCTCTTTGGCCGAGCTACCCCTGACCGATATATAAATGTGAATCCTAAGGGAAAGCTTATGATTACAAGTGCAGATGTGTCATACAGACAAAGTAGCACTCCCCAAAACCTTGTTGAGTGTAACCTCTTTAGGCTAGAGTGCCTCCTAAACAAAGCTTAATCTTTTTCCCCATGTATGGCCACTCGAACGGGGTTCCCGAACTAAACACCTTTGTGTAGTAGCCAAAATCCTTCTATTTTCTGGCGCAGCAATGGTTGTTGTGAAGGCATCCACATCTTCACATATTTTAGTAGAGGTGATCAATGTGCCATGGGAGTTTCATGGGGGTTGGAAGCTTGGCTATCCTGAGAAGTGAGTGCAATATAAGGGGGAGACCGTGCGGCCAAGCTTCTGGATTCACACGCTAAGAATATACAGCTAGGGAAACCCATGTGGAATCTAGCAAATATTGTCTTGGCCTAACCTAGGATTGTGCTTGTCTTTATTATGTTTGATCCAAGACAAGATATTATGTTTTCCAAGTGTTTTTAGACATTCAAACAAAACAAGACATCACTTTCAGATCTAGAAACAAATAGTCAACCTCAAACAACTTAGAATTTTAACCAAAATTCATACAAATCAGACTTTTTTCTTTTGTATTGCATTCACTTTTCATAACTCTACATTCACTCTGTTGTACCGCATTTTCCTTTCAAAATTTTGAATTCAGTCTGTTGTACCACATTCACCTTGCAAAACACTACATTTTTCTGTTTCACATCACATTTGCCTGTTAGAAAGCCACATTCGTAATACGGAGCTGCATTCGTTTTCTGTAACATCGCATTCACTTTTTATAACCAAGTCGCATTTGCTATATTGTGATGCATTTGTGGCTTGAAATGACGCATTTTCCTGACAAAAAAAAGACTCTATTAGAGACTAGAAATTCAAGTCAAACTTTTACAAACTGTCCATAAACATCTTTTTCTAGAAGCATTTTGGCAAAACCAGATTAGAAAATTTCTCAAATTTCTCATTTCTTGCACACTTTACCTTGCATCTTACCATAGAGTCATCTTTGAAAATTTTAGTCTCCTCATTATGCCTCACCATTTTCATTTTTAGTCATAAACCAACACCTAGGTCCTCATTTCACTTGCATATTTTGGATTAGGAAAACCTTACCATACTTTGTAAAATATTGACTTTCAAAAGTAGGTTATCAATGGACTTAGTAATCATTGTCTTCTTTAGTCATTATCCCTTTGTGAGACCTTTCCAACTCAAAATTCTAGTTAGGAAACCTCACCTGTCATTTTTTCCTTGTCATTTTGTCCTTTAAACAAGTCCTTTGATATTCCAAAATTGAAACATAGATCAAGCATAGGGTGGTTAAGCAACCTTCTTGCAAATCATTTGTACCTTTGCATTTGCATACTTTAGACATTCAAGTCCTCACCTTGCATATCTTATCCTTAAAAATCCAAGAATATTGTCATAACTTTCATCATAGCCCTCATTTGGCATCTAGACTTGGCATTGGTAATTTCCTTAATCAACATTTTCAACTTGGCATTATCACACTAGTACTCATTGCCACCCTTGCATTGACATCCAGGCTTTTAGATAACCTTGTCACCTTGCCTTAGTCATTCCTTTTAGGAAACATTATTATCTTTGCATTGTCATCCTTTATTCCAAAAATCCAAAAAAATAGCCATAGTCTCATGACATCCACCATCATGTCTTCAAGTCACCTTGACATGCTTGCTAGTCAAATTGAATACCAGTTTATCCATAATGGTCACACTCAACTAGCCATAGACTTCAAAAGAGATTATCTCCAATCCAAATCCAAATCCAAATCAACCACAACCCATGGTCAATCAACTATGTACCCTTCCTACCAACAATCCATGAATCCTAGTCCTCCGTCCATCTACCCTCACTACCAAATGTCACTTAACACCATCCATGACATTATTTCACAATAAACATCCATTAATCACCCTTATCCTAACTTTGACAAGGGAAGCCAAATTTCCATTAATCCCTTCCAATCCTCTATGTCCTATTCTCATCCTCCATTTACTAATCCTGTCTAAATCCCCCCTAATTTCATCCAAATTCGCATGTCTTATCCTAGTCAACCATCCACTAACCCATGTCAAGTCTCCATATCATATCCTAGTCATTCATCCATCAATCCAACCCAAGTCTCCATGTATTATCCTAGTCCTATGGTCACTAATCCTTTCCAAGTCACCCCATCCCAACATACATCTAGTCATGAAAATTTTATCCTTGTCCAAAGTCACATCCCATTACCTACACTTGAGGATGTATGTCAAGATAAAAACCTAAGGCATGACATCACAACTTCACCCTCATGTCAAGATCAAGGTAGTTCATCTCATGACCCCATCTTTAAGTCCATTTAAGAAGTCCTAAATAACAATGGCATCCAAAATACACCTACCCTAGAAAAAGACTCCATTCCCAATCATATCGCCCAAGACAACACCATCATTGATCAAGGAACTATCATTGACCAAGAAGTCCAAAATGATCCACTCTTTGACCTTTATGCCATTCATGACCAAATACCTGACGATGACCCTATTCAGGCCCTGACTAGCAACAGTTGCCTCAATGGGACACATAGACGATATTCCCCCAAAACAAGAGTCTTCCACTATGGACATATTTTCAAATTATCAAGCTATAGCCGAATTCACTAGACTCTATGACACTGACCATAATGATGGCTTCAACATCGACTTGGAAGGTGTTAGCTCTCAAAAACGCAAGCTAAATGCCTCAAGGGATTGCCAATCTCATCATACGCTTTAGGGTAACAGACAATATTGAAAGAAATCAACCTTCTGCTCTTTAGGTGCTGCAAAAATTGGGTGGGTGTACCTTTCTAAATAATGCAGTCTTGACTTGCAACTATCTCATAAAATTAATTTGTCTACAATGGCAATTGAAGGTGAACAAATGAAATCCACTTTGAAAACAGTGACAATATTCTGATCTAAGTCCTAAATGCTCAATTTAAAGACATAAAGAAGCTAAATGATTTCAAAATGATGAAGTGCAGAGACTAGTGCCTTGTTGGGTATGCGGAGTCAAATGAGATCAAGATGAGCAACACTTTCTGGAGAAGACACAAATTATCTGGCATATGTTTTGTTTACAACTTGTATAAACATGCAATAATGTGACTACTAAGTTCTACTTCAATAATCCAAAATGAGTTTCTCTGATTACTATGATCAATAAAAGGATTTAATCTTTGCTTGAAAGAACCAGTTGATTGATCACACAAATACATCAAATGTGTATCGATAAATCAAACATTAACTTTTTATGTTAATTTAAACAACCAAAAAAATAGATCATGGAGACAACATAGCAGTGTTTTTCATTTCAATTCAACAAATAATTGACACCCGAGAAATGCAACATCATCAACTGAATCTCATAAATACCTCCATTGTGAAATCATACAATAATAGCCTCTAGTCTGATAATTTTACTCTACTGTATCTACTTGTAGTATATCAAAAATCTAAAAATTTGGTCCCAATTAACAACTCCAACATGCTTATTTATACACCAGCATGAGAAAATATCAAAATAAAATATTATGTCGACCCTCCACAAGATTTGGGCTCAACTCAAGTCGGCCAGCAATGGTCTCCAAGCATTTAACATGTCGGCCACAAGATTTTCAAATTCTATTTTTCCACTAGTGTATAGTCTGCAAGACAACACAATAGCTATGCTGAAGGAAATTTACTCGTTAATCACTTTGCCCTTGTATTTCACTTTCGCTGTGACCTATCCGAGTTAGGTAGATGTCCCGTAGATCACATTATGTTTTATCGATATGCATTGTCGCCTTCTGTATGTCGCTATAACATTCTGTTGGTCACACTGAAGCCAAGAAGTATCCCCCAGTTCCCTCTGTGTATCACTGTAGCTCTATGATATCAGGAATACCTCTCGTAGACTCCACATTGCTTTGCCGAAAATCCTTATCCACACCAAATGTCACCATGACTTAAAGATTTTCCTGTCGACGAGTGCCCACCATGAATGTCGCTATAGTTCTCAATCCTTGGTGAGACGTCTTGTAGACTATCTAATGCTTCACTGAAGGTCTTCAACTAGCCCTGTGTCGTGGAGACAAGGCAACACCTATGCCGATAAGGATCTACATGTTTCCAATGATGAAACAGGAGGTCACTCACCGAGACCTCGTGCCAAAAACCCTTAGCTTGGCCGAAACACCTCCACATGCGCCAGTCAGTATAACATGTTGAGCTCACCAAGACATGATACCGAAACACTCAACTTATACCGATGAACCACCAAAATGCAAAGTCTAGGAGACAAGTAATATTCGGTAAGACACCACCCCGAAAGCCATAGCATATGCCGATAATCGACAGCAGGAGAAAACCCAATCGCCGAGATAAGAGAAACGTCTTGCCAATAGGCAATAGACATTTTCCAGCAGAAAAATAGATCAGAGAGACCCAAATGCCGTCACACCGAAACACCTGAAACATAAGATATTAGGAGAAAAACATACTGGGTCAGGGAGACAATGGGAGACCTATTCCGATATGAACCAGAATGTTGAAAACGCATAGATAGATGATTTAGGGGTCAGCTATGAGCCAAAATATGAGCCAAGAAATTATGAAATGAAGGAAACATGCACAAGGAAATACTCATATGGAGACTCAGGGGACATGAAAAATATGCAAAAATCATCTGATTTTAATAGTTCCAATAGTGGCTCCGTTTGGGGATGAATGATAGTAAGATCATTGCAAGGATCTAGAATCTTTAGGTGAGTAGACTAGACACAAAATGATGAGCCATTGAGCAGAAATGGAATGAATGGTAATGGAAATGAATGCGAACAGGGAGTGAATGCAAAGTGAATGCAAGATAGAAGTGAATGGAAAATGAGAGTGGAATGGAAGTGGATGAAAACCTAGAACTACTATGCATGGAAAATAATTTTAAAGAGGATACATAAGAGTTGTCCATGCACTGGAAATGCTAAATCCTCTGTGTCGATCAAGAGAAGAAAAGCTTCAAGAATTTCCCATGAATAGGCAATTCCTGATCTTCACCAGCCATGTTCTGTAAATAGTATGAATCTTCACCCTTCATTCTAGTAACAAAAAAAGGTCCCAGCCAAAGAGCTTCAAATTTACCATGCTTTCCTTTCTCCTGACACCTTACATTCCCCATCAACACCAAATCATTTTCATCAAATTTTCTATTCTTTGCCTTCTTGTCAAATAGATATTTCATATGTGCCTATAACTTCATGTTTTGATTTTGGGCCTCCCTCTTTACTTCATCAAGTTCATCAAGTTGCTCCATTTTGTCTTCCATGGGTTCAAGAACTTCCAAATCTTCTTGTAAGACAAACTTGTAAAGTGGTAACAAATTCTGCAAAGGCATCCTAGCCTGTGCACCATATACTAATTCAAATGGAGATTTTCCAATTGCCTTGTTCACAGTGATCCTATCAGCCCACACAGCCAATTTTAACTTTGAATCCCAAGCCTTCTTGTTTTGTCACATCATCCTCTTTATAATCTTCAAAAGACTCTTATTGTTGGACTCTGCTTGACCATTGGCTTGTGGATGATAAGGAGCTGCATAAGAAATAGTAATGCCATACTTATCACAAAAGTTTTTGAATTCATATGACCTGAAGCACATCCCATTATCTATGATTATCCTTAATGGTGTACCAAATCTGGTGATAATGTTGTGCATCAAGAAATTAGTTACAACTTTACTTGTAGCCTGCTTGGTTGGGATTGCCTCCACCCATTTTTTAAAATAATCAGTGGCGACTAGTATTCATCTATGCCCTCCACTTCATTTCTCTTGTATCTCTCCAATGAAATCAATTCCCCATTGATGAAAAGGGGCATCAGCCTACAAAGGTCGAAGTGGCAAAGCACCTTGATACTTCAATCTCCCAAAATTTTTTTGGCAAGCTTCACATTTTCTCACATATGTAAAAGAATCATTAAAAACCTTTGGCCAAAAATACCCAGCCCTGAGAATTTTGTGCACAGTTGTCTTTGTTGAATAATGACCTCCACAAACTCCTTCATGCATTTCCTTCAAAATATACCTGGCCTGTGATTCATCCAAACATAACAACAATATGCCATCCCTTTTTTTCCAAAATAGATCGCCATCCATAAAAACATATTTCGATGCCTACAACTTCAAAGTTCTCCTTTGGCTGTCACTCAATCCATCTAGACATTTCATATATTTAAGATAATGCATAACATCAATATACCAAGGAGTGTGTTCAATGCTTGCAATTGCAGCCTCTTCCTCAACATTGCAAATCTGATTTGCCTCAATATTGGTTTTTGTCATCAGTCTAGCCAAGCTTTGGCCCCTTACTAGCTTAGTGATTTGTATCTCCATGTCAAACTCTTGAATCCTATTGATCCATCTGCATCTTTTCCCTGCCACTTCAGATTGTGTTAAAATGTCTTTGACAGCTGTATGAGGGACATAAGCAACCACCATTGCCCTAACAAGATACGGTTTGAATGCTTTTATGGCCTTTACAAGTGCAAAAGCCTATTTCTCAATTATGTCATACTTCAATTCAGACCCCCGTAATGATTTACTAAAGAAAGATACATGTTGTTCATAACCATCATTATTCTTTTGTAACATAACAACAGCAATAGTGTGCATTGAGGCAAATGAAAAAATCTGAAAAGGCTTTGTAAAATCTAGAGATTTAAGAACAAGAGCCTCTTTGATAGCCCTTTTGATAGATATAAAAGCATCTAAAGCTTCAGCAGTCCAGTCCATTTTTTGTCCTTTCTTCAACATTTTAGATATGGGCTTGATGATCTCAGCAAAATTAGAAACAAATCTTCTGACAAAATTAATTTGTCCAAAGAAAGATTGTATTGCCTTGACCATTTTAGGAATAGGAATTTTATCAATAGCTTCAACTCTCTCAGGATCTATTTTAATTCCTTCTTTTGAAACAATATGACCCAAGAGCTTACCTTCTGTGACTACAAAATGACACTTTTTTGGATTTAAACTAATACCATATTCAAAAGCTTTAATAAATACCTTTTATAGATGTTGTGCATGATCTTCAGCCTTCTTCGAGTAAGCAGTCAAGCCATCTTGATACACAACCATGATCATATTAATCAAATCAACAAATGCAACAGCCATGGCTCTTTGGAAAGTTGCTCCAACATTGGTGAGAACAAATGGCATTCTTATGTATACGTATGTTCCCCAAGGAGTAGTGAATGTTGTTTTGTATTGCTTAGATTCTCTGACTTTAACCTGATTGTATCCAAAAAACCCATCCATCATGGACAACAACTCATAGCCTGTCACCTTATGTAGTATAAATTCTATATTTGGTAGAGGATAATTATCCTTAAGAGATGGCATATTTAAATTTCTGAAGTCAACACACAATCTGATGTCACCATTCTTTTTTCTCACAGGAACCAGATTTGAAACACAGGTTGAATGTCTAATTGGTTTAATGATTCCTCCATGCCTGAGCTTTGTTAGTTCCTCCTGCATCTTTGGCTCCAGCATTGGGTTTATAGGCCTTTTCTTTTGTCTAAAAGGCTTGGCATCTGGCTTCAATGGTATTTCATGCTGAAATAAATCCTCCCTGTATGCTTTCAGATCTTCATATGACCAGGCAAACACATGCTTATACTTTCTCAATGGTTCAATCAACATTCCTCTAATTGCTGGGCTTATTTTCTTCCCAATGTATACCTTTCTTGGTGCAATTTCAGTTCCCAAATTAATTTCTTCAACATCTTCTCTTCTGACTGGCGTTTGCTTCATTAGAGATCTATCATTTCCATCATACACCCTTTCTAATGCCACTAATCCTTTAGGCAACTTGTTTGTTTTGAGCTGCAATATCTCTTTGCTAAACACAGTTTGCTTCCCATCCACTTCTTCAACAAAAGCATTGAAATCAATTTCTTGAGCCTCATACTGATCTATACAATTGAGGAATTTCAAAAGATCAGTATCATCATTAAAAACTTGCCAGTTATAAATGTTATTAGGCACAGCAGGCCTTGTTTTAAACTCAATCTGTGATACCCCAGCCAGTGTGATATCATCTCTTTTCAACACCACATTTGCTAAAAAATTAGCCATTTTGTTCTTTGATCTGTCAATCCACTCAATTGAAAATGCATCAAATAATTCAATGGTATCCCATACCGCATTCCTATACTATTTTAATCTTCTATGTTTTGCTACATATTTTGATTTTATTTGTGAAACAACCAACACAGAATCGCCCAAAATAGCCAGCAACTTAATCTTGTGTTTCACAACTATGTCCAAGCTTGTCAATAAAGCTTCATACTCTGCCACATTGTTTGTACATTCAAATGCTAACAGAAAAGAATATTTAAAAGTAATACATCCAGGCAAAAAAAATACAATCCCAGCTCCATTACCATCTTGGCTACAGGCTCCATCAAAATACATCTTCCATACATCATTGTAATTTTGTGCAACATGTTTTTCAATTGGATCACTATTAGTTAACTCTGGCTAAGCTAGTTCAATCTTAAAACTTCCCAAATCAACATCACAGAAACAATTGATCTAATCTTGAGGCACATAATCAACAAGTTGGTTCATTCTTGGCTCTCTATACAACTTGACTTCTTGGCCATTCAGTGGTATTGTAGCATAAGACAGATCAAATTGAACATTTCCACCAACAACTGTTGTCCATTGTCTTGACAAAAGCATACCAAACTGCGGAGGAGTATCAATCACTGTGATATCTATATTATAAGCCATCTGTGGATAAGTAGCCAATTTAACTTCAACACCTCTCATAATGCCCACCATAGGTACTAGTCTATTATCCATTGCATAACACTTCCCTTCACATGTATCAACCCACATGCCTAGCTGCTTCATTACTCCGATTGGCATGATGTTTATAGCAGCACTAGAATCTATCATGCAGTTCCTCAACAATTTATTATTTATAAGCAATGTAGTGAAGAAAGGATCCACTTGTGGGGAGGTTGTCAAAATATCACCCAAATAGACTTCAAAATCATTTATCCTTTTCTGCCTGTTGACTTCTTTAGAATTCATATGTTTTTCATTTTGATTCGTAATCAATTGAACAACATTATCTTTGTATTCTTTAATTTTCATCAATTCAAGTAATGGTATAGACATCTTTATCTGAGATAATGCTTGTGTGAAGTCAAAAGAGGAGCTCTCTATCTTAATAGTCTTATTCAGTTCTGGCACATCTCCTTTGTTTTCTTCTTTTTCATTTTTATTAAGTTGGCTAGGCATCTGTACATCTTTATTTAATTCCTTCACTTCCTCCTTTTGGACTGGCTTCTGTTCAATTTTATCATGCTGCTTGCTTTCTGGCTTCTTTTCACTTTCCTATGTTGCCTTTTGATCTTTTATAAAAATTCCCCTAGGAACTCCATCTAGCTCATTTTCTTTTTTGTTTCTCAACCAGTATTGACTTTTGGCTTTTTCTACTACAGCAATAGTTACTATATCTATTTCATCTTTAGTAAGTCTCCTTACATTACACTGAACAGGCGCCTCAACAAAATGTGGCTCTATGTAATCCTCAATAGAATCATAAAAGATCTGTTGTTCAGCCATATGGACATTATACTTCTGATTGGACACATCATATTCATAGCCTTCATCCTCCTAAGATGAATTTCTTTCCTCAACATGGTAAAAAATATTTGAAGTCAAATACACCTTGTGATCTTCTCTATCATTCTCCATCAACATTCCCTCTTCATGCATCCTTTGAGCTACAACACAATAGTTTGGAGAATGTGGCTGATTACAAACTTCACAAAAGTAATTATTACTCACCATGTAAGTCCCTTTCTTGCTCAATGGATCTGGAGTTTCTTTATTTTTGGGCCTAGCTGCCATAGATTTCCCATATTTCCAGTCTGTATTGTAAGGCATATCATGCAGCCTCAGCCTTTCATTTCTATTTTCATTCCTGTATGTATTCTCTTGTCTATACTGATAATTATTTTGCTGAGGAGGCCTTGGGTTGTCCCTCTTATTAGTTATACCAGCAGCCTTCCTATTATTTTCAATTGTTAAAGCGATCTTTTGTGCTTCAGCTAGATCTCTTGGGGATTTACTTCTCAGTTCATACCCTATCTTAGGATCAAATGCATTTAAATAAACACTCAGTGCAATGGAATCTGGCAACATTGATCCAAGAGGTACTTTAGTATGCAACTTGTTGAATTTTCTGTTGAAATCATAATTGAATCATTCTAATTTTTCTGAATTCTGATTAATTCATCAAGAGCTGCATCTGGAGCATTTTGATTCCCATATTTCTCTAAGAGTTTGTCCTGAAATGCATGGAGAGAATTAATTGAGAATGTTGGTTGGCTATTGAACTAATCCTTGGCATCTTCAAGAAGTGACATCATGAACAACTTCATGTGTAAATCTTCATAAGGCATATCTATGTCCTGAATGAAAATATTAAAACTCCTTAAATGTTCTTCAGTTGTGATTGCATTACTTCCTGTAAATTTGGGCACCATATTCCTCCAACTGCCATCCATAGGGTAAGGATACAAATCAAAACCAGCTAAATCAAACTGTCTGATCATGGTTGCATGTTGATGAAGGGGGGGGATAGGCGGATGCTGATACTGAGGCATGTGATTATTATACTGTGCATTATAATGTGGGATATAATTCTAACTAGGAGGTGATTACATACCTGTATGCTATGTGGGAATGTGAGGTGGACAATTTGGATGCTTGTGGTGGTTTCCTATCTGATTGTGACGAGCATTTTGCTGATTGGAGGCCCCAGCACCATGATCACCTTGCTTGTGAGGTGGAACATACTTTGGGTCACCAGCCGTCTGATCAGTAACTTGGGCTTTCTGTAATTTAGCCTCCAACTCTTTTATCTTCCTTTCTTGTAGTTCCAATTGTGCCTTCACCTCATCAGAAGGCTCATGATTAATAGAGTCATTTTGGTTACCTTTCATCTGTTGATCATATTCATGCTAAACTCTGATTCATTCAGCCTCACATGCAGCTTCAAACTCAGCTCTTTTCTGGGGATCAAGAGAAAAGAAAGGATTTCTTTGATCTTCAGGAGTACAAAGTTCTGCACTTGAATTATCTCTCCATGTATCATATGTTTCACAATGTGCTCTAGATGTTTTCTCTTTGCAAGTCATGCACATGTCCTCATTTATCCCTTTTCCCTTATCAACCTTGTCAATTTTATGTGTCCATTTACTGCTACCAGCAGGAGCTCCAGTATGACCTCCCCTCAACTGAGATCTTCTTCCATTCATGATGAACAACTACAAAAAAATTTGTCAGAGTTGCCACTCACTTTTGTCAAAAGTGAGAAAATATTTAATGCTTCTTATTCCCAGTGGAGTCTGTGCAAGATTTCGAACTCTACGTTTCAGGATTTGATTCTGATTGTTCCCCAGCAGAGTTGCCAATTTGTTAGGTCTCAAAAATGCAGGCTAAATGCCTCAAGGGATTTCCAATCTCATGATATGCTTTAGGGTAATAGACAAGATTGAAAGAATTCAACCTTTTGCGCTTTAGGTGATGCAAAACCTGGGTAGGTGTACCTTTTTGAATAATGCATTCTTGACTTGCAACTATCTCATAAAAGTAATTTGTCGACAATGGCAATTGGAGGTGAACAAATGAAATCCAATTTGAAAACAGTGACAATATTCTGATCTAAGTCCTAAATGCTCAATTTCAAGACATAAAGAAGTTGAATGAATTCAAAATGATGCAGTGTAGAGACTAGTGCCTTGTTGGGTATGCGAAGTCAAATGAGATCAAGATGAGCAACACTTTTTGGAGAAGACACAAATTATCTGGCATATGTTTTGTTTACAACTTGTATAAACATGCAATAATGTGGCTACTAAGTTCTACTTCAATAATCCAAAATGATTTTCTCTTATTACTGTGATCAATAAAAGGATTTAATCTTTGCTTGAAAGAACCAGTTGATTCATCACACAAATAAAGCAAGTGTGTATCGATGAATCAAACATAAACTTGTTATGTTAATTTAAACAACTAGAAAAATTGATCATGGAGACAACTTAGCAGTATTTTTCATTTCAATTCAACAAATAATTGACACCAGAGAAATGCAGCAACATCAACTGAATCTCATAAATACTTCCATTGTGAAATCATGCAATAATAGCCTCTGGTCTGATAATTTTACTCTACTGTATCAACTTGTAGTATATCGAAAATCTAAAAATTTGGTCCCAATTAACAACTCCAACATGCTTATTTATGCACCAACATGAGAAAATATCAAAATAAAATATTATGTCAGCCCTCCACAAGATTTGGGCTCAACTCAAGTTGGCCAGCAACAGTCTCCAAGCATTCAACATGTAGGCCACGAGATTTTGAATTTTTTTTTTTCCACCAGTGTATAGTCAACGAGACAACGCAACAACTATGTCAAAGGCAATTCACTCATTAATCGCTCCGCCCTTGTATTTCACTTTCGCTGTGACCTATCCGAGTCAGGGAGATGTCCTGTAGATCACATTATGTTTTATCGATATGCATTGTCACCTTTTGTATGTCACTATAAAATTCTGTTGGTCACACCAAAGCCAAGAAGTATCCCCAAGTTCCCTCTACATATCGTTGTAGCTCTATGATATTAGGGAAGACCTCTCACAGACTCCACATTGCTTTACTTAAAATCCTTATCCACACTCAATGTCGCCGTGACTTAAAGATTTTCCTGCCGACGAGTGCCCACCATGAATGTCACTATAGCTCTCAATCCTCGGCGAGATGTCTTGTAGGCTATCCAATGCTTCACCGAAGGTCTTCAACTATCCCCGCATTGCCGAGACAAGGCAACACCTATGGCGACAAGGATCTACATGTTTCCATCGGTGAGACCGGAGGTCACTCACTGAGACCTATTGCCAAAAACCCTTAGCTTGGCTGAAACACCTCCACATGCGCCAGTCGGTATAACATGTTGAGCTTGCCAAGACATGATACCAAAACACTCAACTTATATCGATGAACCACCAAAATGCAAAGTCAGGGAGACAAGTGATATTCAGTACGACACCACCTCGAAAGCCATAACATATGCTGATAATTGCTAGTAGGAGAAAACCCAATCGCCGAGATAAGAGAAACGTCTTGCCGATAGGCAATAGACATTTGCTAGCAGAAAAATAGATCAGAGAGACCCAAATGTCGTCACATCGAAACACCTGAAACATAAGATATTAGCAGAAAAATATAGTAGGTTGGGGAGATAATGGGAGACCTATGCCGATATGAACTAGAATGTGGAAAACGCATAGATAGATGATTTAGGGGTCAGCTATGAGCCAAAATATGAGCAAAAAAATTATGAAATGAAGGAAACATGCACAAGGAAATACTCATATGGAGACTCAGGGGACATGAAAAATATGCAAAAATCATCTGATTTTAATAGTTCCAACAAAAGGACCAATAGAATCATCTAAACCTGACATGCCACAAGATCAGACCAAGGATGTTAATAAAAAATATGTCCAACATGACAACAAAGCTAAGACATCCTATCAACTAGGATCATCTAAAGCAGGTTTTCTTGTAGACTTGAACATTCCAAGTAATAGCGTCCACATACATAATGAAGGGTTTTCATCTTTCTTTCAAACAACAAATACCCCGTCATAAACAGAATCTGTCAAAGCATGCAATATCAAGGTAAAGGACTAGGCATACACAAGCAAGGTATTCTAGAACCAAATATCAAGGTATTGGCTATTCTTCAATTAGAAAATCAAATGATGTCAGTGGTACCTCCTCGATACTAGGGGAAACCTCGTCGAATACAAACATCAAAATAGAGGCCACAAATAGTCCTTATCATAAGGTTGTTGCCAACACTCCCTCCACCCACACCATAAACCGCCATTCCATCATGAATAAACCTCCCCTTTAGGACCAACAAAAATAAAAGTCTTACAAAGTCAAAAATCAAATGTCAAAGACCATTGAATCAAACAAAAATTCAAGTGGACAAGTGAAGCTAAAATGGATCCCAAAGAAAAATGGATCAAAATAAGAAAATATTCCAAAATCAAAAGTCAATCAAAATGTGGAGCCACAAGAAAAGAGGACTCCCACATATAAAAAATGTCCACCTCCTTCAAAATGGTCATCAAGCAAGGCATATAAAAGTGTTGGTTCCAAATGTCATCCCAATCAAAATTTCAAACTCTGTCATCCACCCTCCCAAGTTTGAAAAATAAAACATGATTCGTCCAAACATCCAAACAATCTTTCCACATATACCATCATTCGTTATACTCCTACATCTCATTTAAAGTCCAAAAACTACATGTCACAAATCTGTCACATCTTGGCAGCAACTCTTTATCACAAGGACTTTCATGGCACTCTATAGCGATGTGTGTATTCTGATAAGGCTAAATCTAGTATCAAAAAGGGTCACAATGACATCAATCAGTTATATGCAAGTGCTACGATCCTGACAAGGAAACTACTTTAGAAAGGTCATTACTAGCATATCATGGAATCTGTCTCTACATCAGCACCATCAATAGCTCCAAAATAATTAGTGGGCATCTAAGATGTCCTGTCCATATAAAAAAATACAAAAATTTGAAAAATCCAAACAAGTCAAGAAAATAGTAAAGAGAAATAATTCATCCAACGGTGAAAACCTGGAAAACAGGCACCTTGGATAATTACCATGATGAAAACTTGGCAAACAGGTGTCATGTGTAAAATAAATTATTTATGTGGACTTTTACATTTGGAGGAAAGTTGTCTCATTTCCCATGCCTTCCTCATGACATTGAAATTCGACCATTTGATCCATGTCATTCCCATCTACCTTGGTCTTGACATAAAACTGGCACACATAAATCATGCTTTGGGAAAAATCTTGACATGTCTATCCTTTGGTCGTACATTATTTGTGAAACATCATGTCATTGTCGTCATAACTTCATTATCCTATACAATATAGTCCTTGAATATCATATGACAATTCCTTCAATCTCATGTCCCCTGCCATTTACCAAGGGCACCTCTCGTCCTTTCATGTCTATCACCTACCTTGGTTTTCCCTTGTCAAATGGTCTAAGGATGCTCCATCATCCCATCTAGTCCTAACCAAGTCATTCCAAATGCAATGAGTTTCTTCCATACATGAACATCATCCAAAACATTCCTTGTCTTTGTTGTTGGCTCCACTGCAGACCTTAATCTTTTAGTCGCATTATCGTCATCCTCACATTGTTTCGGGATGTGTCCTTCCCACATCAAACAACTTTGTCATCACCTATCAATTGGTATTCAGTTTGACTAGGGGCACATCCATGTTTGTCCTCAGATTCTCATGTGTAGGCATCATTCGCATGCATTTTTCGCGATCCTCATAAAACGTCAAAAATCCAAAAAAATCAAAACATGTCCAAAACACAAAAAACATCCAAATAACTATCAAAATCCCAAAAATAGAGTCAAATTTTGTCATATCAATCAAATTATTCTTTTTCATGGTCGAACTACGTTGCCTCTATGTCTAAAATATAGGCAAGGCCATCTGTCGATGCACCCTTGAGGCTCCCTATGTCAGTCTTTAGTATTCATCGCATAGGTCCAACAATGTTAGTCATGACTAACATAGTCGCATTGGTCAAATAAGTCAAACATAGTCAAACTAAGACACAAGTTAGTCATTGCAAACATCGACATTTGAATCATGAACTAATAGACAACATAGTCCAATTAGTCATACAGTCAACATCAGTCAAATTGCCAACACATTAGTCAAAATGTCAATCTCGTCACTCTTGGGTCCTCTTCAAGATGTGTCATTCTTAGATTTGGACCTCGTCAACATGTCATTTTCCTTTTTCAGGATGTGTCCTTCCTGACAATAGGTCCTGTTAAACCGTCCACACCGTCAAATTGGCAACCTGTCAAAACAGTCAAATTATCAAGTACCCAATCTTTCTCAAACAAACATTGGCAAACACAATTAAATGGTTGTTAATATTTTTCTAGTCTATTTTATCTTATCTTTTGACTATTTTGTCATTTTTTTTCCTTATCTTTTTATTGTTTCCTCTTTTGTTCATGTTACTAGCTACCTCGAGGATGTCCCATGAAGGATTTAGAGGTGTGATGATGTCTCATGACCTATTTTGTTATTCTTTGATTGTTGTATGTGGATTGTCTTGGAAAAAATACTAGAGCAACTTGGCCCTTAGTATGAGTTAGGACATTCCTTGTCTGTGACTATCTATTTTGCAAGTGGATGACCTTGCACACCTTGGTCTACATCATACCATGGTGTTTGATGTCCATTTGTGTCATTTTTACTGCCCAATGATGATTCAAGCAACATCTATTAGTTCTTTGGCAAATGTTGAAGGTTTCTTTCCCATCCCACCCTTCTTCGTTTCCCCACTAACATTTTGTCTAGTTTCCATCTTCTTCATCAGTATCTTTCACACTAACACTATCATAATGGAACTCGTTTGTCCTCTTGAGGGGGCATACTCTTACATCTTCATCATTTCCTCCTCATCTTTTCCTCACTAGGGAATTTTTTGAATTATTTTCTTTGTTGCAATGCGACAAACTACATTATGACAAAGAGGAGCAAAATGTAGACACATAAAAATGTCTTAGACCCGCAAACCACATTTTTCTATATCTTACCATATTTCATCTATTGTCCAATTTCAACTATTAATTAAATAATACACATCTTTTATTCTTCCTGATTATTTAAATAAATTATATTTATTAATTTAAATATGTCACTAATTCTTAATTCTTCTTATAATTAAATAGATTCTTAATTTATTTAATTATTGGTCACCTTCTCTAATTGAATAATTATCTTTAATTATTTAATTTGACATTTCCCTCTTTTTAGTAAATAATATGAAATAATTATTTACTGTCATGTGGTCCCACCTTTTGAATTAAATTAATTTTTAATTCAAAATAGTCTTTTTCCTCTAAAATCAAATAATTTCCATTTATTATTTGATTTTCCAGCCACCTCTTTTTTTGTGCCAATGTTATCTTCCACATCAAATCTTATCTCTTGTCACATGCATTGTCAACCCTTGATTTGATTTTTCTATAAATCAATCATGTCCATTCATTTTGAATTTGACCTAATGTTTCCCTAACCCTAGTTGTGGGTTGTCAAATTGAATCTTGTCTAGTGATTCTAGGGCATTTGTCAACTTTTGATCTTGGCCATTCACTCAAAATTGCATTTTCTATAAAATGGAAATTTTGGTCTCATTTTGTCATCTCATGCAGTCTTCTTTTGTCATATCATGTCATCTTGCAACTTCATGCACTCTTTTTTTAGGAACTCTTATCATTTTCTTGCAATCTTGTCATCTTAGCTCTTGTCATAGGCACAATTTAGACATAGTTTAGATGCTTACTAGTTGCGTTATAGCTTAGTATTGCATGTAATCACTCAAATCCTTCAACATTTGCTTAGGGCTTGTCATTGTCATTAGATTTCTCATCATAAATATGAGGGCAATATCATATTTGCAGCAAGCTGAGAAGGTATAATCGAGGTCAACCATGGAGAATGAAGACATTTTTGTGAGATCTTTTCATTTGTTTTTATGTTTTTCCTTTGCACTTCATTATCACTTTGGGTTTTTATGTTAATGCTTTAATCTACTAAGCCTAGGAAAATTCCCTTAGATACACTTTCCAAATTTGTTGTGTATTGCATTTATTTTCCTTTCATCATGGCTTTTAGTTTTAATAAGTTTTGGAATTCATTAAAATCTTTGTGGACATGTCAAATTGTGCCTTTCACTATGATCCTAATGACCTTGAGCTTCCTCATGCTCCTTCAACTCCTAGTGAATTTTTGCCTCGTTTTGTTGACATCATTGGAGAAGATGATGATAGCATGAATAAGTTCTTAAGCGAATGCCTTGACAACCTTGAAAACAATGAATCCTTTCACCCATCCATCTCACCCCCTGATTTTTTTAGCTATTTCCATCCTGAAACAAACAAAGGACCTAAGTTCCCTGCAACAATTGGACCTAGTTCTTCTACACAACCACACCCTCAACCATTTTATGATAACAAAGTTACAAACACATCAATTAACCTTAAAGAAACTTATGGCAAGGGTTTTTCCATCTTAAGCAAACAAGGATGTGATACAACAACTGAACATAATATTCACCAACTTTTAGAACAAAAATCAACATATTAAAACACAATAGGGATAAGATATCAAGATCTTCCTCATGATAACAAGCCTCATTTTGAATATTGGAGACTTCGTGATAATGGTACGGTGATCTTTGATTCCCCTCCTGACTTGATTTTCCTTCTTCCAAGAGAACAACCCTTACATGATTCCACTGACAAGGATGCTAGGATCCCTATGGGTCCTCTTCCTCCTTCCATCCATAAAAAAGGAGAATCTAGTAAATGACCTTACAAATTGAAAAAAATAGATTTTCCTCTCCATCCACCACCTGAATGTGAAAGGAAACTCCAAATGCTTTTAGGTAGAGGTCTCATTCTATTACTACCTATGAATAGGTTGGTAATATTTCCTAAAGATTCCAATGTACCTTATTGTAAATATCATTGTGTCCTTGGTCATTGAACAAATGAATGGTGGACATTGAAGGACATACTAAGTAAGTATCACTTCAATGATACTGACTGTTATCCTGTCATCCCATAAGTACCCTATACCCTTCTCATGTAATAGTTGTAAAATTTTCCATTCTCACTATTGCACGGTCCATCCCATCATCCATCTTGGCTCATTCTTGCCTTACACTCAATGGGGGCATGAAATTGTTAGCCTTTTCTTCGTAATACATTTGTCCTTGTCCCTTAGATACATTATTCATCGTTCACTTATACCTATTAAGATTGGAAGGTGGATGAATTGTTTGATGTGTGACCTACATTTGCACTTCTACTCTTTTTACATTTTCTTTTTCTTTTCTTTGGTGTCATTGCATGTGTGTATCGTGTTCACCGTGATGTGACATTTGATGTTCTATCTCTCTTTGTGCCCTTCCTCTATTTGTACCTCTATTCTTCTATATGTCGTACATTTTTATTTTCTTTTTCACTTTTGCTTGTGTGTTTCCTTTTGGAGATGATGCAAAGCATATTGACGTCCTATGTCTTCTAAGTTGACCCAAATGGTCCTTTACATTTTCTTTTTCACTTTTTCTTGTGTTTTTCCTTTTTGGGATGACACAAAGCATAAGGATGTTCTATGTCTCTTCCATGTTGACCTAGATGGTCCTTTACGTTTTCTTTTTTTATTTTTCTTGTGTTTTCCCTATTAGGGATGATGTAAAGCATAGAGATGACATATGTCTCTTCTATGTTGACCCAAACGGTCCCTTTTCCTTTGTCTTTTGTTTTGTTTTTTCCTTTTGGGGATGACACAAGGCATTGAGACCGAAATGTCTCCTTCATGTTGACCCAAAAGCTTTTCCTTTGCTTTTTCCTTTTCATTTTCTTTTCGCTTGTGTTTTCCTTTTGGGGATGAAGGAAGGCGTTGAGACCGCAATGTCTCTTCCATGTTGACCTAAAACAAAATTTTATTTTTCTTTTGTTTTCACTCTCTTTGTGTCATTCTTCCAATTCTATGTATTTGGGGAATTATGATAGTTCTGAGATCTTTCATAAAAACATTGTAGCAACAAACATACTGACCCAAAATCCATAGATCCCTTATGTGTTTGGTGTGTTCCTTTTTGGGGGCAATCCCTCTTTCTTTTTTTTTCTTCCTTACATGATGCAACCTTACTCGAAAACGTATAACTTGGCATAGAGGCTTTCCTAGTTGGCTCTCATGTCTTGTTTCTTTTTGCATTTTTCATTCGCTACTTTAAAGTAATTGATTATAGAATGGTGTGTAGCGATTTCTTTAAAGTGGGGGCATACATTTTCATTTTTCTTGGTTCTTAGTGCAGCCTTGTTATTTCATAAGATGTGTTTGTCACTTTGTGGATGACATTGGGTATGATGTCCTTCATAGGCGTGATCTATCTTAGCATATTGCATTCCTCTTAGTGGCTTGATGTGACGCACTGCATCCCCTAAGCTATGAATATTCTATTCTTTGATTGCTCCTCTCTTGGAGACATTAGACACAATGCTCCCTAAGTCCCTAAGTTATAAACCTCACATTATCTAAAAAAGACTTATTTGAACATTTTATTTTGCATGTTGCATTTACATGCCCACCTTGCATGCCTATGGTACCATTGCATTTTTTCACGATTTCTAAGAATATAAAGCTTTGCTTGTCTCATGAAGCACGAAATGACATTGTCCTTTGTGTCACCTTATTAAAGTTATTAGGAGATATAAATTTGATATGGTTGAGCGGGAAGCCCATTCTGTGGCATGACTTTCCCCATAGCCACCTTTTGGGATTTCTCACCCTGTGATAAACTGGAAGTTTTATGGCCCTAGAGTGAGTATATTTGGGCCTTCTTACCTGGCAAAAATTCATGAGTTTTGTCACCACAGAGTAAGTACACATTTCTTTTTCCAAACAAATAGCCTAGATTTGATCCACAACGGGCTAGAAATATGATCGAAGCTTTCTTTCATCCCTTCTCATCATCATGTGTGTTCCTTTGTGCTTATGTTTGGTTTTCCATGGGATCGTAATCTTGGGGACTTGATTATTGTTGTCTCATCTTACCAACTTGTGTGCATGTTAGGATCCCTTTCAATGTGCATGTTGGGCTACTTTAGCGAGAGTTTCAAGAAATTTCATCCTCTCACTAAAGTGGGGGCTTAATGTGTCACCAAAAAACATATAGTTGACATTTTTACGTTCACTTGAGTCTCTCTTATGGACTTTGACTTGATTTTTCCTAGATTTAATGTTGTAATGTGGCCAACATCCTCACATTAGGTTTTGGGCCCTTGTGAATCATTAAGACTTCTAGGATGTCTTGTAAAAGTGTTGTGAAGTGTTGTAATCCACTTTCACACTTTTCTAGAACCCTTTCATCATAATTCACCTAAATAACCCTTTTTTTATCACTTACCAAGTATTATTTTAAAGTGTTGTAAAATTTTGTAACACACTTTCAAGCTTTTCTAGACTTGTCATCACTAACTCAACCCTTTCTCATGTTTAAATGACCCCTTAATACACTTTCTAGCTCCCCTTAAGTGTGTTTTTGAGGATATTCCCATTAGACAACATTTAATGCCATGTAATTCCCGACACCCACTTAATTTTCTTAAATGGGACTAAGTCGCCAATAGGGGCGACTTAGTCCTTTTTGGCACAAAACTCAAAATTATTTTAAATTTCTAGCGGGATTTCATTCTATAAACCTTGAGGTTGGCTTGTGATATGATATTTTCCTGGGAAATTTAGTAATAATAAGTATAAATAAGGGTTTTTCTCCTCATTTTTCATCTCCTATCTCCTACAATATTCTAATCTCTTGCACTCATTAAGCATTCAAGCAATCTAAGCACAATCAAGTCATCCATTGGAGCACTTCATTGCATATCTTTAGATTTACACATCAAGGGTTTGGTAAGTTTATGACATTACATGTTTATTCTCTTTCCATTTTTTTCTCTTTGCATGTGTGTTTGTAGAATTTTTGGGAATATTTGTCAAAGAAGTAGGTGTTGAAAAGCGGTCAAGAAGTCATCATCTCTATTCAATTCAACATAACACTAATTCAAGCTTGGAGACCCTTTTTATCCAATTTTCTGTAGAATCAAGAGCAGACACCTATCAGAAAAGAAAGTGCAGACCTGAAGCTACAGGATCTTGTCCCGAGATTCTCGAAACCTGCAAGTGGACTAAGTTGCCACTAGTGGCAGATTAATCCCTCTACCATGCTTGAAAACCGGTTTTTGCTTTTTTGGATACCCATTTGGCAGATTCCTGTTCTGACAAGTTTTCTCAAAACTGGGACTAAGTTGCCCAGCCTGACGTAAGTGTCCCATTCAACAATTTTAGTAAAAATTTTAGGATTCCAGAATCTCTCCACATCATATTTTAGATTCCAGGTGCACCTCTCCAATTATGTTCAGTTATTTCATTATTTACTTGCATTTTTAGGTGTTTTTGTATGTCACAATGTGTTTTCCAGCACTTCGCATTTCTTAGGTTTTGCATCATTAAATCATTTTATTTTTAGATCAGTGAATTAGTAAACCATATTTAGATACATTTCATCTCATTTACATTAATCTTTAGTGTAGACATTTGCATTTTTGACCCCATTCCCTTTCTCCTTTTAGGTGAAAAACCCTAGAAGAAGCTAAAGCAAGTGGGCAATCCAAAATCATTGTCCACAAACCCATGTGAAATATGCAAAGGGGCATACTATAGAGGGAGGACCCATTCACCACCTAGGGAAAATGGATCCTAGCACTAATTTCTAGGACCTGAAATTTGACCAATTAAATGTTATGTAATTTGAATTGTGGGTTTCGAGATAGATCTTCAGAAGGTGTCACAAATAAGGCTTAAATTTGAATTAAAAGGGATAATTAACTCTAATTAACCAAAGAGGACCCTAGATAAGTGTGAAATTATGTTACAACACATTACAATACTTAAAATAGGTTACAAATTAAGTAAATTTTATTAAAAGGGGGTCAAAGATCAATGTGAATGTGTTACAACACATTACAACATTAAACTTAGGAAAAATTAGGTTAATTCAATGAAAATTATTCCCAAATCAAGTAAGGGAAAATGATACTTTTTCTGTTACTACAGGATAGTCATTAAATGTCTTGTGAGTTGTAGCTCAAGCATTGTTTCATTCATCATTCCTTATATTTGTCAATTGTCATTATTTTTCTATCAAGGTTTAATTACCAAACTTGGGGTTTAACCAAGGAAAACCCCCAAACAAGCAAAACAAATTCTTCCTCTTTGTGTGTGTATATTACAAGTTGAAGAAGGATTGAAGATCTTGAAGAGAAATTTTGCATTTTTGTATTTGTTGCATTCATTATTTTTATATAATGGAAACTCATATTCATAATTTATTTTTGGATTTTCGAGAATGAAATCTGTACAAAACAACATCTCATATCTTACTTTTAAAGGACTACAAAAATTATTTCTAGAAGCCCTAACCAGGACCTGTTTGCCCGGGGTCAACCTCTCCTTTAACAATACTCAAAATCAAATTTTTATGATAGGTACATGTTTGAACCAAACCCTTCTTAGATGTGCCTAGAAATTATCAATTTAATTTTTGTATCTTCCAAATCTTCCATTTTATCATCTAGGTCTTATTATGCATTTAGTTTGAACATTGCAAATAATTTGATTAGGTTTCAAATTTTCCCTTTTGTCTTAAAGGATTGAGATATAGGTCTAATTGACTCACCATTAAGCTTGAAAGTAAACCATTACACCTTATTGTCTCCTTCCTAATGAAATGCCCCTAGGGAATGTTCCCTATTGTGAATCTTTAAAGTCTTATCTAGGGAATCCTTTACCCTTATTTTTATTTTGGTGTACTTGACATTATACAACATCTTTTCTGATTTTTTGGATATCCTTGGAACCCTAGATCTATATTTTACATCATTGTATTGACATTCTTCATTTAGGGTTAGATCTTGCATATTTACATCATTTAAAACTCATAAAAATCCAAAAATATTGCATACATTTTACATAGTAAATTGATAAATGTTTGTTTCAGTCATTTAGATCAAAATTTCATTCAAAATTGCATTAAAAGAAAGTTGTCATTTTTCTCATACATTGTCATGAAATCACATTTTCATTTTCATAATAATTCTAGAAAAATTATCACTAAAGAATCTGTTTGATGTTAGGAAAAATGAAATTAGATGTCAAGTTAAATACTTAGATTTAAATTTTTCAGATCCTTGTCCTATGACCCATTTTCCCCTGGGTGAACTTGTCCAGGTATAGGTGTTTATCTAAAAAAAATCCCACTATCTTGTCTCTGTAATTATACTAGTCTATTCCAACTTGGAAATATCTCTTTTAGTTTCAAAAATTGCATATTTTTTTTAGTTGTTTGCGTCTAGTTCAATTGTCAAAAATAATGCAGTGTTTGAAAGTAAAATTGACATTCAAAAGTAATTATTTTTTGGTTTTTACATTTAAAATTAGTCAATTATCATATTTTAGATCTTAAAATTGCAATATCTTGTTTCATACTTACATTATATTTTCCATTTCTAGGTGATTGCTATCATTAGCTAGTGTTAGATGCACATGAAAACTGAGAGGGGGTGAATCAATTGTATATTAAAACTTTCAAACCATCATTAACATTCATATTTGTATTTTCTCTTAAACCCTTATCATGCATTAACAGAATGTAAACATTTGAAATAGTAATGCAAACACATCCAAACACATTTAAGAACAACATAGTTATGTGGAAAAACCAAGAAGGGAAAAACCATAGTGAGGATTAGCTCACAATATAAAGTAATAGCAATATCCAATACAATAGGCTCACTGATGGAGGGCTCACTACCCAAACGAAAGAAGGGCTCACTACCAAAGGACTCATTGTCCAGAAGAAAGAAGATAGAAGAAGGGGTAGCTCAATTCCAATTTGAACTACTAACAATGTATCTCTCTTATGCCAAAGGTACAGTTCCATTAAAGCACAAAAAACTCATTCAATAGACTAAAATGTAGACACCTTTTGCTTAGTGCATTTGGGAGTCATAAGCATCAAAGCTCGCACTCAAATCACCACACTTGATCACCTTCACATCTTTTTCATAACAAACACTCTACATTATCCACTCAATAACACCTTGTATTTATACCATATTTGACCTAAAAAAGTCCCAATTAGGTCATCCTTAAGGAAACATATTCATCTTAACTATGCAACATAAAATAGGTCGACACCAAACACTTCCATGTGTAATGGTGTAAATTTCCACCCTCAAGAAAATTCAACATTTATATTACCCTCTACTTTAGAGAATTATATATTCGATGATGCAATCCATATACCTGCCACCTTTCCCTATCCACTTGATAGCTCATTTGTGTCTTGGTGGGGAAATTTTTTTCACGGACGTTAGCATGACACACGAGTGTTCATGCAACGTGCTTCCTTCCTGATAGGATTCCCACCTCTAGAATCCGTAGAGGCATTACACTCCTCCATTGGAAATGAAGTGTAACATTTTCTACTCTTTTGACCAACTTCAAACAGGAATTTTACCTCCTTTCATTCATATTTCCTATTCTTCCATTCATTCCATCTTCTTCACACTTCTTGACAACTTCTTGATGGAAATTTTCTCTACACTTGCTCAACACTCACTTCAAGCTCCTTCACGTTTCACCACCTTCATTGTAGCTACAAGTTACTGCTTTTTTTGGCTCCTCCTCTTCATTTTTTTTGTAGTGTTGGCTTTGGAGAGCTTGTGAGCTCACATCTTCCTCCATTTTCCTTGAGAGCACATGGTTGAGAAGGTGAAATCCATCCATTTCTATTTACTTTTGCATCATCTACTTGTGTAAATTAGCATATTGTTGTTTGAGTATTGCTTGGTATCTCCATTTATACACTTTCTTTATCATCATTCCATACATTGGTTGCTATCTAGTTGTATGTGGGGGTGGAACCACCAAAGTAGGGGACTAACTGAGGCAGTCCTCTAAACACAATCCCAACAATTTCTCGTTCTTGTGTGTGTGTAGGCACTTTTCAATTAGAGCTATTCGAAGAATCAGATTGCATGTGGCATGGTATTTCTTTCTCATGCCTTCTTTTTCAATTTGAAGTAGACTAGTTAAATTATTTTTCTTATTGAATTCTATTTTTGTACTTTTCCACCATTGTCATAGCTTTTAAAACTCTATTGGTCAATCTATTAGCTTGTTTCCTAGTGTTATGGTTTGTCTTTCAAACTTTGTGTCTATATGGATACCAGTGCCCCCCTAAGATGCCAACACACTGCACTAGAATTTGTGTCATATGTTGTTGTCTGTAGGCAATGAGTTGCTTGATTCATAGACCAAACTTTGGAAGTTGGCTTATTTGACCTCCTAAAACATCTACGTTAGTCGAAGGAAAGTGACAGGCTAGTTTTCCTTCCATTTCAGCTCTTTAAACATTAAAATTTTTGAATTCATTCATCTAGCTTGAGGTAGATCAGGGAAACATTTTTTTCTAGACTCTCCCATGACCTGGAGTCCCTAAGAATTTAGTCCCCCTTCTCTACATTTTGGTGAACCAGACATGAACATCATAGTGTATGTTTCTTTGTGAGAAGATTCTTCCTCTTACGCCTTGTGAAGGTGGAAGAATTACATTTTGTGAAGCTTGTAATGACGAAAAATGCATCCCTCTACATTTTCGCACTTGTTTGGGCCCTCCCTATAAAATTGAGCTTAATGTGGCCTTGATTTAGTGTTGTAATGTGTTTAACACATTCACATTAGGTCTTGGGCCCTTGTGAACTAAGTGGACCTAGTTGTGCCTTATTTAGGGTGTTGTAAAGTGTACCTTTACACTTTCACACTAATCTCTTGTTTTACTAATTAATTGGGCTTCTTTATGCCTTAATTGGCCTTATTTTGCATCCACAAGCCTTAATTAATGCATCTTTCCAAGACTAACCTTGACATTTACCAACATCAAATCATAATTAATGTGTTTTTGGACTGTATGGCCTAGATTTAGTGATTTAGGACTCATATGTGACCTTGGGCATATAGGTCCCACCCAAGTTTTGGGGGCCCAATCTAGATTTCACATAAATATAAGCCTTTCTTGAAAAATGTGTCCCAATGCTTAGCCTAAAGGGACTCATACGCCACTTCTAGCGTATGAGTCCTATGTGGCTTAAACCTAAATTAATTTCAAATTCTTAGCGGTATTTTATTCTCCTCGATCTGATGCCAGCTTGTAGTATTGTAATTTTAAGAAATTTGGCATAAACAAGTATAAATAGAAGGTTATCTCACTCATTTTTCTCCTAGCAAGTTGAATAAGCATCTTTATAGAAAATTGGAGTTCACAAGAGCATTCAAGAGTCTACAAGAGCATTCAAGAGCTGATTATCAAGCATCATGTCAAATTCATCATGCATCATGTTTGTTTTTAGCTAACATTTGTGATGTAGGGTTTTATGATTCAAGCAAGCATTCAAATCAAGATCCATATCATTCAAGCAAGAGTCAAGATACACATTCATGCTAGCCATTTCACACATGTTTGTAACATCTTATTTAAGGGTTTGGTGAGTTGCAACATAGCATTTTGTTCATTCATCTATCCTCCTTTCGATTTCATTTCATTTCAAGGTTTGATTACCAAAATGGGGTTTGACCAAGGAAAACCCCTTTCTATTAACAAAAAAACATTTTTCCATCACTTTAGTGTGTGGTTTGTAGATCTAGGTTGAAGAAACATTGAAGAGCAGGATTAGAAGAAGTTGTCAAGTTTGCAAAGTTGTCAAAGTTGTCACCTTGTTTACAAGATCACTAAAAGGGACCTACCTAGTAGAATTTAGCATTTCATATTCGAACATCAGGATCAAAAGAAAGAGCAGAGATAGAAGAGCAAATTCAAACTTTGACCTTCTAAAAAAGCTTAGCAGGACTGATATGCCACTTCTAGTGTATGAGTCCTAGTGTAGTAACTTTTCTATATTTCAGGAGTTCCAACCTAATCACTACTAGCCCAAAAACCCTAATTTGGGACTAAATCATTGATCCTGGTGTATGAGTTCTATTGTACATTAAATTCAACAATTTTAGCATTTCAGTCCTTGTTTTGAGCTGCTACAAATTTCTAGGTGTATGTCACTGATTTCTCAGTCTCCTATTCTTATTTGCATTCACTTCTAGATCATTCATTTGGATTTTACAAAGTGTTAGGTTTTGTCATTAGATATTGCATGTTACTAGTATTTCCAAGCCCTAGCTTGGTGGTGAACCCCCTTTAATTCTATAATCATATCCTAGGACACCTTATTGTAGATCTCCCTCTCTCATTCTATCATTGGATTGAGATCTCTAAGGTATCCTTGAGTGAAACTTTAGTGAAATAGGCCTTAACCTGGTGCTCCATCTCCTGAAAGGTCGGGCACCTATTTCCATCATTTCATTTTGGTGAACCTACATTTAAAACACCTTATTTATGATTTGGAGTGCATCATAATCCTAGATCTAGCTTGGATTAACTCTACATTAGGGTTTGTATTAGTTAATTTTCATCTAGGGTTTCTAAATTTTGCATTAGTTAAAAGTGCATATAGGTTGCATTTTTGTCTCTTGCATCATTGAAATTCACTTAAAATATGCATTTTCACTTAGTCTAGACATCATACAAAATACAAAACATAATATTCACATAGAATTTGCTAAAAATAGTGCAAAAACCCTAATCTAGGACTCATACGCCCCTCTGGGAGATTTAGTCCAAGTAAAGGTGAGTTTTCTTGATTTTTGGGTATTCTATGGTGATTGTTATACAACATTCAAACCCTTGAAAAACCCTAATTGGGACTCATACACCCCTCTAGGTGATTTAGTCCCATTTCATATTTTAAACTACATTTTCAAGCATTAAATTCTTTGTTTTTGTGTTTTTGTTTGCTACTGTTAGTTATATGTTTCAATTTATAGATTTTCTATTTCACTTATTTTATTTCATCTAGCTTAATTTCATTTGAATCAAAATTAGAAAATGGCATTTATCTTGTGTTCATTGCATCTTGTATTTCATTAAAATTGTCCCTTTCATTCAAGCTTTACAACTTGGTGTCCTATTGCTAATACTATAGTGAGACAAAATTTGAGACTCATGTCATCCCACGATAGCACAATCATCATGGATCTTGGGTCATCTAGCTCATTCACTACTAGTGTTGACACTAGTTCACTAGATATGGACCATACCCTTAACAACTCTTTGCCTTCAAGTAGTTTGACAAGTGTTGAGACAATGGTTGCTAGTATTCCGCAAAAAACATAATCCAAATTCATGAAGAATTAGCAAACTTACAAAACCAAATAAGTACTGAAAACATTTCAACCACCACTATCCCTACCATAGATAACATACATCACATGATTGAAAGTGAAGATGGAGTTGACATTGTGCGTAACATAGTTCAATTTTTTGGAAACATCTTACCTCAGTGACTAGTTGTGCTTTACCTTCAAACTATGTCCAAAGCCAAGGAGAAATTCAAATTCCTCCTCCTAGAACCATTGCCTCTATTCCAACCTATACCAAACCTCAAGTTACAACAACAATGTAACCTACTAGTAATGCCATTCCTTCCTTGGCTATTTCTACTAGCATTCCTAGTACCTTTGTGGCATTGCATGTCATATCTCCTACCACTTTACCTCCCATAAGTATTAGGTTCATTGATCCCTCGAACACATATACACCTCCATCATATTCAACTCCATTTCAAAATACAACTAATGACACCCTCATAAATCAACTTTTTCAAACTGTTTCATCCCTTCAAAAGAAAATTTCCACCATAAACCAAAATAAAAATGGCCAACCTACATAGTATGTCAAAAGAAATCCCTTATCATTGGAGATATTGAGAATTTAAATACCACAAGGCCTCAAGATTCCTAGATTTGAGAAACATGGGGGGAAAGGAGATCCTTCTACCATGTTTCCAGTTATAGCATATTATGTAGTGATTTCATTCTTGAGGATAAGCTCTTGGCTAAGCTTTTCCCTAGATCCTTGAAGGATACCACCTTAGAATGGTTTTCCTTGTTACCAAATAACTTAATTCATTCATTCAGTTAACTTGTTGAGGCGTTTATAAAACATTTCCAAGTGCATATGATCCCTAAGATGACCTTAGCCGATTTGATGAGATGTAAGCAAAAAGATGATGAAAAAGTTACTGATTTCATTTCATGCTACCAATTGCTTTATTCCCAAATCAGCCTAAAGATTCTTGATCCTCACCTTCAATGGATTTTCATTAAGAACTTGCAAACCAAGGCACAAAATAATCTTACCATGATGAAATTTCCCTCCTTCATACACTTATGTACTGCCCTCCATGACTTTCAAAACTCAATTAGTAGTCGTGACACAAAACCCACCTCCAACTGCCCTGATAAGTTTGAATATGTAAACCAAAAAAATACCATCCTTTTAGAAAATAGAATAAAGGATTCCTTTAACTTAATCCTCCTCAACAAATGACTTAACATGTCAATACCCAAGTGGTTACTATAAGGGAAAAAACTCCTTTCCCATTTGGGGATCTAGCTAGGCAATTCACTCCCTTACCTGATACCCTTCATAACACAATGTCACAACTTTCAGAACAAAAAATGATCACCTCACCTCCCATTAAAACTCATGATCCTAATAAACCTTTACCTCAAAAATATAGATCCAATTCCTATTGCAATTATCACCAAAAAAATGGACACAACTTGGAACATTGTAAGCATCTTAAACATCTTGTGCAAGACCTCATTGATTCTGGTCAGCTTTTAGTTGGAAGTGTTAATAATCAAGGAAATAAGTCTGTTGCCCCTCCCAACCAAAACTTGCAAATATTTACCAACCCTATTCCAAATCATAATATTTCATTTTTCCAAGCTAGTGAAACTACAAAGATGTGATGAAAATTGACACAGATGATGAGAACATGGATACTATTAAAAAAGGTCCTATAGATACTATTGAACAAAGTCCTATGGATACTATTGAAAAATGTTTTATTGCATTTATAGAAACTCAACCTCGTAAGGGTTGAACTAAGAAGCCTCTTGAAATTTCTTTCTCATATAAATATATTATTAGAAATGCACCTAATGCTCCTCTTTACATAGCCGGCGAAATCAATGATAAACCCACTAATGGGATATTAATTGATCCCATCTGTGGAGAGAATGTGATCACTGAGGAATTATTACTTATGCATGAACTCTATCAAGAAACATATGACAAACTAAAAGCATGGATAAAATCATACAACGATTTTTCTTTCCCTACAATGGGATTCATCACCCTTCCTTTACAAATAGGACCGAAAAAATTAGATGTTTCATTCTCCATCATCTAGATGTTAGACCAATTCCATGTGAAGCTTGGTTATCCATGGCTACACTCCATGGAAGTCGTCCCCTCGGTTGTGCATAAATGCTTAAATTTTCACTTTGACAATGAAATTTTCTCTGTACACCATAGTGGCTTTAACCCTTTATCTTCCTCTAGAAAATTTTCATTAGATTTCTTTTGGCCCGAGCCTATGGAACCTATTAAACCTTGAGAATATTTCTTTTTCAAATCCTATCAAGAGTTTAAGGTGAAATGTATAGAAAAAATATCGCTTACAAACAAGCCTCAACCTATGATTGAGCCTACCATCCTTGACAAAACCATGATTGAACCTAAAGACATTCCAATCAACCAAGACCAACCTAAGATAGATTCTTTTCCTATCTCCTACAAAAGACCAAGAGATAACGTAAACAATCACGTCATGCCTCCTAAGATAAAACAAGTTTACAATCCTAAAGAGAAAGTGGTTGAGAAACCTCTTATGGCTCCTCTCATTCCTCCCCTTAGGGAAGAAAAGAAGCCCATGGTTGAAAAACCCACTCCTACACAAACACAACTTGACAATTAAACTAAAAGAAACAAAAATACAACAGAGCATAGGCGTAGATGTCGTGCTCTTGCTCAAAGGTTAAACAAAGAAAACAATAAATAAAACCAACATCCTAACTTGACTGAAGCAATACACGATGACCCTTCTTCTTTACAGTAACAATAAGATTCTATACCGCAATAGGAGACAAATCCTTCTTTAGAAATTATCATTCGACCTCCCATTATGATTAACTTGCATCACGATGATGAGGTTGCTAAGATTAATGAAGAAGTGCATAAAGAATTGAATACATTGTTTTCCTCTTCTATTAGCTTAAACGATAATTCTCCAAGGAAGAGTGTTGAACTTGGTGATAACCCTAGTTCAAAACTTGCTATTGTCCCTTTGGCTAGTTGTTTTCCTTCTATATATGATGAACATGATTGGGAAGTAACCAATCTGCTAATAGGTTGACTCGCATGTTCCTTACTATTTTGTTGCATTATTTTATTTTTCATGTTTTGTGTGTGATTGCATGTGTGTATTGTGCTCCCCCATATAGTTCTATTTGATGTGTCTTCCTCCTTTTTTGCTGTTCCTCTATTTTTACCTACATTCTTCTTTATGTCATAAACCTTTTTTTTTTTCATGTGTCTTGTGTTTTCCTTTTAGGGATGACACAAGGCATCGAGACATTCACGTCTCTTCCATGTTGACCCAAAATCTTTTCCTTTATCTTCTCATTTTTCTTGTGTTTTCCTTTTTGGGATGACGCAAGGCGTTGAGACATTCAGGTCTCTTCCATGTTGTCTCAAAAGTATTTTTCTATGATTTCACTCTCTTTGTATCATTCTTCTCATTCCATGAGTATTTGGGGAATGATGATAGCTCTGAGCTCTCTTAAAAACATTGTAGCAAGAAAATACTAACCCTGAATCCACAGATCCCTCATGTGTTTGGATTTTTTATTTCCAAGGAAACCCCTCCTCTCCCCTTTTCCTGATGTAGCTTTATTTGGAAACATATGGCTTGGAATAGAACTTTCCAACTAAGCTCTCATATCCTCTTTATTGTTAGCATTTATCATTTTCTACTTTAAAGTAATTACTCACAACATGGTGTCTAGCAATTTTTTTAAAGTTGGGGCATACATTGGAATTATTCTTTTGTGTTTCATGTTTCATTGTTTAGTTTTCTTACTTCATGCCATGCATCTTTTAACTTTGTAGTGACATTATATGTTATGTCCCTCAAGAGCGTGATCTCTCTTAGCATATTATATTCCTCTTAGTGGCTTGATGTGACACATCGCATCCCCTAAGTTGTGAATATTCTTCAATTGGTCCTTTATTGGAGACATTAGGCACAATGTTCCCTAATTCGAGACCTTACATGAACTAAAAAAAACTCCTTTGAATGTACCTTACACTACCTTTTATAATTTCAATTATATGGCCACCTTGCATAACACACTTTGCTATCCTGTGGTGCCATCTTGTTTGTTCATGAGTTTCAAGCATACGAAGCTTTGCTTGCCGCATGAAGCTTGAAGTTCATTGTTGTGTGGTACCTTATCAAAGTTATAAGGAGGTATAGCTTTGGTTTGGTTAGCGTATGGGAGCTGAACTTAGGTGTGGCTTTCCCATCACCACTTGCTCGTATATGTGAGCACATATCGACCACATTCATATGTGTCTCACCCCTTTGGATACTCACCCAACAGATAGCCTAAAGCTCTGTTGCATCAGACTAAGCATGCATTTTCAAAAAAATAGCTTAGATCTAATCCATAGTGTGCAAGAAAAATGGTCAAAGCTTGGTCCACCACTTTTGTTTTTGTTTTTCCTTCTCTTTGTCTTTGGTAGTTTATGCTTTTTCCTTGTTGTTGCCCCTTATATTATTTACATGTGTGTTCTTTTATGCCTATATTGATTTGTCATAAGATCTTGATCATGGGGGCTTGATCACCCCTCTTGATCATTGCCATCATATCTAACTAGCATTGGTACACTTGGACCCCTCTTGATGCGAGTTTGTCTACTTTAGTGCGAGTTTGAAGCAATTTCCTCCTCTTAATAAAGTGGGGGCTAAATGTAATGACAAAAAATGTATCCCTCTACATTTTTGCACTTGTTTAGGCCCTCCTTGTTAAATTGAGCTTAATGTGGCCTCGATTTAGTGTTGTAATGTGTTTAACACATTCACATTAGGTCTTGCTCCCTTGGGAACTAAGATGACCTAATTTTTCCTTATTTAGAGTGTTTTAAAGTGTACCTTTACACTTTCACACTAATCTATTGTTTTATTAATTAATTGGACTTCTTAATGCCTTAATTGGCCTTATTTTGCATCCACAAGCCTTAATTAATGCATCTTTCTGAGATTGATCCTCACAGTTACCAACATCCAATCATAATTCATGTGTTTTTGGACTGTATGGCCCATATTTAGTGATCTAGGACTCATACCCCACCTTGAGCGTATGGGTCCCACTTAAGTTTTGGGGCTCCAATCTGGATTTCACAAAAATCTAAGCCTTTCTTGAAAAATGTGTCCCAAAGCTTATCCTAATGGGACTCATATGCCACTTCTAGTGTGTGAGTCCCATGTGACTTAAACCTAAATTAAATTCAAATTCTTAGTGAGAATTTATTCTCCTAGATCTGATGTTGGCTTGCAATGTTGTAATTTCAAGAAATTATGCATAAACAAATATAAATACAAGGTTATTTCACTCATTTTTCTCCTAGCAAGTTGAATAAGCATCCTTATACAAAATTAGAGTTCACAAGAGCATTCAAGAGTCTACAAGAGCATTAAAGAGTTGATTATCAAGCAATTTGGAGCATTACTCAAGTATCAAGCATCATGTCAAAGTCATCATGCATCATGTTTATTTTTGACCTAGCATTTGTGATGTAGGGCTTTATGATTCAAGTCAAGATCCATATCATTCAAGCAAGAGTAAAGATCCACATTCATGCTATCCATTTCACACATGTTTGCAACATCCTATTGAAGGGTTTGGTGAGTTGCAACATAGTATTTTGTTCATTCATCATTCCTCCTTCCTATTTCATTTTATTTCAAGGTTTGATTACCAAAATGGGGTTTGACCAAGGAAAACCCCTTTCTATTAACAAAAAAATCATTTTTCCCTCTCTTTAGTGTGTGATTTGTAGATCTAGGTTGAAGACACATTGAAGAGAAAGATTGGAAGAAATTGTCAAGTTTGCAAAGTTGTCACCTTGTTTACAAGATCCCTAAAAGGCACCTACTGAGTATAATTTAGCATTTTAGATCCGGAAATCAAGATTAGAAGAAAGAGTAGAAATAGAAGAGAAAAATTAGACTTTGACCTTCTGAAAAAGTTGAGCGGGACTGATACACCACTTCTAGTGTATGAGTCCTAATATAGTGACTTTTCCAGATTTAAGGAGTTCCAGACTAATCACTACCAGATTTATGTTCCTTCCCAAAAACCTTAATCTGGGACTAAATCACCCAGTGAGGCGTATGAGTCCCATTGGGCATTAAATTTAACATTTTATGCATTTTAGACCTTGTTCTAAGCTTCTATAGGTTTCCAAGTGTACCTCTCTGATTTCTTAGTTTCCTATTCTGATTTGCATTCACCTTTAGATCATTCATTTTAGTTTTACAACGCATTAGGTTTCATCATTAGATCTTACATGTTACTAGTCTTTCCAAGCCCTAGCTTGGTGGTGAACCCCTTTTTAGTCTCTAATCATACCCTAAGACACCTTATTGCAGATCTCTCACTCATTCTATCATTGGATTGAGATCTCTAAGGTATCCTTGAGTGAAACTTGCATGAAATAGGCCCTAACCCCAGTGCTCCATCTCCTAAAAGGTGGGGCAACCATTTCTGTTGTTTCAAAGCTTTATGAGATTTACGACCTAATCTACAACCTTCGAGTATGTTGTTAGGAGTGTACAACATCTAGAAATGGATTTCTCAAAGGTCACTACTAGTCTTGCAACTTAGGAGATGGTTTCAGGAGTAGAGGCATGTTTCTTTTGGGAAACCACTTGTGATCCTACCACTCATGTTTCTCCTACGCCCCCACCTTTGAACGAGGATGATTCTCTCGCTATTCCTGCATAGCATGTCATTGATCTAGATAGGAGGTTGTTGGATTTCCCAAATCATTTGGGAAAAGAATGAAACATGGCTAGGGCCGCTAGTCTTGTTAATGAAATGAAATATATGTTAGACAAAGATTGGGTGGGCTTGGAGTTTTTTTAAGGCATCAATGACATAGTGGAAGCATATGTCCCTTCATACAACTCTAAATCAAGTGTTAGTCAAGGTTTTGGGTCTGAAACCTCTAGAAGGCAGATAGGAGTTTCGATGCCCATAACATCTGTGTACATGGCCGAATTAGGCCCTTCCATCAATACCATCCCCATTCCTGAGGCACCTTAGAAAGTCAAAGTAAACATAATCCCTCTAGGTTTTAGTGTTATTCCTTCTAATTCTGGTGGTGGTAACTCTGGGGGTCATGCTAGCTCTGGCGATGGGAGCCTTGGTGGAATGGGGAGTGTTGGCTCTGGTGGCTCTAGTGGTTTTGGTGGTGGTTCCACTGGTCCTATTTCATCGTATGATCCCATTTTGAATGGTTTGTTATATAATATGGGCAAGATGTAGAATTAGATGGTGAACCTATCCCAAGCCACCTCCCAACTAGTTTTATAGCCTTTATTTTGTCATATTACTTTATCAATATAAATTCTGAACACTCGTATTCCCCAGGGGATGGAGATTCCAAAATTCAAAAAATATGGTGGTAAGGGAGATCCACAAACACATGTGTCCACATTTAATGCCATTTTTATGGATTTCTTCCATGATGATGTCTTAATGGCTAAATTTTTCTTGAGATCTCTCAAGGATACAACCCTAGAATGGTATTGCTCCTTGCTTGATAATTCCATATTCTTGTTTGATCAGCTTATGAATCAGTTTCTTTGGGAATTCCTGGCAAACATCGGGCAATAATTTTCTCTTTGTTGGAAGAATGGGATATTTTCAAAGGGGCAATAAAATATATCATTAATGTCTTCTTGGTAATATTTAAGTAATCTATATTTTTATATGAAAAACTATTTGAAAAAACTATTTCCTCTTTCCCCTCCACCAATGAAATATATCAAAATTAGATTCTATAGTTTTAACTAAATCTGTCACCCATTAAATAGAAGCAAAAAATATATGTAATTGGAGGGAAATATGAAGATTCACATGAAATAACCATAATTGTGTTTGTAGTGGTTATATTCTTAGTGATCTTCACTCTCAAATTTTGTTCATTAAAAATAGTTTGACGTAGATTTTATGGTGGACTTTGAGACTATTTTCAAGGTATCTTTTAAGGATTTATCTAGTGTTAGTACATCTAATATAAAATCATATACACATATATGATTTGTCTTAATTGTAAGTATACAAAAATAATTTTAAGAACACATTTTTAAATAACCTAGTTGAAATGCTAAATTTACCATAATATAAAGTTATTTTAATACAAAAGTTACTCTAGATTTATTATAATCCCTAAAACTTGGTTTAAACCATAAACCATAATCCCTATTCCTTAAACCCTAATTCCCAAAACACTCAAAGACCCCTAATAATAAAAATGTGAACTAAATTAAATCTATCTACCATAAAAAATCATGGGTTCCATTAATGGGGGAAGAGGCAAAGTTCTTGCAACATAAGGTTCCATAGACAAAGTTACTTATTCATGAATGGTCATGTAATAGTTGTGTTGTAGAAAAATAAAGAACAAACGCATGCATGGGGAAAAATAGAATTAAATACTTTTTGCTTGCACTTGGAATGTATACTTGATTGGTTCTAGTTCTCCAAACCTAAACAAGTACCCATTTTAGAAAAGATTGCATCCATCTTTTACAAAATAGACATCCTTTTATCAAAAAACCTTTTACCCCCTATTTTCCCCTTAGTAGATCTCCAATGTCTTAAACTTCTTGTATTATTATCATGTGTTTAATTATCTATTTGAAGAAACCATTTGTTAGTCCATAAGTGAGAAAACTTTTAGATGTGAAATTTGCTTATACATTGTATTTGTTGCACTCTATATTGAATATCTATTTCTTGAAATACTTATATAAATATAGATGCCACGTGTAAGGTTAGATATTGAAACTAAAGGTAGAGACTTTATATTTGAGGATGAACCAAATTTTCTAAAATATAGAAATTCTAATATGTTAAAATGAATAATAACTTATGTAAAGACTACAAGATGTTTTTTCTTAAAAGTTGTGTGATTGTATTATGATCAAGTCTTTAATTCTTTGTTTGAACAAATGTATTCACCCAAAATAAGACAAACCCATATATTTGAATTTTGTTCACACATTGTATCTATTGCACTCTATACTAAATATCTATTAGTTTAATTTTTTTATAAAAAATTAAATATGGCTTGAGAGGTCATATATTGAAACTAAAGATAAAGATTATAAGTTCAAGGGTGAATCACAAAGACTAAAATATACATGCTTGAATATGTTGAAACACATAAGAGTTGAGGTCCAATAATTTTGCCTTGTCATGTGTGTTTAAATTAATGATGGACAATGAAACTAATCTTGAAAGATGAACATAACTTGGAAAAATTAGAATGAGAAAATAAATTCGAGTGGAATGAAGTTTTCATAGAAGGTGTCCAAAAAGACTGAAAAAGAAAATAAGATAAAAAAGAGATAGCATATCTTAATGTGAATAAGTTGTTTTAATCAGCAACAGTTGATGACATGACAAAGAACTTGTGAATGCAAGATGATCAAGTGACATTTGATTCCTACATGAAGCATGTTCCCACTAAAGTGACATTTGACACAATGCAAGATGCTAATGTTCGTGAAAATATGTGTTACTATTGGATAGAAATGACATTTGACAGTTGTATGCATTTGATTTAATCTTTTCAATATAATAAGTTAGCAAATTAGACAGGTGACTCGAGGGCATGTTAAGTGAGAAACTGAAATCTAATTCTAATAAAAACTGAAGGTAGACAAAGATTCTCACTTAATTAAACTAACATTATTGGAACTTTCAAACCTTTTTTATAATCTCTAACCTTTGTTATAAAAAAATAAAATAATTTATTTATAGAAACGGGCTACCTCTTCTATGCTGCAGGCTTTTTTGAAGACCGGCTACCAAATTATTCGGTACAGTACCAGTACTCAAATGTCTACAGCCATTGCCACTATTGCTATGGTCTCTATGTTTGGCACCTTCATACACATTGTGGGGATGGATATCTATGTTTTTCTTGCTCGTATGTGCCTTTATGTAAAATAATGATATAAAAAAATGGACATCTCCGTGTTTGGTGAATTGAGGTTTCTCAGGCGAGTCTCCTCTTCAACGATTGCTTCATTTACTATGACTATCAACAGCTGTCCCTGTGTGTACTTAACTGTCAGTTCTGTGTATTAAGTTTGTTCTGAGACAAATATACAGTCAACAACAGTGATTGTTTATGGTTCATCTGAGGCTGTCATTTGTAGCTGTCACTGATCTGTTTTATTACTATTTTTGTAGTATTTTTTCTGCTTAACCCTATAAAAACATGGATGAAAGCCATCAAATGAGGCCAAAGAAAGGCGGCAACAGGTAAGAGACGTAAGAAGTTTTATGAACATACACAGATTATTAGAGTGACCCTAAACTTAAAAACAAAAGCAAAATCTTAATATAAGAAAGGAAGCCAGGATTTGAAACCTGCAAAGCCATTCAGATCTGTATTCTTAGTATTGCAGATAGGAGGACAGACAATTATTTTCTTGTTCACTCAAAGGCGTCCTTTAGAAAGTAGATGATAAGACTGTTTACTAAATACTGTTTTCTTATTAATGTTATAAATATAACATCATGAAACGTACACGCGTGTGGAGGAAGCAGGGGCGTACACAAAAACCAGTACAAATGTTATAATATTCTGGGGGAAACACAAGATTTGGTACAATTCAATTTTGTACTAACCTCTGTCGAAGATAATCTTAGGATTTGATGAGAGTTGCACTGATTATAAAATCCAGATGAAGCAAAGCGCATCCAAGCCGTAGGAAAATTGTCAACTTGACAAGCTATTCGGAGATATTCAAGGTACCTGTACCTCGGATTGAAAATTGGCCCTACTAAGTTTAGCTTCCCACGTGATAGCTTCTATTTAAATAGAATCATCTCAGATTTTGTACATGCAAGCACGTGCAAAACTAGAAGTTGTGTAAAGATGCTGTTTGAGGATGAGTTGTGTAAAATAATTCATTTTATCTTTTGTAATTGTGAAACTTGGATATTTAAGCCGATGTTTATATTGGTGGATAAAGGAAGAACAGTCACGACACATGGATAGTTTTTATTCAATTTTGATAAAATTTGTTACAATTGCTTCATTTTATAGAGAACTTCCAAAATTACAAAGAGAGAATCTAGGTCGGCATATTTCATTAGTCAAAATAGACAATTCTATCAAGAAATTTCTAAGTATTTACTATATTTAATTTGTGGGAAGATTTATTAGAATATTTTGACACCTTTCAATCTTATCATTAATTGCTTCGATATCTACAACACCAAAATTATCACTTAATTATCAAAATTGTTCCCTTGTTATTGTCTTTGTAAATATGCCTTCCAATTGATCTTTGGATCTGCAAACCTCTAAATTGATTTCTCCATCATTCACTAGCTCTTGAATGAAATGATACCTTGTATCATTGTTCTTGGTCCTCTTGTGAACAACATGACTCTTTGAAAATGCAATTTTTGATTTGTTATCATAATATATTGCTATTGGATTTTTTTGATCATGTATTAAATTTGTCAATATTTTTCGCATCCAAGCTACTTGACATGCTACAAAAGTTATTGCTACATACTCAACTTCGACTGATGAGATTATTACCATAGGTTTCTTCTTCCATGCCTGTTTCAGTACACCTGATTCAAAATGAAATACATATTTTGAAGTACTCTTTCTATCATCTATGCTACCTACAAAATCCTATCAATATAACCAATCAAAGAAAAATCATAAGTTGTGGAATGTAATATAATTCCATAGCTTGTCATCCTTATTATATATCTCAATACCCTTTTTCTCGACTTGCCAACATGAATCCTTTCGTGACTCCATGAACATAGAAATTAGGCTAACTCTATACATAATATATAGTCTTGGGTGATCCCACAATAGTGGTTTAGAATTTTTGGCCAAACTGGACACTGAAATTATTATTTTTAACTAAATCTTCACATTCGGGCACCTATAGCGGCTAAACCGTGAGGAATTTGAAGATGATGTAAACTAGAGTCTCATTTTGTCTGTAGATTCTAAAAATATTTTTTTCAAAATTTTTGGAATCAGATTGCACTTCTTTTTCCATCTCCCACGAAAACTGGTTTTTTTTAAAAAATAGCATTTTTAAAAAAGTGACGCACACCGTATAACGCATAACTCTTTTTCCATGAAGGATAAAATTCTAATTCTTTCAAATTTAGATTTGTAACTCCGATATCTAGTGCTTCCACTTGGTTAGATAGTTTTTAATTGAATATTTTTTCTTTAATCAAGTTTGAACTCAAACAATTACAATTCAAACATGTGACCATTATAGTAACTTTTTTGTATATATCGAAATTAATTTTTATTTTTTGTTAGATCAAGGACTCAATATCTGTGCACTCATATTTTTCAATTTTTTTGATAATATACTATTTTTCCACATGTGCAGAACAAAGACCTTCATTTTCGGTGAAGAACCTATGTTTAATAAAATTAAAAAAATAAATACATAATAAAATCAAAACATACAAAAATTATATTCGTTGGATAGCTCGTTCCGAGGACTATCTGATTCCAGAAAGGTTTCTTAAGAATTCTCCATTTTCATCCTCAACCTGAACTCCGAAGCATAAAAAAGTAGACTTTTTGTGTGTCTCGAGAGGGGGATGAGGGGCAAGGGGGTTCAAGCGAACCCCTAGAGGTTCGTTTGAACGAGGGTTCGGCTGAACCAAGGTTCAAGAGAACCTCTTCAAGGGGGTTCACTTGAACCCCCTTTGCTATGCATTTTTTTTATTTTTTGGCAGCTAAAATTTAAAGGGGTTCACTCAAACATTGGTTCGAGCGAACCCTTAATGCATTCAGTCGAACCAATGGGTTCGTACGAACCCCCAAAATCACTTTTTTAGCTTTGGGGTCATTTTTTGTGAGTTTTCCTTCCTCACTTGAATTGTAAACCACTATTGTGGCTTCACCCTCTTGTTGCTATGAGATATACCAATTTTTCAATGAGTTTTTTAATATGGTTGGATAAAAATTGTGCCCTTCATCCTCTTTATCAAGTTTGGTTCTTATTACAACTAGAGTAGGTGTTGGACTGCAATTCACCACCGTAAATCTCTTCAACAAATACTTAGCATACTTAGATTGTACAACTTCAATGCTTAGAAAGTATTTAATAAATCCTATGTTAGTCCTTCCAAATTCATTTTTCAAGGCCAATTTAAACATTTATATAGTAAAAGTTAAATCATCAACATATAAATAAGCAATCAAGATCTAATCTTGTGTATTTATATTCATGTATAATGTAGGTTACCTCCAGTTTCTAATTAATCCATTACTTGTCATTTATGAATTTATTTTTTATATTATGCTCTAGTTTTTTTTACTCCATACAGAAATTTCTTTAACTTGCATACATTTTCTTCATGTCTACTTATCTCATATCCTAGTGGTTCTTGTGCATAGGCCTCTTGTTTTAGAAAATCATTCAAAAAAAAAAAAATTTACATCCATCTAATGTAGTGTGGAAAAATGTCGTCGGTGACATTTTCATACTTGTTTGGGCCCTCCTTATAAAATTGAGCTTAATGTTGCCTTGAAGTTTAGTGTTGTAATGTGTTTAACACACTCACATTAGGTCTTGGGCCCTTGTAAACAAAATAAACCTAATCCTATCTTATTTAGGGTGTTGTAAAGTGTTGTAATGTACTTTCACACTTTTCTAGGGTTGTCATTAATAATTGGCCTTATTTTGCATCTACAGGCCTCATTTAATGCATCTTTTCAAGGATCATCCTGATACAAATCAACATCCAATCATAATTTAGGTGTTTTTAGGTTGTGTGGCCCATATTTGGTGGTTTGGGACTCATACACCACCTTGGGCATATGGGTCCCACCTAGGGTTTTGGGTCTTGATCCTGATTTTATACCTTTCTAAGCATTTTTGAATTTGCTCCCATAATTTATGCCTAATAGGACTCATAAGCCACCTTGGGCGCATGATTACCATGTGGCCAAAAATTAAAATTAATTCAAATTCTTGGTGAGATTTTATCCTCCTAGATCTGATGTCAGCTTGTAGTGTTGTAAGTTTGAGAATTTTTGCATAATTATGTATAAATACAAGTTTCTTTCACTCATGTTAACCTAACAAGAAATCAAGTGACCTAGCAAGTTAAATAAGTATTCTTATAGAAATTTTGAGTTTGAAAGAGCATTCAAGGGTAGATTATCAAGTAATTTAGAGCGCTATTCAAGTATCTTTCAAGTATCATGTCAAAGTCTTCATGCATCATTTTTTTTTTGGAGCTAACAATTGTGATGTAAGGTTTCATGATTCAAGCTAGCATTTCATTAAAGATTATTACAAACAAGGAAGAACTATGAGATAAGAAACAAGCACATGAACACTGCATAAAATTATATTTAGCTTACTTGTTAACAATGAGCTCAAACCCTCATTATAAAGAATGAGGATGAGCAAATACATGCCACAAGAGTAGGCAATCACATGCCATGGATTGAGGAGAGGACTCCTCATCTTGCAGTGGTGGCGAGTTGCTCTCCTCTATGCAAGGGAGAGGTGTCAAGAGGGAATGAACACCTCTCAAGTCACCTCAACAACCTTGAAACCTCATGGGTAATGAGTCAAGGGTTAACTCCAATTCCTAACTAGGCTTAAGTTAGCCTAACTAGAGTAGAATACACTAACACCCCCCCTTAAGCATAGATTAGGTGGGTATGTAGAAATGGGTCTTGGCTACTAGCCAGATGAGGTACCCATGCACAATGAAAAACTCTCAAAAATGGAGACAGATAGAAAACCCAGTGGGTAAAAACTATCCTCGAAAAAGAGAGAAAGCAAAAAAATGTACAAGTGAAAGAAGAAGAAAGATAGGAGGACTCAAGACCCCTCCAAAAACTACTTCTATCACATAAGTATAAGAGATATTCCCCCATAGGAGAGAAAGAGAGAGACATGGAAGCCTCCCATAAGATATGTTGTAGTGTGTATAAATGCTCGATGAAGTATGCCAAAGAGAATCCGTGAATGTTGAACCACATTTCTCCCCTTAGGAAGAAGGAAAACTATAGAAGTGTGCAAATAATATTCCCATTCCTGATAGGAACATGCAAAAAGAAGTATAAAGGTCTTTGAATTATGCACAAGATCCAAAGACGTAGATGATGCCCATAATGTCTTTGTAGAATGCTCAATGATCTCCAAGCCAAAGTCAATGTGTGATGAAGATTCAGGAATAGGGATGACATGGATCATATATGTATGATGATAATTGGAACCATAAGAATCTGATATTGTCACTATAGAAGCTGATGTAGGCAAGGCATGCACAAGAATATTTGAACAAGACAAGGTTGATGCAACTTCAATGAAGCTGACATTGAAAAGAAGATGAATGCCCTCAATGTTGTCATCATGATCAAGAAGGAGAGACTCTACAAACAAATGATGAATGTCTGAAAGTATGACATCTCACTAATCAGGAGAATAAGAGTGAAGCTGCAAAAGAGAATCTGAAGTAGCCTTCGAAGAAGCCAAATTCTTTGTTGAAATAGCAGGTGGAGGAGATTGAGTAATTGCCAATATAGGTGTATAAAGAGGAGAAACAAAAAGAGATGTCTCTATGTCATCAGGACAATCAAGACTATTCCAATAATCAAGTTCCTCTTCAATATCATTTTCATACAAAGGATCATCATCATTATCATAGAAGAGAAGCATGTTTATAATGGGATTATCTGGGAATGGAGTTCTTAGTGGGATCTCCATATATTTCCCATAGAGTGTTCTAGAGAGTGTGAGGACCCTCAATGTGTGATAGAGCCCATGATGTGTAGTCCCCAACACTTAAACCCATTAATCCTAAGACATGATCATTTCTACTTTCCCATACAAATTTATGCCAACATGCAATAGGTTTAGGAATAAGTCCAAACAAATGTGGCAATAAATGACTCTGTCGGCAGTGCTTTAGGATTTCATCACGCAAGGAATTACAGTTTCCTTCTCCCAAACTTATGATAGATGGATGACATTTAATTCCCATTTTTAGACTAGATAATTACCCCATTTAGAACTTTATTTCAGTTCATTAATTATAAAATGCATTGCATAATCCCCCCAAAGAAAAATATAGAAAAGTGGAACTTTATAAGTTGAGTGCATGAATTTCTAATAAACCCCCCTTGATTTTTGGTACTTTATCATTGTGCATAAAAAAATATTGTTCAGGTGCTCTTACAGTTATAGAAAATTCCTATAAAAGAGGAGAAACTAATTACATGCCAAAGCTAAATTGGCAGTGAAGAACCATGGCCTCAATTGACCCCCAAAGAGAGGCGTCCCACCTTTGAGGGAAAATTTGAAAAACTTTCCACTGCAAGATCTGAAGTGCCTATGTAAAAAAATGCCTCTTACAAATAGATCAGGCCCTTCACAGATACTCCATTTTGCACATGTTAGGAAGGAAAATCATGCCTCAAAATATTAAATACCCCAATTTACAATAAATGGAAAATGATTGAAACTATGCAACAAATGTCATATGGAGGGAGAAATTGAGTGAGTCAATGGGACATGAAGAGGCTTGAATGATGTTGTGATAGTCCAAATAGGAGACTATAATTAGAGTCCAAATGAAGGACTATAGAGATGCCAAAGGACTGTATAGTCAAAATGGAGGTTGACAATAAAATTGGTTGAAGCTTAGAGAATTTGAGGGCGTCAACTAGCAATGCTTGAAATGGCATGAGCTAAATGTGAGCCTAAGGCGAGTTGAGGTGTGGCCAACAAATAGAGTGGCCATCGGATCTGAGAACAAGCCCAAAAAATTGGCCAATGTCGAGTCGGCCAAGAAATAAGGATCAAAGTAGCCTCAAAACATTGATTCGCTACCTTAGAGATCTAGATCCAACCTTTGAAATAGGTCATGAGCGACCTGAAGGAGAATGCAGGCCAAGGCGCCCCAAAAACATCCAAATTGGAATATGGATTACAGGGAGCTCAATGTGATTTTCACGTGAGCCATGAGGCATGGGTGTGCAGGACGAGCGCTTGGATGCAATGTTGGCACATGAAGATTGTAACCTCCAAATGCCAATAAGCCCAAGCTTATCTATGCCAAATGAAGGAAAGGGCCAAAAGATGGGCCGGATGAAAAAAATCACCCTCTGCACTTGCAAATTTTCCCCTCACATAGTTGATTGAACAAGGCTCTTCAAATCATGATGACCTCAATCTGCCTTCTAATTGTGCCAATCTTGCCATGTGAGATGTGAGATCTCAAGCTTGGATGTGCAATCAAGGTTTGTTGGCCAACCTCAAATCGTAGAAGATTTTGGGACCTGCAATCAAACAAATCACAACTTCCAACAAACTGTGCCTCTAACAATAGATAGAGTGGGGTCAATTTGATAAAAAAAATCTATTTCAAAATTTTCCTGCAGATTGTTAGCAGGGAGGGAAGAAAGAAAGAAACTAAATACAACTAATCGGTTCACCTATAGGCCTGAAACTATCTCCTTCCTACTCTGATACCATATTAGAAACTAGAAAGATCTAGGGGATAAGAACAAGCACATGAACAATGTATAAAATTGTATTTAGCTTACTTGTTAACAATGAGATCAAACCCTCATTATAAATAATGAGGATGGGCAAATACATTCCACAAGATTAGGCAATCCCATGCCATGGATTGAGGAGAGGACTCCTCATCCTATAGTTGTGGAAAGTTGCTCTCCTCTATGCAAGGGGGGGTGTCAAGAGGGAATGAACACCTCTTAAGTCACCTCAACAACCTTGACACATCATGGGGAATGCGTCAAGGGTTAACTCCAACACCTTACTAGGCTTAAGTTAACCTAACTAGAATAGAATGCACTAACAAAGATCCATCCTATTCAAGCAAGAGTTAATATCTACATCCATTGGAGTTACTTCATACATGTTTGCAACAGTTTATTGTTAGGGTTTGGTGAGTTGCAACATCATATCTTTTTCATTCATCATTCTCCATTCCTACTTGATTTCATTTCAAGGTTTGATTACCAAGATGAGGTTTGACCAAGGAAAACCCCTATCCACTAACAAAAAAACATTTTTCCCTCTCTTTAGTGTGTGATTTGCAGGTTTAGGTTGGAGACACATTGAAGAGAAAGTTTGGAGAAAGTTTTCAAAGTGTTTATAGTTGTCAAAGTTGTCACCTTGCATTGAAGATCATTGGAATACTTCTACAGGTTGCAAATTAGGGTTTCAGATCCAAAAATCAATTGGGAAGCACAGAGCAGACCTTGAAGACCTAATTAAGAATTTGAAGCTTCAAAAAACCCTAACTAGATTGATACACTAGTTTTTGCGTATGAGTCCCAGTTTAGGTCACTTTCCAGGTTTTTGTAGTTTTAGACAACCATTTGCCAAATTTTAGTTTCTGCACAAAAACCCAAATCTAGGACTAAATCACCCAAACTAGCATATGAGTCTCAATAGGCTTTAAAATCAATATTTTTAGCATTTCAAGCATCCATTGAGTCATTTCTAGATTTCTAGGTGCACACATTTCATCTTGCGGCTTTTTGTTTTGTTTTACATGCATTTTTAGGTCATTTAGTGAAAGATTGCATCATACTAGGTTGAGGTATTTTGATTTGCATTGCATTTATCTTTCCAAGCTCTAGCTTGGTGGTGAACCCCTTATTAATTTACAATCAGACCCTAGGACAACCCGATTTCAAGAACTCTTTCTCCATTGCATACTTAAGGTTTAGATCTCTAGGGTTTGTTCTTGAATGAGAGTGTTGGATTTTGTTATTCTATCTCCCAAACATAAAATTCAAATAAAATTCTTCATTTCATTTTGGTGAACCTGCATTTAGAACATCATAATTCTGATTTGGAATGTATCATCATCTTAGATCTTGCTTGCATTAACATTGCATTAGTTAATTGACATTCTAGGGTTTCTAATTTTGCATTACTGAAAGTGCATATAGGTTGCATTTTGCCTCTCAAATCATTGAAAATCATATAAAATCTGTATTTGCACTTAGGTTACAGATCATACAACATAAAAAGCATAAAAATCACTTAATTTTTTTTAAAATTTTTGAACAAAATCCTCACTAGGACTCATACGCCCCTCTAGGAAATTTAGTCCCAGTGTTGATTGTGAACTGTATTTTCCATAATTTAAAACTCTATTTATGTGCTCCTATTTGTTGTTGATAACTTTCTATTTCTATTTACAGAGTTTTTGTTATATTAATTTCATTGTATTTAGCTTTACTTGCATTTGCACTCATCTTGCATTTAGTAGCCCTTGCTTGAGTATTTGGTGTCCTATTTTTAATACTATAGTGAGATGAAGTTTGAGAATCATGTTATCCCGCGATAGCAAATCGTCATGGATCTTGGGTTGTCTAGCTTTTTCACTCTTAGTATTGACACTAGTACACTAGGTACAAACCAAACCTATAACAACTCTTTTCCTTCAATTAGTATGATGCATGTTGAGACAATGGTTCCTAGTGCTCCCAAAGAAAGCATAATTCAAATTCATGAAGATTTAGCAAACTTACAAAATCAAATAAGTACTGAGAACATTTCAACTATTGTCATCCCTACTATAGAAACATTCATCGCCTGCTTGAAAGTGAAGACAAACTTGACCTTGTCCGTAACATAGTTTAAATCTTTGGAAAACACTTTCCCTCAACCACTAGTAGTCCTTTACCTACAACAAATGTCACAAGCCAAGGAGGAAAACTCATCCTTCCACAAGAGTTGCTTCTATTCCTACCTATACCAACCTTGAAGTTACAATAACAATGCAACTGACTAGTAATGTGATTTCTTCCTTGGGTATTTTTGCTAGCATCCCTAGTACCTTTGTGGAATTGCACAACATATCTCCTACCACTTTACCACCTATAAGCATTCCATTAACTTGTCCTTGAAAAACATACAAACCCTCACCATACTCACCTCCATCTCATAATACAAGCAATAACCCTCTCACAAATCAACTTTTGCAAATTGTTTCATTCCTTCAAAAGCAAGTTTCCACCATCAATCAAAATCAAAATGGTCCACCTACATATTATGTCAAAAGCAGTCCCTTGTCCTTGGAGATATTGCAAACACATATGCCACAAGGTGTAGAGGTGCCTAGATTTGATAAATATGGGGGGAAGGGTGATCCTTCTAACCATGTTGCTGCCTATACTGCCTTATGTAGTGACTTTGTCCTTGATGATAAACTCTTGGCTAAACTTTTCCCTAGATCGTTGAAGGATACTACCTTGGAATGGTTCTCTTCATTACTGAACAACTCAATTCGTTCATTTAATGAACTTGTTGAGGAATTTATAAACCAGTTCCAAGTGCACATGACTCCTAAAATGACCTTGGCTGATTTGATGAGATGTAAGAAAAAAGAAGAAAAGATTACTGACTTTATTTCTAACTATCAAATGCTTTATTCCCAAATTGATGTCCAAGTTCCCGACCCTCACCTTCAAAAGATGTTCATAGAGAATTTCCAAAGTAAGATACAAGAAAAGCTTACCATGATGAAACTTCCCTCCTTCATGCACTTATGTACTGCCCTCCATGATTATCAAAACTCAGTTAGTAGTCATGATACAAAGTCTACTTCTAGCCGAATTGAGAAGTCTGAGTCTACAAATCAAAACAATTACCAATCTTTTAGAAAATAGAATAAAGGATTCCTCCAAGTTCTCAATCCCCCTCAACAAACAAGTCAAAATACCAATACCCAAGTAGTTGTTGTTATAGCAGTGATACCCTTTCGCTATGGGGACCCGAAAAGGCAATTCCCTCCCTTACCCAATACCCTTGATAACACAATGACCCAACTTTTGGAACAACAAATGATTACCTTTCCTCCTGTTAAAACCCCCGATCCTAATAAACCTCTACCTCTGAACTTTAGATCAAACACTTATTGCCATTATCACTAACAAAATAGACATGATACAAAATATTGTAAGCATCTTAAACATCTTGTGCAAGACCTCATTGATTCCGATCGACTTTCCATTGGAGGTGTTAATGATCAAGGAAATAAGTTTGTTGCCACTCCTAACCAAAACTTGCAAAGTTTTACCAACCCTATGCCTAATCATAACATTTCATTTGTCAAAGCTAGTGAAACTACAAAGACTGATGTGATGAATGTTGACACGGATGATGAGAACATTGATACAATTCAACAAAGTCCTATGGATACTAATCAACAAGAACAAAATCCTATCGATGGTTTGGTTGTATTGGTCGAAACTCAAAATCATAAGGGTCGAACTCAAAAGCCTCTTGACATTGCTTTCTCCTCTAAAAATATACTTAAACATACACTCAATGGTCCTCTTTACATAGCCAACCGTATCTATGATAATTTTTTTTACATAATTAAATCTAAAAATATTACCATAAAAATTTAATATATTTAATTTAAAAAACAAATATGAATGGGATAAAACTTTATTTTGGGAATTAAATTGGGATTAATTCTTTCTTACCAACTTGCATGTATAAATAGATCATTCGCAGATAACAATCTCATTAAAACCTTACCAAATTTTTCTAGCTTAAGAAAACTAGAGAGACTGTACGTATCTCGATACAATTCGTTGGCAAATTTGCACAACCCCTTCTGGTCATCACCATTTCCAAGCTCGCAACACATCAGTGAGCTTATGGCCAATGGATTCTTTGATTACAGACACAAAGGATGTTACCAAAGGTTTCACTGATACTCAATGATAGGAGAAGAAATTAAGGTAAAATTTTTTGTTGAACTCCCACAACCAACATGTGCCCTCTTCCACAACTTCAAAATCTTCCAGTGATGCCACAGTTGGCATGAAAACTCCTTTCACTTCATATTTTTTGAAGTGCAAAAATCTTCATTTATATCAATTTTTGCTAAACGTAATAGTTAAAATTTGAAACAACTAACATTTAATTGGTGAATGGTAGAATCCTTGAATCAAATTTATGTGAACTATGTATGACCGTGAAGCATATATGACATGATAATAGTCATATGTTTACGTGGGATTCACTTGGATATTCTCCTTGCATTCGCTCTGTTCGTATTTTCCCACCATATAAAAACTCTCGCTATGTTCATATTCTCTCGACATTTAAAAACTCTAGAGCTTTGTTTTTAAAACTTTCATCTGTCTGTTTATGTGACTTCCATCATCCTCCCAAACATCTATCCTCTATGCAAGTTGTAGAAATAACGTCTGTTTATCTCCATTTACTTCTACTTGCCTCCAATGACTTCCGCGTTGGGCCCCATACTACACTGTGCCATCATGTTATGCATGTTTTCATGTATGTTTTGATGTGTTTTTGAATGTACATAGGTGCATTTTGTCTACACTTTAGCCACATCCATATACTAGCACTTGCACCAATGAGGTGCAATGCTTACGCTGATAGGTTGATTGGCAGATTTAATGGGAGTCAAAAGGGTTGGGGGCATTCAAAATGGTGTGTACAAGAGCGTGTGAATGAGTAGTGGATACAAGTGTCTTGGGTATTCAAAATGGACGTGACAACCACAATTATTAGAAAATAGAATCTTTTGTTATCTTTTTGAAAAGAAGAAATTTCGTGGGGTTCTCACTGATGTCAAACTGGAGGAGATCCCGATTCCCCCACGTAATGTGTTTCTAATAGTAAGATAAATGCAATATTGATAGGAATTATATTCCTCGATACCTTGAATTGCGATGTGGTTGATAGGATTAGAGTTAATAACAATATTATTTTTATTATTATTTACCTATTATTATTATCTTTTAATAATTTTAATTATCACTTTATTTATTTATTTTTATAAAAACAACAATAATAAAAATATATATAAATTTGAGAAATAGAGGCTATATAAAATATATATAATCTTTTCACACATTGATATTATATAAATCCGTGCAAATATAAATATCAATATATTAGAGATATAAATATAATATGTAAATAAATACTATATATCAATGCAAATATAAATATTTATATTTTATTTAATATAAATATATTAAATATATATTTCTATATATAAATCTTACTGTAATAAATTGCATTTAAAAGAATATTTATTATTTTAAATTTAAAATAACCACCAAAAAGAAACCTAAGAAAATTAAATTATTGAAAAGGAGTTATATATATAAAATAAAAGCTAAATTTTCACGTTTCAAAAATAAAGAAACCAAAAAAAAGAAAAAGAGCCCGCTGGCACTGCACCATTCTCAGGTATTTAAAAAATATATATATGATGTGCTACTTTCACTTATTTTGTTGACGAAATTAAATTTTATAACATTGTCATGTGTAGAGAATAAAAATAATAATAAAATTAAAGAGAAGCTTGTTTTAGATTCATTTCATAAAAATAAATCAATAAACATTGTAAGAGGGATTTGGAAAATATGCCAGCAAGCAATTGAAAGTTCTTTGAATCCAAAACAGAAGGAAGTTCATTCAAACAAAAAAGAATTTAGCTACATTTTCTTCAGTGTAAATTGATCAAACTATTCTATTTTGTTTTATCTAATGTTAAAATGGAATGAGAACTAATCATCGCAGTCTCAGTCTAATCATTGCAAAGAATTAACCCTACACACATACAAACCAATGGCAAAAAAATTATCTGTTGTCCCAGTTCCTGTGATTTTATAACTTCAATTATAAATTGCTCTTTTAATGACAGTTCTGAAAAAAAAAAAAAAGGGAATAATAATCAAAGAAAAATAAGATCATCTGCTCTGTGCATATGCAAGAATAAAACAAAAACTCCTAACTGTGCACTGAATTAATAAAATAAAAGAGAAAATTTAGAGGCTATGCCCTGTTAGGATATCAAATAAGCTGAATCTTGTCCTTGGAAGGCAAAACCCCAATTGAGTTGCATTACTTTGCAGCACTAGTGGAGTCGATCTCTTGGATAGGGTTTGTTTCTGTACCCACATCCGGCTCCCTTACAAATACACCCATTACCCACTCTGTTTTCTGCATTTCACATAAAAACGGGGCAATCTAAGAATCCAGGTTTGTAAGATGATAATAATAAAGAAGAATATTCAAAAAGAATATGTAGTAAACTGGTTAAAAGAAAGACTAAGAAGCCATTTTCTGGACATCAAGAATCCTCCCCTACATTTCGAATTGCCTTACTCCTCTGTGCAGGCAGCATTGTGGTCCAAGAAGAACTATAATAATCCCGCTACTGTATGTCCTGATTCCTTCATGCAGCCACCATACACGGAACCCAACACTCCATTTAAGGTTTCAAGGTTCAGCACAAGGCAAAAATAACAAAAGAATAGGCATGAGACTTTGCAGCTCAACCTATGCCCTATTCTCCACATCGGCTAAGAACATTAAAATCCTGTAGGAGTTAAAAAAGTTTAAGACATAAGATAAATAAAATAAAATAATGAGGAGTATTAAATGTCCACTGGGCATGATGTGAACAGTGCCAGAAAGGTTAAAGTTTCACACAAGAGTTCTCAAAATTTTTAAGCAGCCACAAAAGAATTGCCAAATAATGTTATTTATAAATGTAAGAATAACAACAACTACTTGAATGCATCTCCCCAAAAGAATTGGTGAGAACAAGAGATACTTCTAGAAGCCAGAGGCCATCTTAGAGATTAAATCTGGATAAACCTAAATCATATTGAAGGACCCGTATCATATGGCCACCTCTACTTATCCTCTTGCACCTGAATTTCCTATAGAAAGTGTTCTGCTTCCAATGCTGCCATACATCCTACAACACAGATTAAAATATATTAATGAAAACAGAAAACAAAGAGAGGATAATTTTTCCTGTGTCACTCACTACCTTTGGCTTTTAGTTAAAAAAAATGCTGAAAAAACAAAACAATTGGATCAACTTTGCCTCACTCTTAATGATCCACCTTCCTTAACATTGTTTTCGTTTAAAATAAAAAATGGTCATTCAAAAATCTACCTGTGCCAGCAGCAGTGATAGCCTGGCGCCATTTCTTGTCCTGAACATCACCAGCAGCAAAAACCCCAGGAATACTGGTCTGTGTCGTCCCGGGCTTGGTGACGACATATCCGTCGGAGTCGAGCTCCAGCTGTCCTCCTAAAAACTTGGTCGCTGGCTCATGCCCTATGGCAAAAAATAGCCTCGACACTTCCACGGACTTCACCTCCCCCGTGACTGTGTCCATCAAATTCAGCCGGCTAAGCAAGCCCTTCTCATTCCCCAACGCCTCCAAAACCTTCGCATTCCATATAACCTCAATCTTAGGGATCTCCAGCGCCCTCTTCTGCATGATCTTGGAGGCTCTGAATGCATCATGCCTGAGAATATTGTACACCTTCGAGCCATACTTGGTTAAAAAATTGGCCTCTTCCATGGCAGAGTCGCCGCCCCCAATCACCGCCAGGGGCCGGTTGCGGAAAATGGGGGCAACACCATCGCAAACCGCGCAGGCCGAGATGCCCCTGTAAAAAAACCAAAGAAAGAAATACTCATAAGTATACTACACATTACACGCACTAAAAAAATATTTCGAAGTCCCAAACGGCTTACTTGTTCCAGTAGCCATCGTCGCCGAGGAAATCCAGCCGCTTCGCTACGGCCCCTGTGGCAATAATAACAGTGTCTACATCGACCTGCATTTTCTCTGTATAGACCCTAAATGGCCTGACGGAAAGATCGACGCGTTCGACATTTTTTGCGAAGATCTGTGTGCCGAAGCGGAGGCTCTGTTCCTTGAACTTTTCCATGAAATGATATCTGTGTTAACCTGCCTTTTCATGGGGTTCCCGCCGGTGTCAGACTGGGGGAAATGCCAGTGGGGTTCCCCCACGAAGAATAGCCTATCGGCTAAAAATAAAAATTAGGGTCATTTTCATAAAGCAAATAATATTTGCCTATAGATTTACAATATATATTTATGTTTTAGATTTGTAATGAGTATACTTTAGTAAATAAATAAATATTTCAATTAAAAATGTATATCATTAACATTTATTAAAATTTAGTAAGTGGAGAGTAAAAAAAGTATTTCTAATAAATATACTATTTAATTTAAGTTAGACATGTTTGATTCATTAAAATAATATTTGTTTACTTGTTATAGCTATATATGCTATTAGCACATCTATCATATAAAAATCTGTGTAAAATACACAAATTATTATTTTCAATGTACTTAGTTTTTCAAGAATTTATTATATATACGCATCTTGGGAGGGATATCATATACTCTAGAATTTTATCTATATGAAAATCTCCAAAAGGATATCTTTTGACATATATTAAAGAATTTTATTTATACAACTCTTTCTTACAATAAGTTAAATTTAAATACATACATTAAAAAGATAAATGACCTTTCTATAAACATTATATAAAAATTAATGTTTTTAATATTATTTAAATATCTTTTATTTTATTTTTTAAAATATAAATATTGTGAGAAAAATAGTTTTTATTTATAGAAAAGGTAATGAAAATTTACAACCATCAATAATTTTTTATTTTAAAGATATAATTAATTTAAAATTCTAATTTTAGAGGAATAATTTATTTATTTATTTTAAAAAATTAATGGGATTGAAAGGTGATGTCATATATATTAAATGAACAGACCAAAAATTTAAATTTGACATATATTTTTAGTTCATTTCTAGTGATTTAATAAGTTTACCCTTAAACAATAAAAGAAAATAATAGACCAAAATACAAATTTGACATAATTTTTTTACATTTTCAATGATTTAATAGGTTTACCCTTGATTATATTGTTTTCTAGCATAAATGACAATTTAAAAAATATAAAAAAATATTTTACAATTTTAAAAGAATTGACAATATTCTTCACACATTCATTAACAAGAAAAATAACTTTAAAAACATCATGATGTGTTCTTTTGAGCTCTGATGCAATTCCAATTTTTGGTTGAGCTAAGAAATACACTTTTTCTTGTCATATAATCCAATTAAGGATCACTTAGAAATCTATTATCTTACCAAATTTTAATTATGATTGGGGGAGATTTGTAGAACATGGTATATGACCAGAGTAACACATTTTTTCAGTGGAAGAAGAAAATTTTACAAAAATGGTTCAAATGTATAGAAGAGAAGATTAGTTCAAGATAGTCTCAATATAGGGACTAAACAAACTAACAAAAATTGGAACAAACCTACATGTAATAAAAAATCTTGGATCCTAAAAGAGGAAACATAACATAGTTAACATGCACATCAGGTACATTGAATAGGGACAATTGTAAATCAGCAAGACAATTGAGAAGTTTTTGCAATAGAAAATTTTCTTTGCAACAAGAAATATCATGGAACCATAGGTAAATGACTAGTTCCAAGAGTATTAATAGTCTGGATTCCCTCACAAAGAAGTTACCATTGATTATCTTTATGTAGCACCATCACTATGGTAGAAGTGACACATATTTTGAATCATGATCCGAAGAAATTAACCACGCCACTTCATGTATATAAACTTCAAGGTACTAACTTCATTCTCTTTGTTCACTACAAGTTTGATAGCAATTTTGACCACCATCACACTTAGGATTTGTAAGTAATTGTTCCCACCATTACCCAAAATTGAAAAAATAAATAATTATGAAAAATATACCTAAATATATAATGTTATTATGTATCAAAATTATGGATTTTCATACTCATTTAGAAAAGAAACTAATAAAACCCTAAATAAATGGATGATAAATCTTATGATTGACACACCTCTTCCAATTTAACAATTAGATAATATGTAGATTTACTGAGCAAATTTCAATGGTAAATGTAAGAGATATGTTTCAAGAAAAGAAAAATCCCTTTGTCTCTTTTTTTAGGTTACATTAGGATACATATTACTATTGAATTGAGGGCCAACAATTCATTGCAAGAAAATTCAAATAAAATATATCTTACATTAAAATAATATTATAGTATAAATTTTTAAGGTAATTATATTTTTTAACATTTCATTAAGATTATTATTTTTTTATATTTATTACATACAACTAGTATGATAATTAATAAAACAAATAAATACAAACATTTTCAAGTAATCTGACATACCATTAAATGTTCATAATTTGATTAAAATTTGTTAGAATTATAATATATAAGTTAATAATGATTATGTAAAAATATTGAGGATAATATATCATTCTAAAAATAATTTTAATTATTTGTAAATTAAAATGTATAAAATATATTTGTAATAAGAAATATTTAATTTTGGTTAGATAACTATAATGCATACAAAACAAATATAAACAAAATTTCAAGAAAAATATTACATAATACAAAGACATTATAAAAGAAATATATGGAAAGTGAGTGTAGAAGATTTAAAAATGCTTGTCTTCTTCAATGAATCCTTCAACAATTCTGTAGTCTTTCGATCTCTCCATATATCTTTTTTTCACACAATCTTCATATCTCCATTTTCCTTATATTTCTTTATAATGCCTTTATATCATATAACATTATCTCAAAATTTAATTCATATTAACTTTGTATACATATAGCCATCTAACAAAAACTAATATTCATTATTACAAAATATTATAAATTAAAAAATATATTTATTTGTAAATAATAAAATAAACAATTAAATTTTTTAATATAAAAATACAATATTAAGTATAATGAAATTAATTACTTTTCTCTCAAACACTGAAAACACTGAAAGTACCATTTCGATTTGAAACCAAAACAACTCTTAAATATTAATTTTCTAAATAACACTATAAATTAAAAAAGGAAATGTTTCTAATATAGAAAATATAAATGAAGTGTTTGAAATATCCGGTTCTCCTTGCGTCAGTGCATCCTGCAATAAACAACAAATAATAGCATGAATCGGGCAACGTAGAGAAACCCCCCCCAAAAAAATATAATGTTTCGAGTGAAAATGCCTCCCTTACATGAAAAACGGGCTTGAGAGATCAATTCCATCAAAACCTTGACCATTTGCAGCGCCCACCATTTCCTGCGCCACAAGGAAAATCAGCATAAAATGTAGACAATATAAACTGTTGTTTGAAATACTAAAAATGCAGACAATATAAAGACTCTTTTGATACAGTCTGAAAACGCAGAGAGTAGCTTTTATCACAGATCAGAAACACAAATGCGCAGAATACAGAGAAGAAAGGGTACGTTGTATACAAATTAGTAGGGGTATTTTATGGGTAAAGGACAGGAGTTGCAGGGATGGGAGTGAAGGATCAAGAGAGAAAATTAAATGCCTAGAGAATGCTCTACCAAGACAACTTCAACAGACAGAACACAGAAAGTGTTTTTGTTATGAGAAGTGTGGGTGTGGGAGTGGGTTTATATAGGAGGGAAAGTGGGGTATAACCTTCCCTGGGTTAAACGCCACTGTCTACTCACCAACAGTCCATTTCTATTTCTGCAGCTTACACGTCTCAGAATTGTACACTAATGAGTAGATTTGGCCGGGAACATGAAATCTTGGGGTCGTATGGCCGTGGGGACACATAATATAAAAATAAGAAAAAATTTACAGACAGATGCGCGACAGGAATATAAATTATTGTCTGATAAGTAATATCATATTGAATTTAGAGCCGATTGTACGTGTTGCTCTTCTCTTTATATTTGCTCAGTACAAATCACAATTGATGTCGTATAATACTTAATGTTACCTGTAATAATTTTAAATAGTTAAGATAGGGGTATGAAATTTGTTTATGTTGACAATAGTATATTAATCGTGAGTTTTTAAAAATATATTTCATTGAATAATTAGAAAATGCTTTATAAATATAATATATAAGTAGAATTTAATTATGGAGGAAAAATAATATTAAATAATTTAAAGAGTTGTCTAATAAAAAATATATCTATAAAATAATATTTTTATATGTATATAATTATATATTAACAAAATTTCAAAGTAGTATAAAGTGTTCAATAGAAATAATATCTCATATTGTTGTACAATAATGAAAATCCGACTTGCACCCCACAACATAACATCATTGACACTATGAAAAAGCTTTCTATAAGGTCACTATGTTGAATTGAGTACCTGATATAAGTACCTAGTCATCAAGCTCTCCTTTATTGTAGCACTCCCAAATAAATTTCACAATATTATTATATTGTGTCTAATTTTTTTGTGAAAATATCTATTTTGAATATATTTGGTATGTTGAACTGAAGTACAAAGCCATTGATAAATCATTAGAATGCTACATAACTTATAATGTAAATATTGCCAACATTATTATATTGTCTAAATTTTTTGTGAAAATATCTATTTTGAATATATTTGCTATGTTGAATTGAAGTACAAAGTCATTGATAAATCGTAAGAATGCTACATAACTTATAATGTAAATATTGCTCCTATGTAAATTTTGTTATAGTTAGGATTGTCCATAGTCTGTTTTTTTATCATTTTGTCTTGATAATCTACTTTTCTCTTTAGTTTATAATTGTATTCTATTCTATGTAAGTTACGTTTATTCAATATAAAAATAAAAACTTGTTGAAACTTATTCCTACACAAAGAATATTTAAAAAAGTAAAAAATAAGAAGAATAAATTTCAATTAATCAGTTTAATTTTTTTTGTGATTTAAAATGACTAGCACAAATATCAAATCTAATCAAGTGGTACATAGCAATGATGTTGCTATTGATATTCATTTGGAAACATGGAAAAATAATCTATATATGACAATATTATATATATAGATATACACTTCTATTCCAATCTATATATATTTAAATTGTATATATTTAGATACACTTCATATTCTAGTTTATATATTTAAATTGTAGATATTTGTTAATGGAAGAAGAGAATCTTTTGGGATATAGCAATCAAATTGACGTCAATGTCATCCTTTATATTCTCTTTTGATATTCCTCTACACAATTATTAGAACCACCTACTGCTTTTCATATTCTTCAACAACATTCATTTCTTTGCTTATTATGGAGATAATAACTTCATTGCATACCATACTTGGGTATCCACTATGAATATTTTTAATATCTAACATATTTATTTAAAGTTATGTATAAAGAGTTTAAAAAATTATTTTGAAGGCTTTTTCAATTGAATATGTAATATAAATGATATTTCTTTTAATATATGTTATATAAATTTATTTAAGATGGATATAATAATTTATTATTTTATTTCTAAAAGATATTTATTTTTTAATTATTTTATTTTATTTTAAAGAGGGGTAAACTAATCTGAAGCATAAACGTACAACAATTATATTTAAATAAGATTTGAAACTTGTTGGAAAGAACAACACCACCACATTTAAACCACCATATTATGTCAATACTAATTTTTTAATAATTTTACGTATTATTGCATCTAATACTTATTTTACGTATTAATCTTTGTTTTATTTTATTTTAAAATTTATTTCTATAAAATTAATTTTAAAATATAAATATATAATTATTTTAAAAGTATTACTTACTATTCTATAGATATAAAATATATTACTTAATATTTACTTATTTACTAAATATAATATATTGAAATGTTTTTGCAATATACTTGAATTTAATTTACACATTTTTTATTCACAAAATTCTATTTATTGAAATACTAAAATTTTATTTAAAAATAATTTATCTTTTATTTTATTTTTCTAAATTTTGAAAAAAATAAAAAATCATAACCACATACATTTATAATAATTTTTTTTATAAAAATGTTATTTATTATTGTATTTATGCAATTATTTGATTAAAATTATTTTTTTACTAATTTAATACATTTTGTCATTTACATATTTAACAATATAGTAATTTAAAATTATTACTTACTACTTTACCTACTAAAGTAAGTATTTATTTATCAAAGTATTTAGTTATTTCACTCAAGTAAACCTATTTTATTCACTATTGTTAAATGAAAATAACCATATGCATACATATACATTTACTCAAAATGGTTTAATGGATATGTAATTTTTTGGTAATTCTTTTATTTTGTTATTTTAAAATATAAAGTAAATATTATATATTTATATTTATTATTATATGCCTTATAGTTTATTTGTATGCAAAAGAGCATGTTGAAATAATGTGGCCTAGAGGTTTTCTTTCATAGTCATGGTATTAAATACTTCTCCCCTATTATTATCATTGTATGTTACACCTATCAACATGATAATGTTGTAGTATGTTCATAATTTTTTAAGAATGATAATTTTTTTTCTATTTTCAACCTCCAAAAATACAAAACAAAAATCATATATGATGTCAAAATAATTATACTTAGCATTTTAGAAAATATTTTTAATACTCCCCTCATTGATGAGGACATGCGTGATTCTCAATATTTGTTTTACATATAGTCTTAGAATGTAAGGGATTGACAATCTTATCTTGAAAATATCATATTAAATGGTTTATTTAGAATAACTACCTAGATGTAATTATGCTAGTAGAGATGAAAGCTAGTAATGAGTAGCTTGATCCTTCTATTAGTACCATTTGTTATGAGGCTAACTTCCTCTATACTAAGCACTCAAACAGTAGTGGAGGATCCTTGTAGGGGCTTGCTCCTTGTTTGTTAAGTTAATTATTACCTCTAGAACTAGCCCTCAAAATTGTGGTGTACGTTTTTCTATTCTTTTCAAAGGAAAATCACTTATTATTTTCCCTTATTTTGTGCCTGTAGTTCCCTTTTTGATAGATCCCTTTTGTGGGAGTAGTTGCATCTCCATTTTCTAGCTATAGAGTGGGTGCTTGGGAAAATTTTAACATAGTAGTACACCCTATCAAATGTACGCCTCAAGAGCTCATAGATACATTTCCTGGAAACACTGTCACACCATTATCTTAGTAGTGCATTTTATGTACACCTCAAGAAGCCAAGAATACCTTTTGTAATGAGCACTCCTCATTATTCACACTGTCAATAACAACAGTCATAGTTTGATTTCCACTTTTGTATAACTGGCATTGTTCTTCAACAAGCTACCTCATCACGAGCCACGCACATTGATCATGATGTACAAGTTCAATGAATTTTCTAACTATGGTAACTTGTAAAACCCTAAAAAATAATATGCATTAAATGCGTTCCCTTGATTAAGTGATCTGATTTTGATTTTGATCATTGTCATAGTCTATGCCACCATTCTACAAATTAAATCTTCTGTTATATTGGTCATTGGTGTAGTTGGACCAATTAAATTCTTTCTAGCATTGCCATCATCGACAAAACCCTCTTTCACATAGACATAGCCTTTAAGAATCTTCATCTTTGAATTTGGTCTATCAATCAACAATCTTCGCGCCATGATCCATTGATCCTCATTCATCACTCATTTTTTAAAACACAATCACCAAATTAAAGGTCCTTTAAATAATCATCGTCAATATTCATCATCAACGATATGCTTAGCATAGGATCCCACCAAGCCCTATGTCACAATTTTACTATCCCACAAGCCAAAGACATGAGCTCGCTATTTCTCAGTGGACTGGTGGGCTAATCCATCTATCATCTACATCGGTGTTGTATAATTCACAACATTGATTTGAAGTGGCATATCCAGCAATCATTCAACACCACCTGTCTTCACACGCCATCATCCACTTCCATCACCTCACACTTTATTTGGTCCCACTTGACAAAAGTCACTAGCCTGCTATATCATTGGGTTAGATAGGGACCCACCATTTCTTAGCAGGATAGCAAATAGGTTTTCAATCTTCTAGGCTTGAAAATAACCATTCATCAAGCCAAGGGTAAATATTTAGGGTGTGGCCTAGAAAATATTATAATTGTTGAATATTTTTAAGTTTGATAATCGTTAGGGAAGAGGATCAGTTGTACAAATGACATTAATGGCTTAAGTGATGACTTAAACAACCTGCAACAACTGATCGACAACCAAATTCAAATTATAAGTTCTGCTCGTCGCCATGACTCTAAGACCTCAGGTTTATCTACCAAACCTTAATTATTCCTAAGAGAAAACATCAAACAATTATGTGCTCAAACTTTTCCATTTGACTCTACAATTTACACCTTTGAGAAAATCTCAAGAAACCAATATCAAATATGCATCTTATTTTATCTTTTGATGACTGGAGACAACTCCTATAATGTCATGACAAAATTTCATGAAAAATTTGCCACATTTACAGATCACGCTTACCTTCCATCAAAAATATGATCCCTTGGTCTCCATGGCATGATGTCAACAATCTCCCTCATAGGATACCACTCAGATATCTCCTTTTGTCATCAATGACAACATTATGCCAACAATCCTGATGAAATTCATCCCAAGATCAACCCAAAATTAGGCACATAGCTACCATAGTTAGACCATCCATAACCCATAGGAAAATAAAATAGTTTTCCCATTAGATCTTATTAACCAAATTTTGTTATATGATTACTAAATATGAGTTATTAAGTTTTATTAACTCATTCATAACAATCCAGTACTAATGTTAGCCTAAAACTAAAATATATTGAAGAGGGGAGGTCAATCAAGTTTAGGAACAAGCCCAACCTTGGATCTTTCCCCTAAACCCTCTCCCTATAGACTTGAGGTCAGAGTGGATCCTTCACCCAAGGATTGCTTAGATACTTTCTTCCAAACAAGATTGAAGTCACATGTAGTTCTCCTAAAAAGGTTTCTCTCAAGGAGCATACACTTGAAATTCCTACATAGAAATCACCTTGCTTAATTAATAAATAGGGATAATGTGATTTTCCAACTAAGGGGAGTTAATTACACCATAGTAAATTAATATTAATTCTTCTTAAAAACCCACCAAGGTTCTATAAAATAAGGTATCATAATAATTTATGATATCCTCACAAATGGATCACAACATGCATCAAAAAATCCATATAATAATACTTTGAACCTCAAAAGACATTCAACCATTACTGTAAACTTGTTTTAAGCATGATAAAAAATGGGGCCATAATTATGACAACTAATAAACCTATAACCTATAGATCATCATATGACAATGGACCCTCAATAATATAATTAGTAGTAACATTCTTACCCTTTTGATTTCATTTTTCTTGATTACAACACCACATAGACTTCTATCTCATGGTAGTTAGATCTTGAAGACATTACCTTGTGATTAAATATGTGATACATTGATTATAACCATGATGACAGCATGATGTCTTGTTTTATTATATAGTGATCTTTTGAATCTCACTAGAAGAGAGTTACATAGTCATATAGTATATAACTCATTTTTTGTTTTCATTTAATTTATTTTAAGGGAAGGAAATCAGATTATTCATCTACCCAAAATGACTCTATATTTAAGTGTTTCATTACTTCTATTATTTTAATAATAGTAGTATTCCCAAGAATAATCATTACATATGTTCTAATGAAACATAATGAAACGTAGAAAAATAGGGTTTATCAAAATGAATTAACAAGATGATAAACCACTAGGTTTTCCTAAGATATGTTTCACTCGGTTATGAGGGCTAAAATAACTAAATAACAATTAGAAATGAATCCTAACTATTATAAAGAAAATAAGGGAGGTTTTGAGAGGGTCAAATGATGTGTACCTTGTTGAAAAGGTGTTGTTTTAGGGACCACTAAGGACTCATTCATCTTTAGTGGCAAATGGGTCCCTATTAGGGTTTTTGGAAAGTGCTTTCTAGGTTTTGTTCCTCTCAGTTTGCATCTCCAGATTCTAGATGTTCATTGCTTCATGCCCCATTGAGGACTCATTCACCTTTAGTGGCGAATGGGTCCTTGTTAGGGTTTCAAAAAACTAAATTTTGGGTTGTGTTCTTCAATGTCCGCACTTCCAATTCCTTGGTGGTCAACTCCCAAAAGTTGGAAATAATTTTTGTAGAGTTGTTTCTGTGATCTTGCAACAAAGATGAATTTTTTTACAAATGGATCTTCAATACTACATCAACACACTAGCTCAACAAAATGCCTGATGCACTATGGCTTTGACATGATGAAATGATCTTGATTTGCTACAATAAAACTTTGATAATCTGCCTTTGAATGCCTTTGAAATTCTATTGAATTCTCTTGTGAAGTATTAGGATGCTCTCTTGAAAATATTAGATGAAACCATGTGAATTAATCTTATATTTATACTAAATCTAAGAATTAACCTCAAAATTCAAATAATTCAAGTTGACATCATATCTAGAATTCAAAATCATTAAAGTCCTACCACAAATAAATTCAAAAAAGGGTGGTCCCAAGTAAGGAGGACCCAATCACCACCTTGGGCGAATGGGTCCTAGCACAATTTTCTAGGACCAAGCTTCAGGGAGGTCAAATAACATAAAAACCCCACCTCAAATATGCCAAAAAGGGGTGTCCTCAATTAGGAGGACCAATTTTCCCAAAGTGGTAAATGGATCCTAGCATAGTTTTCTAGGACTCCAACTTTTCCAATGAAAATGTTATGCAATATCATTAATGGGTGTTAGGATAGATCCTTGAAAAATGCAATTAATAAGACTTGAATTTGAATTAAAGGGCCAATTAAGCTTAATTAATTAATGAAGCCTTAGATTAGTGTTAAAGTGTAAGAAAACACTTTACAACACTCTAAATAAGGCACAATTATGTACATTTTATTAAAAAGAGCCCTAGACCCAATGTGAATGTGTACAACACATTACAACACTAAATCAAGACAACATTAGGTTCATTTGTTGTTAATTATTTCCAAATGCAAGAAAAAAGGATACATTTTCCATTGTTCAACAAGATCATACTCCTTTCCACTTTGTAAAGGAAAATGAGGAGGACCAGGTAAGATAGGGTTAGGTAATGGGAGGTATGTTTGAGTTGTTTGTCTTGGTTGTGGATTGTTCCTAGTGCTATATGTATGAGCAACGATATTGAAACTTGGTTGCTGTAAAACATTATCATTATCACTTGTTGCCTTTTAGGTGGTTCTAAGATAAGCATAGGTTTGTTTTGAACTTGTGGTTTTTGTGAGGGTGGATAAATGATATGTTTAGGCTCAGGAGAGTACTTCAAGGGATATCTAATGTACATAACCTCAAAAGACTTATCCTTAATTGCATGATCTCTTAGTCAAGGGGAGTCTATTGTCACTTCGTCTTCTTCATCTAAGGAAGCCACATAACTATATTTTGCAAGACATGTGTCAATGTTCTCATTTCCTTCCACCATGATATATTCTCTAGTAGAGAGCTACAAACTAGATGTTCATTGCATTCAAACGTTGATTCTTCAAAAATAATTTCATCACAAGTAAGGGAGTCATCAATGGTTGGATTGTCTTGCTTATCAATGTTGGCATTCTCTTGTTCAATAATGTTTTCCCTAGTAGGAGAAGTAGGGGAAGAGAGACAAATAAGACTCTCATAACTCTCATTGGTTTGATCTTCTAACACCAAAATATCTTTGTCAAAAATAGATGAGATATTAGGGGAAGACCAAATTCGATTGTCATGATTATCCACAATTGTATTCTCTTTCCCTAAAGAATTCTCATGAGTGGGAGAGTTGAACTTTTTCTTTGCATGCTTAGAAAGGTAAGATACTCACATTGTTTGACCAAAAATGAAAAGTACTTCTAACAATCTTATGTAATGCTTCAAAAATATAAACAATGTATATCCAAAGATGAAAAGTATTTTTATCCAATTTATGCAAAACCTCAAAAATACAAACAATGTGTATCCAAAAATGAAAAGTACTTTTATCAAACTTATGCAAAGCTTCCTGAAAGTAAACATTGTGTATGCAAAAGTGAAAAGTACTTTTATCCATACTATTTAAAATTTCAAAAATGTAAATATTTTCAAATATGATAACTTTTGTTACTGAAATGACTTTGGAATGATTAAAAAATGACTACACTAAATAGATGATTTTTACCTATATGCATAAAAAAAAAGTTCATAAAAATTTCCAGACTAATACTATACGTTACTAGCAAACCTAGGAAGTACAAAAAATACTAGAAAGCTCATAAACAGTGGTTTTTGTAGGCCTCCAAGGACTCATTCTCCCAAGGTGGAGAATGGGTCGTGGTATGCTTTTCTAGGAAGGTTTGAATCTGGAAATGAAGCTTGTAAACTATGAAAATTTGCTACCTATATAACCCTATCAGGGACTCATTCACCACCTTCGGTGAAGGGGTTCTATATTAGGGTTTTCAATTTTTTTTTACGGATTTCTAAGCTTTTTTCAATGAGTTTCAATTTCAAATTTGTAATCGTAATTTTCAATTTGGGATTTTCTATATTTTAGGCTTCTAAATGCAATGTTGACTAAGTATGAATGATGAACAATGTGACTAAATTTAATGTGCGATGTGAATTTAAACAATGGAATGATGATGTCAATGTTAACACTATGCAAAACAAACTCAGCTCTAATGTAATTTTTTTGATTTTTAGTGAATATAAGCAATGCAAACGTGCAAATTTACCCTAAATGTCACTAATGCAAAATGAAAATTCCCTAAATGCAATGAAAGTAATGCAAATCTAAGATCTAGGATTAAAAGGACTCAAAATTAGAAATCTACAATGCTGAAAAGGTCGAGTTCGCCAAAATGAAACATAGAAAAATAGGGTTTATCAAAATTAATTAACAAGATGATAAACCACTAGGTTTTTCTAAGGTATTTTTCACTCAATTATGAGGGATAAAATACATAAATAGCAATCAGAAATGACTCCTAACTATTATAACAACAATAAGGGAGGTTTTGAGAGGGTCAAATGATGTTTACCTTATGAAAAAGGTGTTGTTTTATGGCCCACTAAGGAATCATTCGCCTTTACTGGTGAATGGGTCCCTGTTAGGTTTTTTGGAAAGTGATTTATAGGTTTTGTTCCTCTTAGTTTGCAACTTCAGATTCTAGATGTTCACTGCTTCTAGGTTATGTCTAGGTTATGTTCTTCAATGTCTACACTTCTAGCTCCTCGGTGCTCAACTCCTAAAAGTAGGAAATAATTTTTGTAGAGCTCTTTCTATGATCTTGCAACAAAGATGACAAATTTTGCAACTTTTCAACTTTGACATTTTTGCTTCAATCTTGTTCTCCACTTGGTATTCAACCTAAAAACTTGCAAACACACATCAAAGAGGAGAAAAACTTGTTGATAGTTAAATGATAGGGGTTTTCCTTAGTCAAACCCCGTATAGGTAATTAAACCTTATGATGAAAGAATGAAATAGAAGAATGAAACATGAAACATGCAACAATGATACCTTGGATGATGTCTTGGAATGTAAATCTAAAAAATACCACCAAGTGGCCTTGTAGAATGTAGATCTTGATCTTGAATTGGATGTGAAAAAACATTTCCAAATGGGTCTTCAATACTACATCAACACACTAGCTCAACAATGTGCTTGATGCACTATTCGTTTGACATGATGAAATGATCTTGAATTGCTGTAATAAAACTTTGATAAAATTCCTTTAAATTCCTTTGAAATGATCTTGAATGCTCTTGTGAAGTATTAGGATGCTCTCTTGAAAATCTTAGATGAAACTATGTGAATTAACCTTATATTTATAGTAAATCTAAGGATTAACCCTGAATTTTAAATAATTCAAGCTGACATCAGATATAGAATTCAAAATCATTAAAATCCTACCACAAATAAATTAAAAAAGGGGGATCCTAAGCAAGGAGGACCCATTCGCCACCTCTGGCGATTGGGTCCTAGAAAACGTTTCTAGGACCAAGCTTCCGGGAGGTGAAATAACATTAAAAACCCAATTCAAATATGCCAAAAAATGGGTGTCCTAGGTTGCAAGGACCCATTCACCTAAAGTGGTGAATGGTTCCTAACACATTTTTCTGGGACTCCAACTGTGCCAATGTCAATGCTATGCAATATCATTAATGGGTGTTGGGATAGATCCTTGAAAAATGCAATTAATAAGGGTTGAATTTCAATTAAAGTGCCCATTAAGCTTAATTAATTAATGAAGCCTTACATTAGTGTGAAAGTGTAAGAAAAAAATTTACAAAACCCTAAATAAGGCACAATTAGGTACATTTTATTAAAAAAGGCCCTAGACTCAATGTGAATGTGTACAACACTGAATCAAGACAACATTAGGTTCATTTGTTGTTAATTATTTTCAAATGCAGGAAAATGGGATACTTTTTATATAAACACACATATTTTTTCTTTAAACAGCTGGAATACTGAGAGGGGGTGAATCATTATTCTTTTAAACCACTTAGACATTTAAACATCCAATACTTATAGCATATTCAATTGCAGTAATGGAAGAAAGCATGCCAACATCTAATAACATCACATAATACATGAACACCATGATTTTTATATGGAAAACCCAAAATGGGTAAAACCACGGTGAGGATTAGCTCACAATATATAATAACTAGTTATAGTATATGACATAAGTGCTTGATGCGGGTGGAATCATTGTCCAAGTGGACTCATTAACCAAGACGACTCACTACCCACTAGAAGAAAAAAAAGATAGAAGAAAGTTTGTAGCTCATAAGCTAGATTGAACTATTACAGTTAAATCAATTATATGCATGAAATACAATTCAAATGAAACTCAATAGACTAAATTTACACTTTTAAATTGATTATGATATAACACTCTTATTTCCTTTACATTCACATCACTCTAATATTTTTCTCAACATTCACAACTTAGATTCATAAAGTATTCACTCAATTCAAATTATTTGTATCACTCCCATGTAGGACCTTCATGAAATTTTTTTTTTAATGATCTAGCTTATATATTCGATTCATCCATAACATCAATTAGGTTGGTCTAATTAGATGTATCATTTAAAAAAATACAAAACAGGACAAGTGTTAGCTCAAGATTTATTCACACATGCTTCACGCCAAGACTTAAATCTTAAAAAAAAGATTGAAATAGGTTACCATGTAACTATAATAGCTCCCACTTAACATCGCAATACTTAAATAATATTCGCATACCTTCAAACCTATTAGGCTAACACCACAGTAGACCTAATACAAAAATTCTCCAACTGTATACCCATATTCAATCATGCAAACTTCAAAACACTATGGCATCTAGAATACACACTCTATTGACATATGTCAACATCTTCTCGAATTAGAAAAGCTAAAAACTAATATGTAGAGAAGTACAGACTCATCAACTCATATATACTAAACTAGAATTGTCTAAAATTGCCAAGTTGAACTACTGTTACTCATAACTCCAAAACTAGAAACCAAAACAAGCTGAAATTTTGGAATCAAGTTCTACTAGCCTACAAAATTATACTAGAAGCACAGAGCGAAATATACAACAACAAACCAATGCAGACCCAATTATTGGATCCCCTGTACAAAGAATCATGGGTATAAACACTTAGTCAATTTTCACCATAATTATCTTCACGGGATCAAACCTTCTTGCAAAATTGTCTTACACCAACATACTAAGACATTTTAGAGCCAACCAAAATGATCTGCACCATGATTTCCAAAGCAAGATGCAATGTTTACATCAATAACAAAATTGTAATGTATAACTATATGTACCTTATGCTTATTCCATATGCTTATGCTTATTCCACATGCTCATGTTACCAACAACAACATTAATGACATATCCTGATTCTTCCAACAATCTCCACCTCTGTAATTGATGGCAACATGCCAAAATCTTCTCCAAAATATTCTCCCCCTTTGACATCAAGGGCAAAGGGTGCATATAAAAACTTTTCTAAAACATATCGGATCTCCCCTTGAGAAATATATGCATATGTATAGATTGAAAAAATGAATTGACTCCCCTTAAGTTATGTATCAAAGAAAAACCAAAAACTTGTACTAGAAACCACTCTATATACTTGGAATATGTACAAAGAATATGAAACTGAAAAATGGAAATGTATAAAGAATAAAAAATATTGACAACCGAAGGAAGTTGTCTCTTGAAGCTTATGTACATGGATGATCCCACAATAGTGGGTTACACTTTTTGGCCAAACTTGACATTCAACTAAACTTTTTTAACTAAATCTTCACTTTCAAACACCTATAGTTGCTAAACAATGAGGAATTTGAAGATAATGCAAACTAGTGAATTATGAGATTTTGTCTGTAGAATCTAAATATATATTTATAAAAATATTGAAATCAAATTGCATTTCTTTTTCCATCTCCTTCGATAACTAGTTTTTAACAGTAAACACCATTTTTAAAAAGTGATGTTTACTATACAACACATAACTTTTTTTATGAAAGATAAAATTCTAAACTTTTCAAATTTAGATTTGTAACTATGATAGATCTAGCTCCTTCATTTGGTTTCATAGTGTTTTATTGAATATTTATTTTCTTAATTAAGTTTTGAAGTCAAACCACTTACAATTTAGACATAGGTTTACTCTATAACACAACTTTTTTGTATGTATCAAAATTCATTTTTTTTGTTAGATCAAGGACATTTCTACCAAGAGAATAGATATTTTTGAGAATTTTTTTTCTAATAGATACTATATTTTTACATCTGCAGAACAAAGAGCTTGATTTTCAATGAAAAACCTACATTCATAAAAAATAAAAAATAAATATCATAATCAACTTAAATATATTTAAAATTATACTTTTGGGAGTTTTATAATAATGAACACATATTTACAAAATATAAATTTTAAATGAATTCATTTAATCACCCAAAAGGTAAATCAAAAGTGGGTTTTTATCAGCATTTTGATAGGTGCAGAGGAGACTCCATTATAGATATGGTTTTAAAATAGTAGGGTTCTATCCAAGAAGGTTTGATCTAAGGGGGTTTGATAAAAAAATTGGAATCAAATTGCATTTATTTTTCCCTCTCCCTCGATAACTAGTTTTTTATAGTAAAACACCATTTTTAAAGAGTGATGTTTACTTTATAACACATATTTTTTTTACGAAGGATAAAATTCTAAATTTTTTGAATTTACATTTGTACTATGATATATAGCTCCTTCATTTGATTTCATAGTGTTTTAGTGAATATTTTTTTCTTAATTAAGTTTTGAAGTCAAACCAATTACAATTTAGACATAGGTTTACTATATAACACAATTTTTTTTGTATGTATCAAAATTAACTTTTTTGTTGGATCAAGGACATTTATACCAAAAGCATAGATATTTTTTAGAATTTCTATTGGTAATCTACTGTTTTTCCACATTTGGAGAACAAAGAGCTTATTTTTTAATGAAAAATTGATATTCACAAGAAATATAAAACAAATATCATAATCAAAGTAAATATATTTAAAATTATACTTTTTGGGAAGCTTATAATAAGGAATACATATTTACAAAATATAAATTTTAAATGAATTCATATGATCCCCCAAAAGGTAAATCAAAAGTGGTTTTTAATCAATATTTTGATATGTGTAGAGAAGACTCCATTATAGGTATGGTTTAAAACTAGTGGGGTTCTATCCAAGGAGGTTTGATCTAAGGGTGTTTGATCAAACCCTCTTCAATTATAATCCTTTAAATGGAACGTTTCAAGGCTTAAATCATTATATTTTCTAAAAATATGTGATTTCAACAAAAAATAGGATGTCCAAAAAAGTGTAACCCATTATTGTCACAGTGCACATGTGTCTACCAGGCCTCTTTACCTTCTTCCCAAATCTTCTTTGTTGTCCCAAGCATCTTGCATTGTGTCTCTAGCTCCATTAGAATTTCTTCTCCTGCTTAAAGAGTGCTAGGTACTACAATAATCTATGTAGCCTTGTTAGTACTCAAAAGGGCACTTGAAATAGATATGAACTGGGAATTTACCAAGTCCCTGCTATTCCCAAACTGCAAGATGATAATTTCCTTTTGTCCTTGTAGTTTGAAAGAATTTTCAAGAAAGTCCTCAATCGTTGATCTCATGCTTCCATCTAGGTCTTGTACAAGATCATATACTTTTGAAGCTCTCTTTGTCTTGGACTCAATTGAGTCCATTTCATCTTTGATACTCTTTGTGGCTCTGGGCCACTTCATACAAAATTCAAATAAGGATTTGGCTTCAGCCATGCAAGCTTGTGTGTTGGTTCTCCAAATCGAACCAATCCAGTGAACCCTATAGACTAGCCACTTTCTAATTATTAGATTCAATGGGGGATTTGGCTAATTGATAGGAAATGAAATTAGAACACATTTCCTCTACACTCCAGTCTCTGTAAGACCTAGGGGGTAACCCTTTAGCAACATCTACAGATTCAAACACATACTTAATGGGATATTGCTTAACAAATAATGCTCTCACAGAATTATGTTGAGAAACCTAAAATATCACTCAATATTGGCAAGATATTGAATGAATTCCATCAACGAGCATGAAGAACATGGAAGATACAAGTACTCACAAAACATAATTGAAATGGTTTATGAATTATAGAATTGGGACCAAGTTGAAAACAACAAAAGCATGATAATGGACCAGTGTCAAGAAAGGGGCTATGGAGTCATATAACCAACATTCATCCTACAGTGTTGAACATGCTTTGAATATCTTTGCAAATGTTATCACATTGTGACAACTAGACAATTGAGGCTTTATCTAGTAATTCTTCTTACAAATCAACCTAAAATATAGCACTCCTGTCACATTTGTTGAAGCAAATACATTATCCTCTAAACAATAGGCAATAATAAGATGCAACTTGTGCTTCATTAAAGCAATTACATCATTCACAAAACAAAAGGAAACATCATATATAACTCAAATGCAGCAAATGTGCATGAAAAGACTCAAATAATTTTATTATTGAGTCCAAAAGAGCATTATAGTTTAGCCATGGAGACATTTATCAGATATAATAAACATGAAAGCATAATTCAGGACACACACTTTCAGATTAATGACTAAGTTACAATCACCCTATCATTACAATTCTACTCAGAGCTTTTGCTTGCCTTGCAGAGCTTTCAGAAATTGAAACCCAAGAATCCTTCACAATGAGAGAAGAATGAGAATAAATAGTAGAATAAAAAACTCTAGAAGAAGCCCTAAAACTGATTCGGAGATGCCATCTGGAAGTTCCATTCCCGTTGATGAACAAATTTGCAAAGCCTCTCTCCTCTCTTTGCAACAAACTTATTTTTTCTCTCAATTTGCTTGCATTCACTTTTGTTTTGAAACATAAAATTTGCCCATAAAAATTCTCTTTTCTCTATTTTCCCATTAGGTGAAAACTAACTTTTCCTGTGAAAGCTTTTATTTTTCCCATTTTTGCATCCAACAAATAAAATGCTTTGTGTTTATAAAGTGAACCAGAAATTCACTTTACCATAGTGAATATTTAATTCACATCATTCAGAAAAATAAAATTGTTACCCCGCCTTTCATTTTATTTTCCCTTTAAAATATTCCACTTCACTCGGCAAAAAATTTCCCATCACTTAGAAAAAAATTCAACCGGGCTCATGAAATATTTTCATTTTATATTTAATTCTTCATCGGGTCGCTCTATTTTAAATTTAAAACAATACACCCTTTTAAATAATACGTGAGGGCCTTTTTAATTAATGCACCGGGCAAAACTTTATCTGCTCACCACATTTAATATTTTGCCTTCAAAATTTTGAGCCCACCACTTTACCCCATGCGCTCACTAGTTGTAACAATCAAACACCTTGTTTGGGCGATCTGGTGGGTAACAACTATGATTTAGTTGCATTTGCATCTTGTTTCTCCTGTGTTGATCTTTTTGCTCTCTTTTATTTTCACATTTTTTCCCTAAAATTTTCCCGTGTCTAGTTTCAAACGTGCTCTGCAACTTCCATGACTCTGGCGGTAGGTTCTTTACTCATAATATTCTCCTTGATGAAATTGATCTATTTCATCACAATCAATGGTGCCACATAAGGTTACATTGGCAAGCAAATTTCTAAGGTAGTCTTTTTTACAAATTCATTTTGTGCTGGCTGCCATGGCATTCCAGCTATTCTCTTGTATATTGCCCTTATACTCTAACATGCTACCAATATACATTTGTGTGAAAGTCTTAAAGGATTTTCATCAAACATTCAATGCCTTTGAGTTAAATCCCGTGCCTATCCACTTCAAACTACACACATTTGTATTTTCTTTCAAGTTTTTTGAAGCATTCAACAACTCCATTTGGTGCGTGGGCATCAAGCAATTGCATTTGCTTGAGAGTTTCTAGAGTTTTCTACATATCTGCTTGATGGTTGTCCATGAAAATCCTTGCAAGCGCCGCCCTCTAGCTGGGGTCTCTTTTTAGATAGCATTGCTTCTTCTTAATTTGTGATGGCCACTCAAACAACACATGCCCAGCCTTCTGAAACCCATGCCATCCCTATATTGCATTTGCTTCTCTAATGATGGCTTTTTCAACTTGGTTAAGCCTCTTCAACAAATCCATTTTGTATATATCCTGTAGCATAAAAGTTTCTATAGCCTTTTCAATGTTCATTTTGTACGGTGTGTGCCCCTGTGGTGTTCTCCCATGGCACATGGTGGCTACCACATTTGCTTTGGTTTGATGGCACCCAACACAATGTGTTTCCCTTCAATTATTCACAGTCATTCTCTCTTACTTTTTGAGAACTTTTTCAACAAATACATGTTATGTAGCCAGGCGCGTGGGCCCTTCCTCTTGTGGAAAAAACAATCATATGCATTCCCCTATTGTTGGTGCTTGGTTATGCCCACCTTCAATTGGCAACGAATATTAACATGTTTTCTCAAATACATTTGGTACAATTCCATTGATTTCGTCTTTCTCCTTCCTTATGCAGTACAAACAATATAGTCATTGAGCCCAATGATGATTTTTTGTTGCACTCCTTGGGTTCTCTGGAGGTGTATTTCAATGCAAAAAATAAACAATGTTGTGACTTTCTTGCATGGTGACTCAAATGAAACACCATTTCCTTCAATTTGTGCTTTATGATATTGATGCCTTTTGGAGTCACTTGGCCAATCAAGTTATTTTCCATGTACATGCCTCCACAATCTACTAGCATATTTAACAGAGTGTTCACAGCTATAACAATGAATCCTCCATCCCACATGCTTTGACAAATGTGCATAGAAACAAAAGCAATCATACCGGTGCTTTGCAATTCATTCTTCTACTAGATGTAAGCATATAACTTTCTGAATCACAATAAATGAAGTGCTATCCTCATTTGCAATATTGCAACATTTACAGTGTCATAACAATGCAAAGCATGTCGGGCCCCAGGTGGCCCGACTAAATTTTTTTTCGTTTTCAAGCAAATTTTAGGCTCAAATTGCTCAACACTTCCTTTTGAGTGCTTCAGAGATGAGGATTTGAAATGGGTTTTCATCACAACTTGTTTTCTTGCACATTGAAAAATGAGCAAAACTAGCCAAGTAGGCTCTGGAATCGCCTTTGAAAATTGGGCAAATGACCTCCTGGTGATATAAAAACTTGCAAGTATGTAGACATCAGACCTGAGAATTGAATGCAACAAATAACTTAGAGAAAGAGGTCCCGAGGTGAAAGATATTCATTGTCATTGCTGCTTACTCAAACTTTCTGCAACAAATAGTTGTTCTGAACCAATTAAAACTCACTTAATCACCTCATTGCAAAAATATCAAATCAACTCCTGGTGAGCTGGCACTAGACACAGTAGTTCATCTGGGTACACTGAACATGTGTACAAGAGGAATTAGCTTCAATTAACAATTATCAAAATATATTGAAAGGTCAAAGATGACCTCTAAGAAAGGTTTTTGAAAATGCAGGTGCAAAACCGAAGAAATTGCATTTGGTTTTGGCTTGCTAAAAATAGAAAATCAAATCATGATCCTCTGAAACCTGACATACAAGCTCATCTTAGTATGGAGAATGTGGAGCAATAATCATTTTGACATGATGATCAACTAGTTGCAAAATGCAAGCTCAAATGGGAGGCTACTTTGCAAAATTGAAAGTTTGCAAACAACAGAAAAGTGTCAAAACTCTCCAGCTTCACTTTTCAAAACCCTGACAAAACTTATTGTGGGAAGCTGAAAATTGATATGCATGTTCACATATGACACATGAGTGGGTGTGCAAAGGGGTTTTATACAAAAATCAACATGCATCAAATTATGACCCTCCAAAGTAGGTTACTTAGGAAGATTTGTCAGGTGCACTTCTGAAAGTGCAGAGGCAATATTTTGAAATGGGCACTTCAAATTTGGGAAATATGAGAGTTTGAACAGTGGCTCCAACTAGGGATGTATGCCCCCTACGAGCATAGCAAGATTCTAGATCTCTGGGGAAGTATACCAAAAGCTGAGTGCATCAGGTGTTCTGAAGGTACTCCTTTATTCAACCTCTTTTTCAACTTCATCTAGTGACCCCAGGCCACCAAATGAAAAGGGGGAGATCAACATTTACCTCTATCAAACACCAATCTGATAAAAGAACCAACCTCCCTCAACTCATGCTTGCCTCTGTCAAACCACAACAACATAAATGACTTCTCTTGTGCAAACACGAGTATTAGGCTACCCTTGTGCAAGTGGAAACTTTCTCTCTATTTGGCTTTGTTACATGGCACCCAAATCACAGACCACATCACCGCCACTCTCTTCATGTTCTGATTTTGTATCAAGTGGCAACATTTGGGGATAGTGATTGAGACCACATGAAAGCTTGGTCTTATCACATTCATCAACCCCCTCATAATGATCACGCTCAGAGGAGATATCATGGCTAAAAAACAATATGCCATCCTCTTGTATGTTGAGAAAAGATTGCTCATTCATTTGTAACTCCTCCAGCTGAACTACAACATAGGTTAGTTTGTCTTCATTCAGACACCACAGTCTAAAGACATTGTTATGCCTTTCAACATTTTGAAAATTAGATTTATCAGCACAACAAGTACTTTGATCTTCACTCAAATCATGACATTCAACAAAAAGGTCAACATCCAATGCATAAGCAGTGTTCTCTATCTCAGGCTCATACATGATGTCAGTTCCCCTCATCAAATCACTATACAAGTCCATATGGAATGTCTCAATTAAAGATTCAGATAATTCAAAACTTATGCCTGAGCCAAAAGTTTCACATTGATTTTGCATAATATGTTCAATGTCTAAATCACTTTGAATGTTATCACTTTCAAGAGTAACAGGACCAGCAAAGAAACTCTCATGTGCACTAGCAATCTCATGTGCACATTCAGCTGATAAGCATATTTATCTATGTGCCAAAAACTCATTATTATTTGAAAATTGTTCATTAGCAATGAAGCTAGAACCATCATTCTCTTGCATATTAAAGCATTCCTCATTCAAGAAAAAAAGTGTCCACTTGCATACCTTGAAGATGAGATAGATCATCAAAGAAAGACCCATACTCAATATCATGCTGACTGACCTCACATCCATTATCATTTGCATCATATGGATGCTCCACACATTGATCAAAAGATCTTGCAATGCCAACACAATTTGAAAGTCCATCAAATTGTTTCACATTATCTATGGGTGATAATGTTGATCCTAGATCCATGTGATTGTCACAATGCATAACTTGATCATTGAAAACTTAATTCCTTCTTTCATTAGTGTGCACTTCATCATCCTTTTCATGTGTAGCTGACATCTTCATCTCTGCTTCATATAAACAATCATGGGAAACAAAGATACAAGCATGTTCATCAACATCTTTACCATTTCCAACACTATGTTCATAATCAACAAATTGAACACACACATGCTTATCTCCACATTCTTCATCAATCATAGAATTGGCATGCTCCATTGATGTCAAACCCAAATTACATTGCAAATTTGTATCAAATGCAATTAGATCATTCACTTGTGGACAAGTGATTTTATGAGCATTCATGTCTTTACATTCTTTAGGTGAAGAGAATATCTCCATATCATCCTTATGAGAGCATTCATAATCAATAGAAGAGAAATTAGTTTGACTTTCATCATCATCCTCATCACAATAAAACTCATCATCACACAAATCATGCTCAGATTCTTCAGAGTGGGTGCTTGTACTTCTATTTTCAATGTCTTGATCATTGATCTATGATGAGAGGTCATCAACAATTGCATTATCTTCATTGACCAAAAGATGACATGGAATGATGTCTTGCATCTCTTCTATTTCTTCATCATTCAAGATATTGCAAGAAAAATTTTCATGCATATCTATTTTCTCATCATACCATGTATCTTCATCTTCATAACTGCTGCAAGGATCTACACATGTGTTGATTGTGAGCTGATTACAGTCAATATCCTCAATCATACAACACATATTTCCATTTTCTGATAAACTCTTTTCATTCTTGTGTATCATGTTCTGATTTTTCTCAATAGGACAGTTGTTATCTTCATTTTGATACATCACTTTTTGTGCATAATTAAGTTGGGCTCCCTCAATAGCCTTTATCCAATCAAGTACTTGATTCAAGCTGCGAGGCTTCAAACCCTTTCACAAAATACTTAGCCTAGACTCACAGATTTGACAAAACAAATCAATGCACACTAAATCTTTAGGTCTGAAATTTATGGGGATTTTCAAGAAAGCATTCAAAAACCTTGAAAATAAATCATATAATGATTCTCCTTTGATTCTTTTCATTTGAAACAATCCTTGAACAAAAGATGTTCGATCAACATTTCCCAAATTTTGATGATATTTAACATGGAGCTCATTATGATCTGCAAATTGTGTTGATAGAGAAATCAAAGCAACAACATTACCATTTTGACAAGCACTTCTATTAAATTTGATCCATGACATCTATTTGCATGAGGTATGTTAGGATGACCAACACTCACAGCCCTATGTCCTTTCATTATTGAATATCTCAAATTATGCTCAATATCCATAGCCATTTGATATGCTTGGTGCAGGGTTGTAGGCTCTTTATCTCTCAACAGATAACTCATCTTTTTTTCAAATGATCCTAAGTATACGACCAAACAATCATCATCATTTGGCCTTATGTTTTCAAGAATCTCTCTTATGATCTTTGAAAATATGAGATTAAAAGATGGGACTAACTCATCTTTTCCTTTCTCCATGTTCATAAATTTTTTCCTTATCCAAAGAGGGTCAATCCTTTCTCCAAATTGCTCCGTGAACACTACCTTAAACTCTTCCCATGAATGAATGGATGATGTAGACATAAGAGAGCCATTCTCTTGCATCTCCTCTTAAGGACTAAACAAATAGTCTCATGATCACATCCTTGTGATCAATCTCATAATCATCCATCACATTATTGAACTCTTGTAGATGCTTATTTGTTGATTCAGACCTATCACCAATGAATCTTGGTAACTTATTTCTGACTTTAGCTGGAATGTCATTTGGGTAACCACTAATGTCACTAAAATTGATGGATATGTACCTTCCAGTGTTGAAACTTCTTTGACAATTTGGCTGGGACTGATCACAAACCATGGTTGCACAAGGAACCACACCTGGATGCATATATTGAAGCATTTTAATATGCCTCTTTCAAATTTCGCATATCAACACTAAATTTGATCATTCATTTTCCCTATTTCTAACTTTCATCATGATCTCATAATATTGCAATGCATAATTCAAATGCATATAAGCCTAAGATCTATTTAGTGGGAAAATTTCAAGAACAAGCATACTTTCGGCACAATACATAAGTTGTAAATTACAATTCGAAAGTATGCAAACTTAATTCTACTGGCATTTCCCTTTGTTAGTGCTAATCACCCAATAGGGGACCAAAGTATTTTCCTAAGATGTTCAAATATGGTTTTCATACACAAGTTTCTTGAAAACCAAGAGTGAAGAATACCTAGAAATGTTGCAGATGCTACAAATTGTTTGAAAATATTGTAGATCTGGAACTCTTTTCACTTCTTCAACATGTTCTTCTCACAGAGTCGCCACCTCTCTTTTTAGAGGACTGGACTTCAAACAATAGGAAGTTCTTTCACATGTAAAGTTTCTTCTGAGTTCCTTTCACTAGCAAAGCACCACAAATCATGAAACTTTCTAGTTATCTACAACAAATTCTTTCTCCAGTCTTGAAATCCTTCAATATTTGAACTAAATTCAGAATGGAAAATAGTATGACTCTATGCAATGACATGACTCTGTTTCTAGATTCTTCAGTGAGAATTTTCCCCAGCAGAGTCACCATTCTGTTGGTTCTCCAAATCAAACCAGTCTAATGAATCCTATAGACTAGCCACTTTCTAATGATCAGATTTAATGGGGGAATTGGCCAATTGATAGGAAATGGAATTAGAACACATTTCTCCTACACTTCAGGCTCTGTAAGACCTAGGGGGTGACCCTTTAGCAACATCTAAAGATTCAAACACATACTTAATGGGATATTGCTTAACAAATAATGCTCTCACAAAATTATGCTGAGAAACCTAAAATATCACTCAACATTGGCAAGATATTGAATGAATTCCATCAACCAGCATGGAGAACATGGCAAATACAAGTACTGACAAAACATAATTGAAATGGTTTATGATTTAAAGAATTGGGACCAAACTAAAAACAACAGAAGCATGATAATGGACCAGTGTCAAGAAAGGGGCTATGGAGTCATATAACTAGCATTCATCCTATAGTGTTGAACATGCTCTGAAGATCTTTGCAAATGTTATCACATTGTGACAACTAGACCACTGAAGCTTTATCTAGTAATTCTTCTTAAAAACCCACCTGAAATACAACACTCTTGTCACATTCGTTGAAGAGATTACACTATCCTTTGGACAATAGGCAATAATAAGATGCAACTTGTGCTTCATTAAAGCAATTGTATCATTCACAGAATAGAAAGAAACACCAAATATAACTCAAATGTAGCAAATGTGCATGAAAAGACTCAGACAATTTTATTATTGAGTCCAAAAGAGCATTACAGTTCATCCATGGAGACAATTATCAGATAAAATAAACATGAAAGCATAATTCAAAACACACATTCAAATTAATGACTCAGTTACAATCACCCTAGAATTACAATTCTACTCAAAGCTTTTGCCTGCCTTGCAGAGCTTTCAGAAATTGGAACCCCAAAATCCTTCACAATGAGAGAAGAATGAGAATAAATAGGAGTACATAAAGCTCTAGAAGAGGCCCTAAAACTGATCTAGAGATGCCATATGGAAGCTCCATTCCCATTGATCAACAAATTTGCAAAGCCTTTCTCCTCTCTCTACAGCAAACTTATTTTTCCTCTCAATTTGCTAACATTCACTTTTGTTTTGAAACAAAAAATCTACTCGTGGAAATTCTCTTTTCTCTGTTTTCCCTGTAGGTGAAAACTAACTTTGCTTGTGAAAGCTTTTTTTTTTCCCATTTTTGCATCTATCAAATAAAATGCTTTGTATTTATAGTGAACCATAAATTCACTTTACCATAGTGAATATTTAATTCACATCATTTGGAAAAATAAAATTGTTACCTCGCCTTTCATTTTATTTTCCCTTTAAAATATTCCACTTCATTGGGAAAAACTTTTCCCATCACTTAGAACAAAATTCAACTAGGCCCATGAAATATTTTCATTTTATATTTAATTCTTCATCGAGCCCCTTTATTTTAAATTTAAAACAATACACCCTTTTAAATAATACATGAAGGCCTTTTTAATTAATGCACCGGGAAAAACTTTATCTGCTCGCCACATTTAATATTTTGCCTTCAAAATTTTGGGCCCACCACTTTACCCCATGCGCTTACTTGTTTTAACAAGCGAACACTTTATTTGGGTGATCTGGCTGGGAATGACTATGATTTAGCTACATTTGCATCTTGTTTCTCCTCCGTTGATCATTTTTCTCTCTGTTCTTTTCACATTTTTTCCCTAAAATTTTCCCGTGTCTAGTTTCAAATGTGCTTTGCAGCTTCCATGACTCTAGTGGAACATTCTTTACTGACAATATTCTCCTCAATGAAATTGACCTATTTCATCACAATCAATGGTGCCACATGAGGTTACGTTGGCAAGCAAATTTATGAGGTAGTCTTTTTTGCAAATTCATTTTGTGCTGGCTGCCATGGTATTCTAGCTATTCTCTTGTATATTGCCCCTATTCTTTAACATGTTGCCAATATACGTTTTCCTAAAAGTCTTAAAGGATTTTCATCAAACATTTGATGCCTTTGAGTTGAATCCTGTGCCTATCCATTTTAAACTGCACACATTTGTATTTGCTTTCAAGTTTTTTGAAGCATTCAACAGCTCCATTTGGTGCGTGGGCATCAAGAAAATGCATTTTCTCAAGAGTTTCTAGAGTTTTCCACATATCTGCTTTATGGTTGTCCATGAAAATCCTTGCAAGCACCTCCCTCTAGCTTGGGTCTCTTTTCAGATAGCATTGCTTCTTTCTTAATTTGTGATGGCCACTCAAACAACACATGCCCAACCTTCTCAAACCTGTTCCATCCCTATATTGCATTTTCTTCTCTAATGATAGCTCTTTCAACTTGGTCGAGCCTCTTTGACAAATCCAATTTGTATATATCCTGCAGCATAAAAGTTTTTATAGCCTTTTCAAAGTTCATTTTGTATAATGCTTGCCCCTGTGGTGTTCTCCCATTTCGCATCGTGGCTGCCTCATTTTCTTTGGTTTGATGGCACCCAACATAATGTGTTTCCCTTCCATGATTCACAATTGTTCTCTTTTAGTTTATGAGAAGTTTTTAAATGAATACATGTTATGCAACCAAGCGCGTGGGCCCTTCCTCTTGTGGAAAGAACAATCATATGCACTCCCATGTTGTTGACACTTGGCTATGCCCACCTTCAGTTGGCAACGAATATTAAAATGTTTTCTCAAATGCATTTGGTATAGTTCCATTGATTCCTTCTTTCGCCTTATGCAGCACAAACAATATAAAAACTGCGCAAATGACCTCCTGGAGATATAAAAACTTGCAAGCACGTAGACATCAAACTTGAGAATTGAGTGCAACAAATAGCTTGGAGAAAGAGGTCCCGAGGTGAAAGATATTCATTGTCAAAGTTGCTTACTTGAACTTTCTGCAACAAACCATTGTTCTGAACCAATTAAAACTCACTTAATCACCTTGTTGCAAAAATATCAAATCAACTCCTAGTGAGCTGCCACTGGACATAGTAGTTCATCTGGGTAAAAAGAACATGTGTGCAAGTGGAATTAGCTTCAATTATCAACCATCAAAATATATTGAAGCTCAAAGATGACCTCTCAGAAAGGTTTCTAAAGATGGAGGTGCAAAACCGAAGAAATTGCATTTGGTTTTGGCTTGCTAAAAATAGCAAATCAAATCATGAGGCTTTGAAACCTGACATATGAGCTCATCTCGGTATTGAGAATGCATATCAACATTCATTTTGACATGACAATCAACCAGTTGCAAAATGCAAGCTCAAACGGGAGGCTACTTTGCAAATCTAAAAGTTTACAAATAGCAGAAAAGTGTCAAAACCCTTCAACTTCGCTTTTCAAAACCCTGACAAAACTTATCGTGGGAAGCTGAAAATTTATATTCACATTCACATATGACACATGAGTGGGTGTGCAAAGGGGTTTTGCATGAAAATCAACAGGCATCAAATTACGACCCTCCAAAGTAGGTCACTTAGGCAGATTTGTCAGGTGCACTTCTAAAAGTGCAGAGGGAATTTTTTGAAATGGGCACTTCAAATTTGGGAAATTTGAGAGTGCCAACACTTGTGTACCCTTAAGACTATCTTTGAGTTTTTTGTGTACATTTGCACACTTTTCTTTTATTTCCAATAGCCTCTTCTTATTCATATTTTTGTCCATTTCCCCTTCAAATTCCTTTTTCAACTTTTCTTCCAAGTTGGAGGTATATTCTTTAAATGAATCAATCACAATTTTAGGTTCTCCATATGTGACAATGAATTACCAATTGTAGTCTCAATTATGGCTTCGTGTACTGTCTTTACTCCCTCCTCAATTAACTCTCCACTCTTTTGGCGAGTCTCTATTATCTCCTTTGTAGTAGATGCATGGAATACATCTCCCAACTGAAGCTTGTGGAGTGGTGAAATCTTGTCAAGGTCCACATTCCCCTATTGCATAGGTAATTATAGCAGTTGGGTTGATACAATAGGATGGAAATTGAGTTGAATGCTTAGTAAGTTCTTCAATGAATCTTTGAAGGTTCCAGAGGATTCACCAGTAGCCTTCACACGCTTCGTAATCTTCTCTTCTAACACCTTCTCATTTTGATTATCAACAATATTAACCGGTGTGTCTTCTTTCCTTTCCTCATTCTTGGAGGTGTCTTCACCTTTATGCTCATCTTCCTTTGTATTTTCCTAGTCATCCTTCCTCTCTACATCACCATTCTCCTTTCCGCCATCCTTAGTTGCATTATCTCCTCTGACTAACTTACTTGTGTTATCCAAAGGATTAATTGTCTCTGATTTTCCTTGTATGTTCTCAACATTTTCTTTTGATATCAGAGTATCCTTCTTTATGATGTCTTCTCTGATTGTTGCTTCCTCAACATTATTTTTTGTCATTTCTTCCAGTTCCAGAGGTGTATTATCCTGTGCATCTTCTTTGTTTGCCTCATGCTCATGTTGAGCATCACCCATCTGCACATCACCTTCAATAGTTTCTTCTAGAGCAAGTGTCTCAGCATTCACTTCCTCTTTTCTCTTTGGGGTAATATTTTTTTGCTATCCCACAAGCCAAAGACATGAGCCTGCTATTTCTCAGTGGACCAGCGGGCTAATGCATCTATCATCTACATTAGCACAATATAATTTACAACACTTATTTGAAGTGGCATATTGAGCAATCATTCAATGCCACTTGTCTTCACATGCCATCATCCACTTCCATCACCTCACACTTTATCTGGTCCCACTTGACACAAGTCACTAGCTCGCTATATCGTTGGGTTAGACGGGGACCCACCATTTCTTAGCAGGATGCTAAGGAGGTTTTCAATCTTCTAGGTTTGATCATAGCCATTGATCAAGCTAAGGGTAAATATTTAGGGTGTGGCTTAGAAAATATTATAATTGTTGAATATTTTTAAGGCTGATAATCGTTAGGGAAGGGGGTCAGTTGTACAAACAACTTTAATGGCTTAAGTGGCAACTTAAACAACTTGCAACATCTGATACACAACCAACTTCAAATTATAATTTTTTCTCGTCGCCATGACTGTAAGACCTAGGTTTTATCTATCAAACCTTAATTATTCTTGAGAGAAAACATCAAACAATTATGTGCTCAAAATTTTCCATTTGACTCTGCAATTTACACCTTGGAGAAGATCTCAACAAACCTATATCAAATATGCATCTTATTTTATCTTCTGATGACTGGAGACAACTCCTATAATGTCATGAAAAAATTTCATGACAACTTTGCAACATTTATAGAACACACTCACCTTCCATCCAAAATCTGATCCCCTGGTCTCCATGGCATGATGTCAACAATCTCCCTCATAGGATACCACTCATATATCTTTTTTTGACATAAATGAAAATATTATGCCAATAGTCCTGATGAAATTCATCCCAATCTGATCAACCCAAAATTAGGCACATAGCTACCACAATTAGACCATCCATAACCCATAAGAAAATAAAATAGTTTTCCCATTACTAAATATGAGTTATCAAGTTTTATTAACTAGATTTTGTAAATGATTACTAAATATGAGTTATCAAGTATTATTAACTCATTCATAACAATCTAATACTAATGTTAGCCCGAAACTAAAATATATTGAAGAGGGAAGGCCAATCAAGTTTAGGAACAAGCCCAACCTTGGATTTATGCCCTAAACCCTCTCCCTATAGACTTGAGGTCAAAGTCGATCCTTCACCTAAGGATTTCCTGGCTACTTTCTTCCAAACTAGATTAACATCACATGTAGTTCTCCTAAAAATGCTTCTCTCAAGGAGCATACACTTGAAATTCCTACACATAAATTGCCTTGCCAAATTAATAAATAGGAATAATGTGATTTTCCAACTAAGGGGAGTTAATTAAACCCTAGTAAATTAATATTAATTCTCCTTAAAAACCCACCAAGGTTCTATAAAATAAAGTGTCATAATCATTTATGACATCCTCACAAATCGATCACAATGTGCATCAAAAAGGCCATATAATAATACTTTGTACCTCAAAAGACATTCATCCATTACTATAAACTTGTTTTAAGCATGATCAAGGATGGGGCCATAATTATGACAACTAATAAACCTATAACCTATAGATCATCATATGACAATGTGCCCTCAATAATATAATTAGTAGTAGCATTCTTAACCTTTTGATTTCATTTATCTTGATTACAACACCACATAGACTTCTATCTCATGGTAGTTAGATCTTGAAGACATTACCTTGTGATTAAATATGTGATACATTGATTATAACCATGATGACATCATGATGTCTTGTTTTATTATATAGTGATCTTTTGAATCTCACTAGAAGAGAGTTACATGATCATATAGTATATAACTCATTTTTTATTTTCATTTAATTTATTTTAAGGGAAGGAAATCAAATTATTCATCTACCCAAAATGACTATCTATATTTAAGTGTTTCATTACTTATATTATTTTAATAATAGTAGTATTCCCAAGAATAATCATTACATATGTTTTAATGAAACATAGAAAAATAGGGTTTATCAAAATGAATTAACAAGATGATAAACTACTAGGTTTTTCTAAGATATGTTTCACTCAATTATGAGGGCTAAAATATCTAAATAACAATTAGAAATGAATCCTAACTATTATAACAACAATAAGGGAGGTTTTGAGAGGGTCAAATGATGTTTACCTTGTTGAAAAGGTGTTGTTTTGGGGCCCACTAAGGACTCATTCATCTTTAGTGAAAAATGAGTCCCTATTAGGGTTTCTGGAAAGTGCTTTCTAGGTTTTGTTCCTCTCAATTTGCATCTCCAGATTCTAGATGTTCACTGCTTCATGCCTCACCGAGGACTCATTCACCTTTAGTGGTGAATGGATCCCTGTTAGGGTTTCAAAAAACTAAATTCTAGGTTTTGTTCTTCAGTGTCTGCAATTCCAACTCCTCGGTGATCAAATCCCAAAAGTTGGAAATAAATGTTGTAGAATTGTTTCCATGATCTTGCAACAAAGATGAAATTTTTTGCAACTTTTCATCTTTGACAATTTTTCTTTGATCTTGTTCTCCACTTGGTCTTCAACCTATAAACATGCAAACACACATCAAAAAGGAGAAAAACATGTTGATAGTTAGAAGATAGGGGTTTTCCTTTGTCAAACACTGTTTAGGTAATTAAACCTTATGATGAAACATTGAAATAGAAGCATGGAACATGAAACATGCAACAATGATACCTTGGATGATGTCTTGGAATTGTAGACATGCAAAATTGGCATAATGCATTCGATTAGGTCATATTAAATCAAGTTTATTTATCAATCTCCTAAAGTCATCAGTTTAAATTAAATAAATCAACTTGATCCTAACATCACCCTCCTTGATTAAATAAATCAATCCTTTATTTAATTAAGTCTGAAATCACCTTTCATCCCTTTTTGATTTAAATAAATCAAAATATTCAAGTCAAAGGGGTCAAAGCATCTAATCATCATTAAACTAATCTAATCTTGATTAAATATAATCTAATGCATGTCACATCCTCTAGCTTTTCCCACTTGCACCAATAAATCAATTTAGTGATTTATTAAAATCAACATTTTCCATCAACTTGGCATAAAAATAGAATATTCCCTCAAGTTTGAAAATGAAGACAAGTTGACTTGTCCCTTCCAACATTGCATTAGCTTCTCCATTTCATGTCCCCCACTCAATATTTATATCACAATTTCAAATTTGAAATCTCCCTCTCTTGGGCACATTGGCCAAAGCTTGCTCATTCCTCATCCTATCACAAGTTGACAAGTGGCTTCATCTCATTGATCCAATCTTTATCCCACATTGCTTTCTCATAAAAATTCTTTCAACTTGAGAATCTTTAAATAGAGGTTTCATCCTTCAACAAATCCTCTGCAATCATTCATGGAAAGTTACTCTCTTCATAGTATCTTCATATCAATTTCATCATTGAGCTTAGCAAAGGATTGGGAAAGGGCTATTTTCCACAATAGCGCTAATCCACTATGAGATAGGATTCATTTCATGTTTTATATGCCTTAGTTTGTCTTGTAATTTGTTTGCATTTTAAAGCATGATTTATTATTTCATAGGAGCACTAATAAGTTTGCATTTGATATGAACTAACCCATTTCAATGAATGTTGAAGTTTAGGGGCGATTTGCAGGTTTACGGTGCTCACATATGGCGCTAGAAGGAGGGCTCTATTCTTATCTGCCTACATTAAATGCATTACATAGGGATACAAAGTCTTTATTTTAATCCTTAATCAATTTGAATGCATTGAAATAGGATAGAAAGTCCTTATTTAATCAACATACAAAATACTTTTTATTATCAATCCATTTCATAGATAGGAAAGTATAGTCTTTATTTTTGTTCATTGTCACATTGCTTGAAAATTTCTGAGGTTTCGTCCATAAATTTGTCAAATATTACAGTTGCTAAGAATGGATTTAGGCATTATGATAAACATTTCACGTGCTAAGTCAATGCTTTTAAATTTTCTTGTGTGTTCCTGCTATCTTCCTCTAATGCTTCTCTCTGCCAATCCCCTTCCTCATTTTGAATTATAGCTTCTTACCAGTCCATGCTTGAGACCAAAGGATTTCCATTTTGAATTCCCTCAATATCTCTTCTTTGATCTACTCTGTTTACAACCTGGTTACTTTCTTGCATGTCACTATGAGACTCATCCTGAGTGCTTTATGTTCCTCTCAAAACATTGGATTCATGGATTCTTGAGCCATTCAACTGCTGATTTTCAGAGACACTGGACTCATTTACATCTTGACCCCCAGTAGTATTATTTAATCCAGTTCAGAATCCTTCCCGTAAACCAGAAACAGTCCCACAGAGCCTTAGCTAGCCCAACTCCCCTATTGCTGTTGAGGACCTCTGTTCTTCAGTTAAAGCTTTACCACGCAAGGAAATTGCCCCAGGAAATGCCCATTACTTGCGCCTCAACCTCTGGTCATCCCAGCTCTCATGCAGGTCTTCGGGGAAAGATGCGAATAGTGACACATCCCATACCATGTTGCCTCCTCATGACAGTGATCGAAGTCAATAACAAAAGAGCCACTTTTATCTAAAGGCGATTTCATTCTGCAAAAATATTGTTGTCATTTCAGTGTTGACTTGTATGCACCTTTATTCCTCTCATGCCTTGCTTTTATATGGCGCACAACTCAAACATCTGAAACTTTCATATTATATGTTCTATTAATGTTTTCACATCTTTTTGATAGCGAAGTGGTGCCAATATTGCAATCCACGCTAATTTTGTGTTTTTGAGGAATTAAACCACACATTTGAAACTCCATATCTTTTTTTAAGTTGTATGAAACCAATGTGATCCCATCTTAGCACAATTATACTTTTGGACTGTAGTCTATACCATAGGTCCTTGCGCTATCTGTTGTTCTCTCTAGCTATGCATTAATATCGATTGAACTGGCCCATGCTTCATTTACTGTAATAGCTAACTTCAAGACTGAAAGGACTGATAGTTGGAATACTTTCATTTATTTTCATAGCTAGATTGAGTGACCAGTTATATTCTCTAGGATGTTGCTCGCCAAGTTGGAGAAGTGAAAGGCCAAATTATGTGGTGTGGTCAGCTGAAGGAAGGTAATGATGACAAAAAATCAATTCATCTGTAGCTGAAAGGTGCTGGCCAAGTAATAATTTCATTGCGCCTTTAGTTGTTTGGCGGACTGTGATTAGCATAGATTCCAATAGTCGAATACATTTTTAGTATGGGTTCATACTTGCAATGCAAGGCAAGCTCGAACACATTTATTTTCTTGTAGCAGCTCACAGTGGATGTTAGGTGTGCGAATCTGCACCAGTGATCAACCTTATCTAGATCATGGTCTTGCTAAGGTGCATTCCTATCATACAGGTATTTACTTAGCTAGGAGACCATAGAATTATTGGTATGATTGATCTGCCCTTTCTGTAACCAACTACCCTTCTCTGACAGTAACCTTTCTTCACGGCATCCCTATGCAGCACTCTCAAAATGCAACACTCGCTGTTAGAAAATTTATTTCAAATTTGACGACTCTCGTTGTAGATGTGGCAATTCATTTGGATGTGACAATATTTTTAGATGATGGCCCCATACCAATATAAATGCCAGAACAACATATGCTAAAAATCGAGCCTAATAGCTATAAGTCAGGTTGTATCCTTCAGCAACTTCACCTCTCTATCAGTACGCCAATAAATGGCTGGCAGAGCGACCACTGATACAAGGAGGTTGAAGAAAGATTGCCTTTCTGTTTGACTTGTGTTGGTCACATCAAAGTTAGAGAGGCATGAGGAAATCGGTTACCTCCATTATTGTGGCAGGCTTTTAGTTTTATCAGATATACAATCTTTGTTGTTTTTTTCAAAGCATAATTTTTATTTGATAGTTGTCAATGGTTTTTAGTGTAATTAGCTTTTGACAGGATTGACCTGTACTAATCTCTTATTTTGCAAGAAAACTTTGATTTATGAATCGGATTGATCCCTTGAAATGTAATAGGTCGTACTTGTATCTTAGAGTATGATTTTCCAATACTATAATCATTGTTTATTTTATTATAAAAAATTTACATGACAAGTTTGCATATAGAATCGATGTTGATATTTTTCACACTGGAATCAAGTCCAAGCAAAGATTTGTTGTAAACTGAAATTAGACGTTGCCCGTCAGATCCAAAGGGGAGTTGTAGATCTTTATTTTTTTCATAAGATCATTTTCCTTGTCTTGACAAGTTTAAAGAATTTTATTCGTTTGAAGTTATGGTTATTATGAGATTATCATTGATTCCTTGAAAATCATAATTCTTATTAGTGATAAATTTGTATTGTTTGATAGTGTGGTGCATGCTTTTGAAATCTGCAAAAGACTAAGCTTCATACAAGGTTAGTAAATCACAAATTCCTCAAGCATGACCCTATGAAATACTTTGCAAATGCTTTAAAAATGCAACAAAGGATGAAATAAAACTAAAAGCATTATAAAAGCAACCACAAATTACCTATTCCATAGTGGATTGGTGTCACATGTGCTAGTGACCCTTTCCCCACCCTTGATCAATAGCTAAAATGATGATGTATTGCAATGGAGATGAAGAACAAGATTATTTCTCAAACCAAGAGAGTAACCTTGCATAAAATTGTGGATCCATGAATGAGAATGAAGGCCTTATTTTATAGATTTTGTTGATGAGAGATTGGCCAAGATGGTGAATGTGGGACTAAAGATCCTCCAATGAGAAGATGACACTTGTCAAATGATGAGTGGTCAATGGTTGTGCAAGATTTGGGAAGAGTGCCCATGAGAGGGAGAATTTGAATTCAAATTTGCAATAAATTTTGAGAGGGGGACAAGAAAAACAACAATAAATGCTATGTTTGACTTGTCATGTTGAGGGAAAATGAGGTTTTTTAATAAATCAATAAAATTGATTTATTGTGCAAGTGGAGATATCTAGAGAATGCAAGTGGGATGGGATTAACATTTAATCAGGGTTAGATTAAATAGATGATGATTATGCTGATTTAATGCTGATTAGGTGAGTTGACCTTTAGGATTTAAATATTTGATTTATTTAAATCAGAAAAGGATGAAATATGGATTTAATTAAATAAATGTTTGATCTATTTAATTAAAGTGATGATGTTTGATTTATTAAAAGGCTGATGATAATGTTTATTTGATTTTAAATAAATGATCCTAGGAGATGAAATTATTTAATGAATGGATGAAAGTGATGAATGGGCCTAATGTGAGACCTAATTTGACTGAATCGATCGAATGCATAATGTTAATTTTGCATGTCTACATTTTGCCCCTCTTTGAAGCAATGTACTTGTTGCGTTGGTTCAAAAATAAACTTGCCGCAATCGAAATTAAAAAATTCATGATTTTTTCAGATGAGAAAAGAAGTACATACATTGCCCCTCGAGATCATAAAAGATTTGATTTGAGGGTCGATCTCATGATAAAGAGGTTCAAAATGGATGGTTATGGATGACGATGCAAATGAGATGATTTTAAGATGCTTAGAATAACAAATCTATATTATCCTAAACAACTTAAATGATGATATGATATGAGATGGATGAGATGATGATGTGCTATGCTATGATTATGCAATGGATGATTTATGAGATGCTTAGACTAACAGATCTATATTATGATGATGATGCATGTGAGATGATATGCAGAATTCTGATGATTTATGATGAATGCATAATGGATGCATGATGTATGAATTGGTGATGATGATTAACTATTCATGCTGTGATGTTAGTGTGGAAAATGAAGAAATTAGATGATGATAAGAGGATCCAACAAGCTAACATTATGAGAGATGATGATGAGAAATGATGATGAGAAATGATGATGATAGATGGATGATTTGCTTATCAAGGATTGGGATTTTCAAAGGGTCACTTACTTTATGTTTGATAACACGCCTAAGCATGATGCATCAAGGTATAAAGGATGGCGTTGTACTTAGTGTGATGGACTTTGACTCGACAAATAGATAGGAGTATTCTTGTTCACACCTGACATACGTAAAACCTTGCTAGGATGCACTTTAGAAGTTTTAAACACCTCAAACCAAAAACACGTAAAGGTATAACCAATCAATGCAATAGTCAACAAGCTATCCAAAACATCCTCCATACATATCTAACAAGCAAAATTATTCACCAAGTTATTTTACAAGAACATCCAACAAGCACAAATGTAAAAGATAATGATCGTTGCCCCATTCCTATCTCTCTAAATCCTTCGTTTGGATATCATCGAGAGGTCCTTGGACTGAGCGCAATAAGATAAGTCAAAAGAAAAAGACCAAGTACACAAACAAGTTGATGTTCTTCAATACTGCTAACCAAAAGGGAATGTGTTTTTAATGATAAGAACCAAAACTTATTGCCAAAAGATAATGCCCATTGTAGGAAGGATACATCCTAGGACATGTTAGTGGATGGTGGTACGTCATTTCGTTTATCCAAAATGTTCTTTCTGATAAGTAATGCCCCTTGTAGGAAGGATTCATCCTATGACATGATGTTATCAGATGATTGATATGAGACTGAACTTCGACACACAGACCTGACCAACTTGTTTACATACTGACTGAGACTTGAGACTTGATGCTTTTAAGATTTACTTTTAACCTGCTAGACTTGTTTCTAACTGTTTCACCAAAGGTTGAGGATGACGATCAGTTTATTATGTATGGTGTTTATTGCAGGTGCAAGCGAGATGAGGCGGATGGATTTTTTCAAATATTTGGATGTTTTTGGAGTTTTGCAGTGTTTTGAGGCTATTTTTTGGTATTTTTTTTGAGATTTTCAAATGTTTTGATTTTTAGTTTTCCAATGTTTTGAGATTTTCTGAGATTTTGACCGAGAGATAACCTAAAGACCTATCCTAGGGGCCTCGAGGGCTAACCTAAAGACCTATCCTAGGGGCCTCGAGGGCTAATCAACATTAGCCTTTGCTCTACGCTATACACGCTATGCAGACCACGAGGTCTCGACCGGAGACTTGACCGACATGCATGATGATATACATGATGAGATGTCGGGCTTATTATGACTCGGGACTTATAGGACTGACCTAAATGTTCGGGATGATCAAAGATCAACCTTGGCTCTACGCTCAAGTCAGAGATGACGTAGTTCGACAAAACGACCTTGTTTTTGACTTTTTTTGAATGAATTTTTGACCTGTTTTTGGATTTTGAAATGTTTTGAATGTTTTTGGATGTTCTAATTTTTTGATTTTTTTTGGATTTTCTGATTTTAAGGACTTTAAGACCATACACGAATCTGATCCGATGAGAACGTGCCCCTAGCATGATGCAATAGACTACCTTGATAAAGGCGGGACAAACTGACCTTGAGGATGGGCCGAGTAGTTCTTGGAGGGATCATGATACGAACACAGGACCAAGCTATGGTGCGGATGTGAGCGGATGAGTGATGGATGGAGATAAGATGGATGATGGAAGTGAGATGGATGGATGATGTAGATCAAGCCATAAAGATCCTGGTGGATGGAAAGTGCTTATTTACACAAGGCGCCTATTTGCCAGGTTTTCACCAAGGTACTTGCCCAAAGTGCCACCAAAGTGGTTTTCACTAGAGGACGATTTTTTTCTTTACTATTTTTTGTCCTTTTTCTAATTTTTTTGGATTTTTTTTATTTTTTGACTTTTTGTTGTTACCAAAACTACCGCTTGCCGTGTTTTCACTGGCAATCCATTTTTCGTGAATTTTTCGACTTTTTTTTTTTTGATTTTTGTCTCTATTACCTCGGAAAGAATTAGGCATAAACTTTTGAGATGGGAGCTATTCATGGCTCTCAGAGGTTCTTCGCAAGTTGATAACCGACATATGCCCCCTCGATTTATAGCTTGCCGTGGATGATGAAAGGCCCTAACCAATTGGGTTCAAACTTACCTTTGTCACTGGATTTGGGACATTCTTCTTAATTTTCTTTTTAAGACTAGTTCTCTCACTGGAAAGTCCCCGCTCGGGATCCTCTTTGTTGTGCTTTTTGAGTCTTATTCTAATAGACTCTTGTAAGTGATTCAAAGCATCTATGCATCTCTCATCCAAGCACTCCAACTCGCTTAATCTTGAAACCCGATAGTCCTCATCAGTGATGAGATTTTGCAATGATATTCTAAGGGATGGGAGCTCAATCTCAATGGAGAGTACGACTTCTGATCCATAGACCAAGGAGAAGGGGTTGGTGCCAGTGGGTGTGCGGATGCTAGTTCGAGCAAGCCCGTAGGAGCAGGATTAAGAGCAAGTGCCGGGCCACCACCTGGGCGCCATTGACTGCTTTTAAGGATTTTGAGAATGGTTTTGTTTGTGGCTTCGCTGGCCATTGCCTTTGGGATAGTACGGGTGGAGAAGCTTATGCTGGATTTTGAATTCTCGCGACAAGTCTCAAACCTCCCGGGTTCTTGAATGGTGTCCCATTATCTCGAGATAATGGCTTGTGGACACCGTGAATAAATGATGAGATAGTTTAGATGAATTTTGAGATCCGCTTATGATATAGGCCGCGGGTATGGCTTCCACCCACTTTGTGAAGTACTCGCTTCGCGCTTATAATGAATTTGTGGCCATTGACGAGGTGGGTAGATTTTCCCAATGAGGTCGAGTCCCCACTGCGAAAAGGGCCATGGTGTGATAATCGGGTGAAGCTCTTGAGCTAGAGCATGGATGAGGTCCCCATGCTGCTGACATTGTAAACACCTTTTAGAATGATCATGTGCTTCTCGCTCCATCGTGGGCCAGTAATACCCCAGCCTCAATAGTTTCTTAGCAATGGTCATTCCACTCGAGTGTGAGCCATAGATACCATTATGAACCTCGGTTAGAGCGGCTAATGCCTCCTCAGCATTTAGACAACGTAGTAAGGTACCTTCTATGCTTCTACGGTATAAGGTATCACCTAGGATGACAAATCTAGATGCCTTTTTAATAAAGGTTCATTTTAGGCTCGATGGTAGGTCAGCGAGTATGACTCCTATTCGAAGATAAGTGTAGATGTCATGATACAAAGGATCGCCAGGACCAGTTCCATTTACCACACATATTCTGGATTCCGTACTACCGTGGGGAACCCGGTGAAGTCATTGATCAAAAATTCATATTTTCGGCATTACTGTGAGGGATGTCTACTAGAGACCCAATTGTAGCCATGGCGTCAGTCAGCTCGTTGTTGGCCCTGAATCAAGCCAAATGTTGGTGTCAATGAAGGATTCTTTAGGTCTCCCACCAATTTCTTTGTATGGGGTTAGCTTGTCATCCTTATCTGATATTCATCATTGATTGACGGCGACGTAACCCAGAATCTAGACAAAATTTAGGCCGCGACATTCCATTGCACCGCTATTCTCGGCGACCTATAGTCAAAGCCTCTTACATTCTACTATGTTGTTCGCAAGTATGGAATGCTAGTTTGTAAGGACTGTATGCAGTCCCCTTGAGGGGTGATGAAGAAGATACCAGCTCCTGATCCGTGCTGTGTATATGACCCATCGAAGTATAGTTTCCAGTGATCAACAACGTTGAGGTTAAAGATGGACTCGTCTAGAAATTCAGATACAAGAGGATTCTCATAATACATAGGTGCTTCTACTAATTGGTCTACAATAACTTGACCCTTGATTGCTTTTCTCTCCACATACTCGATGTCATACTCTGATAGTATCATCACCCATTTTGCCATTCTACCCGTGAGCATTGCCTTGGATAAGAGATACTTGAGGGGATCAATTTTTGCAATGAGCTTTATCTTGTGTGCCAACATGTAGTGTTTGAATTTTTGGGATGCAAATACTACTGCAAGGCAAGCTTTTTCAATGGAGTAATTTAGCTCGTGACTAACCATTGTCTTGCTGATATAGTAGATGGCCCTCTCTGTTCCGTTTTCATCATGTTGAGCAAGAAGAGCTCCTAGGGCTGCTGCTGTTGCTGACACATATAAGATCAATGGCTTTCTCGGGATAGGTGGCATTAACATTGGAGGTGTCAGTAGATATTCCTTTATCTTATTGAATGCCTCTTCGCATTTTGTATCCCATTTGTATGTTACCCCCTTGTGGAGAAGGTGCGAATATGGGTTCTGCTTGTCTGCCAATTGAGCTATGAACCTTCTAATGGATTGGAGCCTTCCTTGGAGGCCTCTCAGTTGTTTTAGATTCCTTGGTGCTTCCATCTCAAGGATTGCTTTGACTTTTGTAGGATCCACATTGATACCCCTCATGGAGACTATGTATCTTAGTAATTTTCCTGATTGCACGCCGAAGACGCACTTCTTGGGATTTAGTCTGACCTTGTATTCCTCTAATCTGTCAAAGATAGCACTTAGGGTTGCTATATGATCTTGTATTTTTCTTGACTTTGCTAGGATGTCGTCGACATAGTCTTTGACTGTTTTGTGAATCATATCATGGAATATTAGTGTCATGGCCCTTTGATAGGTTGCTCCTGCATTCTTTAGACCAAATGGCATCATGTTCCAGCAGTAGGTCCCCCATGGACAAGTGAAAGTCATCTTGTGTTGGTTTTCTTTTGCTATCATGATCTGGTTATATCTTGAAAATCCGTCCATTAACGATAGCATCTCGTGCCCTGATGTCATGTCTACTATCATGTCGATGTTGGGAAGCAGGAAATCATCCTTGGGACATGCCTTGTTCAAATCTCTGAAATCCATGCAGATTCTAATAGCTCCATCAGGTTTTGAAACAGGTACCAAGTTCGATACCCATTCTGGATAATCAATTGGTCGGATGAATCCAACATCTAATAGCTTTTTGAGCTCCATTTTGACTAACAAAGCAATTTGAGGATGCATTTTTTGAAGCTTTTGTCTAACGGTTTTGCATCCGGATACACTGCTAGGTGGTGGACCACGATTTGGATAAAGTCCTGGCATATCAACATAACTCCATGCAAAGTTTATTTGTCTTTCCCTTAGGAATGCTGCTAGGAGTTCTTGCTCTTCTGATAATAGTGATTCCACATAGAATGTGATATGCGGGGTCTCCTCTGTTCCTAGGTTGACTGGGTTGCATTTTTCGGCCAAGACTGCTGACTTCTCTTGATGAATAGCTCTTAGGGGAAGATTGAATCCTTCATTCTCAGGTGCCTCAGAGAGGTTTTCACCATTGGATACGTCCTTTATTTTTACTATTTTGTTGTCAGAGTGTGCCACGGTGTGGTTTTCACTCAAGGACTTGGATATGATTCTTAGTTTCTCACTTTTGCGACTGAAGAATTCAATCATTTCCCCGTAATAAGCATGTGTGTCCAACTCCATTATGAATCCTACCTTGTGATCTCCATCTGGAATGTTATCCATCAACCCCATGAATTCTGAGAGTGCTTCATCATTTTTGAATGTATCGAGAACTGGTGGTCCTCGTTGGTCATAGTCAATCAGTTGGGGGTAGACTAAGTGGATCTCATGATTTTGACTATCTGATTCAAAGGATATGGTACTAATCATACACAAGGTGGTATCTTCCAATAACCTAGGTAGGTTGGATAAGGTATCTTCGTCATCACTACTAATATAAGGCTCAGTGATAAAGTTATGCATGCCTGTCCCTATGGGTATTGGGGAGTGCACTTGTACTAGGATTGGCTGAGGAGAAACATTAGCAGTTCTAACCGGAGGACTTCGGCCACGTATGGTTATTCTCAGAGGGGTACATCCAAGACCAAGATTTGTTATAGGTCGCATCTCAGGCATGATTGGTATTAAGAGCCCATTGTTATTTTTCCCCAATCTTTGGTTTCGGTCATAGCCCATCGCAAGCATCATGTGTAGGCCTCTGCTTCTTTCATCCATTGGTAATTCAGGTGTCGGTCTTTCATCTCGATACAACATGTTTGATGGATATACTTCAATTACCTCATGGCCAAGGTCTCCCCACCTTGTGAATTTAGGATAATTTTGAGGATAGGTTTGTGATGAGGGAGCTTGATTTTCTTGTGGGCGTCCTCGTGACCTTGGAGATTGTGGTAACTCTTCTATCACAAAAGCATTATTAGGGAGCCTATAACTTCCACAACCGTCCTCCTGGATGATGAGCTTGATATCAGATATGGTAGGAATTGTGGGGATGGCGGGTGTCTCTATCACAGAAGTGGACGTGAGAGTGGCGGGGTTGATGTATGATGTGGATGGGCCCTCATCATTCTTTGGAACTTGGGGGATTTTGTAATATTTGGCCTCAAGATTTTTGCAATATGAAAACAGTTCGAGATCTCCATGAATGGTAACCTCTTGTCCATTATGTGTAAATTTTACACATTGGTGGAAGGTTGATGCTACGGCTTCCATTGCATGGATCCATGGGCGTCCCAGGAGGATATTGTATGGTAATTCAAGGTCCAAGACCTGACAAGTGGTTTCCATGAGCGTTGGACCTACTTGAATAGGGAGTTTAATCATGCCCTTAGACACTCTTTCTTGGTCATCATATGCTCTTATTAGTATGCCCTTTCCTTTGTCAATGGAATCTTCTGATATCTTTAACTGCTTGATGAGGCTAAAAGAACAAATGTTCAAACCTGCACCTCCATCCACAGGACCCTTTTGATTTTGCTTTTGTTTACAATGACCTCCAAGTGAAGTGCGCAATTGTGAGATGGTTGGGCAGGAAAATCTTGGTCGAAAAATGTAAGGAGATTAGGTGTTATGATGTTTTTGACCATAGCTTGGAATTGTTCCGCATCGAGGTCTGCAGGGACGGTAGATGAGGCTAAGGCTTCCTCAAGGATATTTTTATGCACTGATGAGATTTTTAACAACTCCATGATGGAGATGTGTGCTGGCATTCTTTTGAGCTGGTCTACAACATTGTAGCTATACGGAATGGCTCTTGATGTAGGGACTCTATTGGGTTGGGATGATCCTGCGATGGTGACCTTTCCGCCTCTTGTGGTGACTTCACAGTCTTTGGCATGGGCACCTTTGATGGTGATGACCATGCAGTTTTCATTGAGGTTGGCAACAATTGTTTCGTATACATGATTTACACTGCCTTTTCCTTTATCCTTGTTATTCCCTTTGTTGCCATGATTTGGCATCGGATTCGTGTAGATTTTAAGGTCCTGATTCCCTATAGGTGCTTCCACATTTATGATTCTTTTGTCGATGAGATCTTGGATTATGTTCTTGAGTCTCATACAATTGTTTGTGGTGTGGCCTTTGATTTTGTGGAACTCACATAGTTGATTTTCATTGTACCAAGGAGGTTTGACTTCAGGTTCTTGACAATTCTCAAATGTAGGAGCTTGGATGAGTTTTTCATCAATTAGCTTTTTCATGATGTCCTCAAGTTGTTCCCCCAAAGTAGTGTATTTTCATTTGGGGTATGTTTTGCGTTGAGGTGGTCCTCTTTGGTCATTGAGGTTATTGATGGTGGGATTATTGTTGGATTGATGCGTTGTGTGATGAATGTTTTGATTTGGTGTTTGGATTTGTTGTGTGGACATGTTTTGGTGTGGACCACTAATGACCACCTTGGCATCTACGACACCATCATTAGTGATGTTTTTGTTTCTCGCCCATGTGCGAGGTTTATCATTATAGTTTGATGACGGGCAGTTGTTTTGCGCTTCGTGATATGATGTTGATTCGATGGGTTGAGTCACAAGGGCTCTTTCAATGCTAAGTGCCTTAGAGATCAATTGATCATATGTGGTGATACCCTAAACTTTGAGATGGAATGATAGATGACTTTCAAGATTGGCTATGATTGTGCAGATTTGTTGTTCTTCTAGCATGGTCCATTTGCTCCGATTGGCCTTGGATCACCATCGTTGAAGGAATGAAGTGAAAGATTCATTCTTCCCTTGTTTTAGAGCGTATAGTTCTTTGAGACTAACATCCATTGCAATGTTACCTGCGTAGTTCTTAATGAATGCACTTGTAATCTCTTGGAATGTTCTAATGCTTGTAGGTAAGTGAGAGAACCATTCTATAGCGGGACCCGCTAAGCTTCTAGGAAATAGCCACATCAGATACATATCGTCATATGCGACTTCCATGCAATGAACCTGGAATTCCCTGATGTGATCTTCAGGATTTCCCATCCCTCGATATTTGTCAAATTTGGGGATTTCAAATCCCTTAGGGAATGGTTTCATTTCTAAGCTCCTATCAAATGGATAGGGAGACAAGTTGCTTTGTGTTTTGGTTGTTCGCCCTGATTGAAGATCGAGTACTTGTTGCGAGAGCAACTTGAGTTGTGTCGTCATATCATTCTGAGGATCAGGGGGTGGGATGAATGTGTTTTGGGGTGTTGCAATCATGGTTTGGATGGATGGGTTGGTAGGTGCATTGTTTAATGGTATCGGTATGTTGTGGCGGGTGAAGTAGGCTTCTACTTGCTTTTGGATGAACAATGCTTGTTGTTGCTCTTGTTGTTGTTGCACTAGGATTTTTGCTTGTTGTTGTGCTTGCTATTGTTCCAACAACGCTTGTTGTTCTACTTGTTGTTGCACTTGTTGCTGTTCTAACAATGCTTGTTGTTCTGCTTGTTGTTGTTCCCACAACGCTTGTTGTTGGACTGCCAATTTTGCTGCTTCTTGTTGCTCTTGGTATTGCTTTAGTGCTTGCTAATATGCTTGTATTTGCGTTGCTTGTGCAAGAAGTTGTGCTTGAGCTTGCGCTTGTTGTGCTTGATATTGAGATTGTGCTTGAGCGTGGGCTTGCGCTTGTGCTGCTTGCGCTTGTGTGGCTTGTTGTTGTAATAAAAGTTGTGCTTGAGCGACTCTTTGTGCTTGTAATGCTTGTGTGGCTTGGGCAGCTTCCTCTTGTTGTTGTTGTAATAAAGCTTTGGCCTATTGTACTTTTTGTGCTTGTAATGTGGCTTGTGCGGCTTTGGTAGCTTGCGCAGCTTGAGCGGCTTGTTGCATAGCTTTTTGTTTCTGCACTTGTTGGTATCCTCTTTGAAAAGCGGCTTGTAATGTTGCGTCGAATTGGTTTGATGTGTTGAACGTTGGTGGTGGTGGAGGTGGTGGTGGATTTGGAATGGTGGTAAATGATGATGTTGTGTTGATTATTTGGTTGGTGGATGGTGTTGTCATGTTGATGTGGTGATTGGTGGATGGTGTTGTTGATGTGGTAAGTGGCATCGTTGATGTGATTGTCCCTTGAGAGACCATGCTTTGCAATGTTTTGGAGGTGTTTGATGATGTTGCCATTGCTTGTGTGTTTGTCATTTGTTGTTGTGATGTCAACAATAATTTTTGAGTGTTTGGCAAGATGTTTTGATTAATGGTTGGGATGTATGTTTGATTGATACTCGGTAGAGGGGGAAGCCCTAAACCAAGGAGTGGTGTTGATGATAATGGTGATGGTGTGAGAAGTGGAAATGTAAGGGTGGTGAATCCTTGTGAGAGTGTTGTGGTGTTGAAAATGCCCCCTAGTCCGAATGTGTCTCCCTCCTCTTGTGAATTTGTGAGGAGGTGGATTTGTGGTGCTCCATGAAAAGATGTTGATGATGGGTCATAATGTAAAGTGAGAGGAACATTTTGGTGTAATGGATTATGGAGGATGTTTTGTTCCACTATGGTGTTTGCGTCCAAGTTTTAGTTATTCACAAGGGGATGTGATTGAAGTTCATTGAGGAATGTGTTTCCCTTGTTAACATTGGGTCGAGTTGGAGCAAATGATGTTGTGATTTGCGAGATATTTTCTGTGACTTTTTGAGATGGGGGTGTAGATGAAATGGGGATGGTGGATGAGATTGGTGGGAAAGATGTCTCTACTATAGTGCTCACATCCAAATTCGAAGGCAACTTGGCCCCTTGTTTTGCTAGTTCAAGCATGTACAACGAAGGGTTAAGTCTCATCATGATGTTGATGATTCTATGGTTGTCTGGATTTTGGAGCATTTCTGTCATTTCCTCGCGAGACATTCCAAAAGTAGGGTCCTCTCCTTGGTTTTCTTCTTGTGGGTTTTGTGATGATGTTGGAAGGTTAATTGTCAGATTTCCATCCCCAATGGAATTCATTTTAGGAGTGGTTTGGCTAAGATCACTTGAAGCGGGTGTTTCTTTGTTGGCTTCCATACTCTTCTTGTATTGAGATATAGTTAGAACGATAAAATAGGGATCAATCTTCGAGAATATGGGAGATGAATCTTTTGATTCTTTGGATTAATCTCTATTTTATGTCCCAAAGTGAAAGTTTTTAGGATTCTTTTAGGATCAAATGTGATGATGAAAAGATGGACGTTATGGATGTTTTTGGCTTTTGATAGATCTTGAATGAAATACTAGGCTTTTGATTTTTGATTGGTTTGATTTTTTGGTTTTGAGATTTTGTCCTTGATCTTGATTTGGATTTTGTTTTGGATTTTGAACAAAAGGAACCCTAAGATGTTTGATAATGATCTAAAGGATAGTTGTGTTCAAAGGATGATGATTTGGATATGTGTGAGGAGAAGGATGCATCTACCCACACCTACCCAAATAAAATGATTGTTTCACTAAGTATATGGAGAAGGATTCATCTACATACACTAAGCTAGACAAGATGATTTGGATGACTTTGACTAAGGATATGCAAAAGGATGCATTTACACATTCCTAGCCAAAGGTGTTTTGATAAATGTTTTCAAGGACTTGGTCTCAATGATTTTGGATGTTTGCTTGATTTTGTCATAAAGCCTAGTACTTCAAGGATGATTTCAAGGTTTTTTCAAAAGATGATTTGTGAGATGGTTTGATGTTTTGAAAGATGGATGAAAGAGGTTTGATTTGTTTTGATCCCCAGATGAACCTAAAAGACCTAGACCTTTGTATTTCCAGATTTTCAATGATTTTTGCTTTTGGGATTTGGAGTCTTCAACACACATGAAAGTTCATTTTGCTTATCTTTGTTTAATGGCTTTATTTTACCAAAAACACTCTCTTTGATTAAAGTTTCAAACTAAGATGTCCAATGTCTTAATTTCTTTAAACCCCACAAGATATTTTATGTGGAAATTCAATGAACTTAAGGCAAGGGTTTTCCTATTGTTTACTCAAGAAGACAAATTGAGGTATAATCCAATGCTTAGGAACCTCTAAGACGTGAATCCCCAGGGAAAGTAGTAACATATGGATTGAGTCAATGATATTTGTCTTCAAGAGGGTTTGAAATTTTGAGAATCATGTTGAATGTTTGTTTGCTAAATGTTTTCGAATACAACACTGTGTTTTCAAATGAAGAACAAGTACAAGCCCTATGGATGTGTAAGACAATATTTTTGGATTCCCACTTGGACAAGTCTAGCTATGCTTATCTCTAGTGGATGGTTAGATGCTTGACCCCACTGGCTCCCCTCCATGGCTCATTAATGTCAATTGGGGCAGCCAAGCATCAACACCCATGAAACTCCCATGGCATGCTTTCCATCTCTACTAGAAACCGTAAGAGTGTGGGGTGGCTTTAGAATGACCGTTCTTGCACCAACAAATAGATTAAGGATTTTGGAAAATTCTAGCACATGGGTTTTAGTAAGGACTTTTGTTCGTGGAGATTGACCCATACGACAAGAGTCCCCTTTCGGATCCATCTTGTCGGAATCAACCGCGTGATATTGGCATTTCGTCCAATATCCACATTTATATCCCTGGCTGGAAATACTCTTGGCTTTAGAGTGTTACCCGGTTGAGCAGTTCCCTTGGGTGATTACTTTTTCCCACAAGGTGGGCCCTCTAAGATAAACAAAAGCAAGCAAAGACACAATCCGTAACTCGATCAATCTTTGATGGCACAAAGATAGAGAATGTATGCGAAAATGCCCCTACTCACACTCGCACAAGATGTTTAATTTTAAACCCAAATCAAAGTGTTTCAAAGCAATAAAATGTACTTTGAGTGTTTCTCTTGCACCCTAGATCGCACGAAGTGCAAGGGGAGAGGATACGCACTCAAAAGACAAAATCACACAATTCAAGCACTTGTTCGTTTTATAGCCTTCAAAGTAATTGTGAATTCGTTTTAAGCAACAAAATGAAGTGTGAGTTTTGATTGTTCAATTCTTAACCTCAAACAAAATCTAGTGAGTTTGTCCTAAGATTCATTTTAAGCCCTTTGCAATGAAAAATCAAATTGTTCATTTTAGACCCAAATGAAAATTAGTGTTCTAAAACAAAAAGATAAACAACTTCGTGAAGTAGTGTTGATCAAACACTTAAAGCGTTTAAAAACACTTTGAGTTTTAAAAAAAAATTCTCCTCCTTTCGTTTTCATTTGCTAGCCTCCTCCTTCGCTTTGTACCTTGTTCACTTGCCTTTGTTCGCTTTTGGTACCTTTTTTCCTTTGCTTTTCTTTTGTACCTATTCCATAGTGGATTGGTGTCACATGTGCTAGTGACCCTTTCCCAACCCTTGATCAATAGCTAAAATGATGATGTATTGCAATGGAGATGAAGAACAAGATTATTTCTCAAACCAAGAGAGTAACCTTGCATAAAATTGTGGATCCATGAATGAGAATGAAGGCCTTATTTTATAGATTTTGTTGATGAGAGATTGGCCAAGATGGTGAATGTGGGACTAAAGATCCTCCAATGAGAAGATGACACTTGTCAAATGATGAGTGGTCAATGGTTGTGCAAGATTAGGGAAATGTGCCCATGAGAGGGAGAATTTGAATTCAAATTTGCAATAAATTTTGAGAGGTGGACAAGAAAAACAACAATAAATGCCATGTTTGACTTGTCATGTTGAGGGAAAATGAGGTTTTTTAATAAATCAATAAAATTGATTTATTGTGCAAGTGGAGATATCTAGAGAATGCAAGTGGGATGGGATTAACATTTAATCAGGGTTAGATTAAATAGATGATGATTATGCTGATTTAATGTTGATTAGGTGAGTTGACCTTTAGGATTTAAATATTTGATTTATTTAAATCAGAAAAGGATGAAATATGGATTTAATTAAATAAATGTTTGATCTATTTAATTAAAGTGATGATGTTTGATTTATTAAAAGGCTGATGATAATGTTTATTTGATTCTAAATAAATGATCCTAGGAGATGAAATTATTTAATGAATGGATGAAAGTGATGAATGGGCCTAATGTGAGACCTAATTTGACTGAATCCAATCGAATGCATAATGTTAATTTTGCATGTCTACAGATAGGAAAATGAAGAAGGCGAAAAGGAAAGCGAGGAGCATTTCGTTGCCCAAGGAGCTTGCAAGATATCTTTGAAGGTGAAGGTGGACATTAAAACCGAATGTTGGAATCAAGCGAAAGAAAGATTGGAGTTGAAGGCGATCAGGCATTGAAACTTGAAACTCACAAAGCATTTTTTAATGGTTAGAGCCTCTATTTTATGCCTTAGACTAACTCATTTCTTTTTAGGCTCTAAAAAAAACATAGCAAGAGTTTTTTGATTTTCATGGCAAGGGGCTTAAAACGAATCTTAGAAAAAATCCACTAGATTTCATTTAAGGATAAACAAATTGAACAAAAAAATCTTCACATTTGATTTTTTGGTGCTTAAAACGAATTCATCATTGCTTTGAGGCTTAAAATGAATATGTGGTTTCGTGTTTCGTAATCTCTTATTCAAAGTAATTTCATCTAAAAAAGGCATATGCACTTCTCTCGTGCTTCATGGCAATATTGAGAATCAAAAGTCTTTTTGATGACATTAAGTTGCATAAAAGATTGCCTCCACACTTCAGTTTGGGTTTAAAAATTGAACAAGATCTTGTGCGAGTGTGAGTGGGGGCATTATCGTGTATATTCTCTCTCTTTATTGCCATCAAAGATTGATTGAGTTACAAATTTTTTCTTTACTCGCTTTTGTTTATCCTAGAGGGCCTGCCTTGGGGAAAAAGTACTCACCCAAGGGAACAACTCAACCGGTAACACTCTAAAGCCAAGAGTATTTCCAATCAGGATATAAATGTGGTTATTGGAGTAAACGCTAGTATCACATGGTTGGCTCTGACGAGATGGATCTGAAAGGGGACTCTCGCCGTATGGGTCAATCTCCATGAACGAAAAGTCTGAACTAAAACCCTTGTTTGTAGTGGCCTATTAACCCATTCACCGAGTTTATCAAAGTGGTGCATTGGAACTTAGATTCCAAGAAGTTACTTTCCATGTCCAATCTTGGTTGAAATATAAAGGTTAAGACTTCATTCTTAACATACCTTTATATTTTTTCCTTGGTTACATGTATAATCATCTCTTCTACTACGAAGGGCATGAGGCAAGCCCACCAAAAAAAATGTACCAATTGAGCTAGGATGTTATATTGATTGTGAGGTAGTTTGAAAACACAGTGCTTTGATTGAAAACATGGAAAACCAGCATTCAACATGAGCATCAAATCTCAAACCCTTTAGGAGAAGCAAATATCCTTGAACAAATTCACATGCTATTGCTTTCCCTTGGGATTTTATCCTTAGAGGCTTCTAAACATTTGGATTTCATCTCAATTTTCTCCTACTAAGGTCAACATTAGGAAACCTTTGCCTTGATTTCCTCAATTTCTGCATAATGCATTTTGTGGGATGGAAGAAAATTAGGACATTGGACATTTAGTTGAAAACCTAATCAAGAAGTGTTTGTGATAAAAAGAATCCATTAAGCAAAGATTGAATCAATTGGACCCCACATATGTGCTTGGCATCTTTTAGTCATATGGTTTTCATGCAAAAATTGGTCTTTTGATTTTGAATTACTTTTAGAGAAAGGAATGTTCTTCACTATCTTAGTCTTGTAAACAAACTATCCTTCCTAGGTTCATTTAGGATCAAATAAAACATTTCACCCATCTCAAAAACTTATCAAAATCCATCCCACCAAACAACTTTAAATCTTTGGAAACATCATTCTAGACTTGGGTAAATCATCAAAATAAAAATCACCTTGTTTAGTTAGGAGTATGGGAATGCATCCTTTCTCATACCTCTAGTTAAATCAGCACCCCTTTGAAAAAGTTCATCCTAAGATCATATCCAACGTCTTAGGGTTTACAAATTCATTATCCAATCAAACCAATAAAAATCAAACCCTAAGTCTAGCATTGATTCAAAGTCCCTAAACGTTCAACACTCATATCATTTCCCCTTTTCATCCTTCATCTCGTCATTGGTCCTAAGAACCTTAGAGGTCACTTTTATAACAAGGTCAAAACACAAGAGGAACATAGAATATAAACTTGATCCATACATCACGAGTAATCCAAGTCAACTAAGCTATCAAAGCCTTACAACACCGATTGATTATCAACCTCACATCTATACATTGAACCGTACATGGGATCATTACCTTCGACAAATTTCAATAGTACAACAAATGTGAGTATGCCCAAATTAAGGTTTGGGACACCTTTCCCAATGGTAGATTTAAATCCAAGTACAAACCTACAAATCCACCAATTGAACAATCAATGCAGGAGCCTTCAAATGAACAACGTCATCCCACCAAATCCCTACATTCCAAATGAGAATGTACCAAGTACAAGTTTTCCAAACATGAATCCGAAAAAATTTGGGATAAATATGTTTGCAAATCATAGGAATATTGTTCAAAATCCAAACAAGATGTTAACGACTCCAAGTCAAGGTAACACCATGCAAAACAAAAGTTACCTAGATCAAGGCAATGTGATTCCCAACATCAACAATGTTCAATTTCAACCTATAATGCCAAATCTGAACACCATCCCAAATAAGAACATGGTCCAAAATCAATTTGTCTAGGATCCCATTCAAAAACCACAAATATGCATCCCAAATTTGCTTGAACAAAAACCAAATCAACTATATCAAGGGAGTCAAGTTCGAAATCAAGATCAAATTTGGTGAGATCAAATTGCTACACTTACCAAAATAGTTGAGTCATTGCACCAAGAGGCATCTCCACCACCATTACCCATATCAACATCATTCCTTGGTTTAGGGCTTCCCCCTTTACCTAGCACCAATCACTCCATCCAAATCAATCCACCTAACACCAATCAAGCCATCACATCAAATCCTTTGAATATACCATCGACATCACACCAACAGATGGTATCTAATCAAATGACAACATCAATCCCGACAAATCAAAATATATTCTCCCAAAGACCTATCACCTTAGTCATTCCAACCATTTGTATCACCTCGATCACTCCAACCACCACTATCACGTCCATCACATCTCAACCCCTCACTACCATGATTGCTCCAAGCGTATCTCAACCACTTGTCACTACATCCAACATAATTCCAAATCTGCCACCACTACCACCAAAACCAAACACAACAAGACAATATGGCATTGCGCTAAAAGCTCACCATGCCTACCAAAAGGCCATCCAATAATATCTAGCCACGTAACAAGCAACACAAGCTCAGCAAGTGCAACAAGCCTCTCAAGCTGCCCAAGCCTCTCAATCTACCCAACAAACACAAGCACAAACATGAAAAAATGATAACTATTGGGGATAGCGATGAACATTCAACCATTGGTGATAGCATTGACAATCCACCCACCACAATTGCTGAAAGCAATGATCAAGATCTATCCATCAAAGAGCACATTGAAGATGTTTCTATCTCGTCTGAAGATCAAATCAACATAAGTCAAGAGTCACTTTTAAATCATGATCAAAATCCACCAACAATACTCAACAATGATCCAATTCAAGAAATGTCAACATGACTTGACCCTATGATTGAAGACATTCACAATCTCTTCACCACAATTGTTGAAAACAATGATCAAGATCTCTCCATCGATGAGCACCTTGAAGATGTTTCCACCCCATCTGATGATCAACTCACCATACATCAAGAGCCACTTTTTAGTGATCTATCTCAAGGAGTGTTAGGATTATTTGATCCTATTGACATAATGCACAATCCGTTGACCTATGATCATGTTGAAAATGTCTCGACATCGCCTTATGAGTTAGAGGACATATCTCAAGAATTCATTCCAAAGCGTGATCAAAATCTGTCACCAAGGTCTAGCAATGGTCCTTTCCAAGACATGTTGACCCCCTTGGACCTCATGGTTACAGATGCTGAAAGAATCCTCAACTCAACATTTGATCTAAGTCCACTCAAAGATCAAGAGGATATTGAGTTGCTTCCCATTCGTAATGATGACATCCAAGAACCTTTTGTAAGTAATCCATCCTTTGAAATTGACCCATGTCAAGAACTTGATCCAAAGCATGTCGAAAGCAACTCTGAAAACATTCACAATCAACAATTTGTATCTCTAAGATACTACAATGATCTAATGAACACTCTCCTATCTATGAAAGATTATCATATCCATGTAGCACATACTCCTCCATCTACCCATGAGATGCTTTATGTGGATGGGCACACAGATGATGTTCATCTTAAACAGGATTTTGTTACACAAAAAGAGCAGATTATCAATTCCTACAGTCTAACTGAGTTATCAACATCAGGATCATATATATCCCAAATTTAGACTAAGGACATCAGGTATGAGGATTTCCAACATTATCCACTCAAGGAAGCAAGTCAGATAGAACAAAATAATCTAGAGCTAGCATAGCAACAAGTTGAACTAACGTCACCTATGGTGGTCATTTATCAGAGAATGCATTCTAAACAAGAGCTCTCAGCATAGGTGGAATCAAAGCATGAAGGTACTACTACCACCATATTGGGGGAAACTTCGTCTTAAGAAAACGTCAACATAGGGAGCACAAAGAGTTCTTATGATGAAACCGATGCCAATACTACAACCAGCGACGTCACGAATCTTCATCCACCCATCACCCCATCCATGAATTGGGACCAACTTCAAAAGAAATAATTGAATCAAAGTACAAAGAATGTTATCAAAGAAAAAGAATCAGAGAAGCATAGCGGACAAATAAAATACAAATGGATACCAAAGAATACAAAGAAAGATCATCCCTATCAAACTCCATCAGTCAAAGAAACTATGGGGAAAAATAAAAAAAGAAAAAAGTATCCATCAAAGATGTCCACAAAAGAAAAAGCAGGCTTTTCAAGCAATGTACAAAATGTATCAAGAAGTTGGTCCTAATTCCATGCAAACTTTAGTATCCACCCATCATTGCTCATCTACCCAAGTTTGGAGAGTCAAAGATTTCAAGCTGTTAACCAATCCATCTCTTATCCCTAAACACACTCCATCCACGCCTCCATGCATGATATCCAGTTCTCACATTGACCATGTATTAGCAATGACCCTTCATCATAAGGATTTAGAAGGCACTCTATCACGATGTACGCACATAGACAAAATTAACGCTGGTATTAATAAAGCAGATCAAGAATCCCAAAATTTGCATTCAAGTACATATATCTTAGCAAAGCAGCTTCTTCAAGTAGGCTATCAATGGCACATCATGACAGGGGCATCTACATCAGCAATACCTTGTGATTCAGCATGAGTTTAAAATCTTTCAGAAAAACCAAAAAAAATAAAAAAATGAAAATCCAAAAAAATTAGAAAAAGGATTGAAAATAGTAAAGAAAAAAATCATCCTCTAGTGAAAACCACTTCGTGGCACTTTGGGAAGACCATGATGAAAACCTAGAAAATAGGCGTCATGTGTAGAATCGAGCATCTACGTGCACCACTTCAGGTGAAAGAATCTCATCCTATCTGTAATAAATTGAGCATTCCATCCACCTTATCCATAATAAATCCATTCATCCATAAATCATTGATCCAATCCATTTTCATCCATCTGCATCCATCATCCAAGTTATCTTGATCTTGATGAAAGTTTGGGGCACACTTTATGCTTGCTTATGGTAAACATCTTGACATGGGTCATTTTTATTGATCATATCCTATGCAGCATTATATGAGCCATGAAGCATTATCCAAATGAGCATGTTCTTTATCCAAACACCTTATCTTATCGCAAGATAATCCTTGGCATCCTTTACGTGCTTACCATATCCATCAATCCATACACCTATCAGAGCATCCATCCATGGCATTCCATACATTGTTAGACACTGGGGGTAGGTATTTACATCTTGCTTCGAGAATAAATCTTGGTCTATTTCCTCCAACTTATGTGGTGATCTGAACATTGGCAAACGTGAAACCAAATTGGTCAAAGCACTTGTGAGCAAATATTCCAAATCACTAGCCCATGGCATATTTTGACAAGCAAATGTTCCTTATCAAGCTTCATCTTTCATCGAACATCAATCCAAACAATCACTATTAGTCTCATCTAATTTACACTTCAAACATCACATCAAATCATTCAAACAACTTTTGTTCTAAATCAAGCTTCATCAATCTTGATCAAGCGAATCCAATCAATCCATAATCTTAGGATATCCTTCCTGATCATTGTGTTGCTTAGCACTATCCTTGCATTGTTGTGCATCCTCAACAATGTTATCATCACCAATCCTTGCATTGTTGTACATCCTCAACAATTCTATCTTCATCAATCCTGATCAATCAAATCCTTGCATTGTTGTGTATCCTCAACAATGTTATCATCATCATCAATCCATCGATTTGATCAATCAACCTTAGCTTGGTTTTTAGCAAAATCCCAAACAGAGCATTGATATCATCACACATATCATATCCAAATCGTCAAAATAATGTGAAAATCCAAAAACATCTAAAATCATATCAAAATCCAAAAACACTCAAAAAGTCAGAAAAAACATCAAAAACATGGTATCCGAACTACATCGTCTTTGAGCTTAAACGTAGGCAAGGCTAATCTTTGATCAGCCCTCGAGATGTGAAAATCCAAAAACAATCAAAAATTCAAAAAAAATCAAAAACATGGTATCAAGTACATCGATCTCGAGCTTAAACATAGGAAAGGCTAATCTTTGATCAGCCCGAGATGTCAAAATCCAAAAACATTGAAAAAGCGTCAAAATCCAAAAAATTCAAAACATCAAAATCCAAAAACATTCAAAAACACCAAAATCCAAAAACATTCATAAAATCTCGAGAAAAACCCAAAACATCGAAAAACAAAAATCAAAACATTTGTAAAAATCTCAAAAATACCAAAAATAGCCTCAAAACATTCCAAAAAATTTCAAAAACATCCAAATATTTGAAAAAATCCATTCGTCCCCATCTCGCTTTCACCCGCGATAATCAATCATCCATAATAAATTGATCGTCACCTTCATCCTTTGGCAACACAAACATAAACAATCATAGCAGTCAGCAAAAGCAAGCTTCAATCATAAAATCAAAATTAAAACAACAAACCTTGAAATGAAAAAATAAAACTCTTGATCATTTTCAGACATGTCAATCAACCTTATATCAATAGCTATCAATCAACTTATCAAACCATCATCATCCTATACAATGCATGTCCTAGGATATATCGTTCTGACAATGGGCATCATTTTGGATATCACCTTGGATTCTTATCCTATCAAAACACATCCCTTTGGCTAAAGGTATGAAGAACATTGGCTTGTTTGTGTACTTGATCTTTTCTTTTGATTTATCTTATTGCGCTCATTCCAAGGATCTCTTGATGATATCCAAACAAAGGATTTAGAGAGATAGGAATGGGGTAATGATCATTATCTTTTGTCTGCTGTGCTTGTTGGACACTCTTGTAATATAACTTGGCAAATACTTGCTTTGTTAGGTACGTCTTAGCAAGGTTTCTATATGTCAAGTGTGAACAAGAATACTCCTATCTGTTTGTTGAGTCAAAGTCCATCGCACTAGGTACAGTGCCATCTTGGTTCTTTTTACCTTGATCCATCGTGCCTATGTGTGTTATCAAACATAAGGTAAGTAGCCCTTTTAAAGTCCCAATCCTTGATAAACAAATCGTCATCTATCATCATCATCATCTCTAATAAAGTCTCGTCAAATCATGGACTTGTTGGATCCTCTTGTCATCATCTAATTTCCTTTTTCTCCACGCTAACATAACAACACCAATGCATCCATCATGCATCCATCCTGCATCTAGAAAATTGTCAGCATACTACATATCATTCATATCATACATAATAGGAAACATCGATCATTTCACATGCATCAAATTTGCATAATCATAATGTAGATCTGTTAGTCTAAACATTTGCATAAATCATACATTTGCATAATCATAGCATATCACATCATTCATCTCATCCATCATCACATCATATCATCATTTAAGGTGTTTAAGATAATATAGATTTGTTATTCTAAGCATCTTAAAATCATCTCATTTGCATCATCATCCATAACCATCCATTTTGAACCTCTTTATCACGAGATCGACCCTCAAATCGAATCTTTTTGCTCGATCTCTCTAGGGGGCAATGTACTAGTGTACTTCTTTCTGTTGGGGCATCCAAAAAATTAGAACATTTTTGAATTTTGATCACGGCAAGTTTATTCTTTGAACCAACACAACAAGTACATTGCTTCAAAGAGGGGAAAAATGTAGGCACGCAAAATTGGCATAATGCATTTGATTAGGTCATATTCATCCATTTAGCAAATAAATCAAGTTTATTTATCAATCTCCTAAAGTCATCAGTTTAAATTAAATAAATCAACTTGATCCTAACATCACACTCCTTGATTAAATAAATCAATCCTTTATTTAATTAAGTCTGAAATCACCTTTCATCCCTTTTTGATTTAAATAAATCAAAATATTCAAGTCAAAGGGTTCAAAGCATCTAATCATCATTAAGATAATCTAATCCTAATTAAATCTAATCTAATGCATGTCACATCCTCTAGCTTTTTCCACTTGCACCAATAAATCAATTTATTGATTTATTAAAATCAACATTTTCCATCAACTTGGCATAAAAATAGAATATTCCCTCAAGTTTGAAAATGAAGACAAGTTTACTTGTCCCTTCCAACATTGCATTAGCTTCTCCATTTCATGTCCCCCACTCAATATTTATATCACAGTTTCAAATTGGAAATCTCCCTCTCCTGGGCACATTGGCCAAAGCTTGCTCATTCCTCATCCTATCACAAGTTGACAAGTGGCTTCATCTCATTGATCCAATCTTTATCCCACATTGCTTTCTCATAACATTCTTTCAAATTGAGAATCTTTAAATAGAGGCTTCATCCTTAAACAATCCTCTACAATCATTCATGCAAAGTTACTCTCTTCAATTGAGAGCTAATTTTTCCCATCTTCATAGTATCTTCATATCAATTTCATCAATGAGCTTAGCAAAGGATTGGGAAAGGGCTATTTTTCCACAATAGCACCAATCCACTATGGGATATGATTCATTTCATGTTTTATATGCCTTAGTTTGTCTTGTAATTTGTTTGCATTTTAAAGCATGATTTATTATTTCATAGGAGCACTAATAAGTTTGCATTTGGTATGAACTAACCCATTTCAATGAATGTTGAAGTTTAGGAGCTATTTGCAGGTTTACGGTGCTCACAGGAATGTAAATCTAAAAACTACCATGAAGTGGCCATTTAGAATGTAGATCTTGATCTTGACTTGGATGTGAAACAACGCTTGCAAATGGATCTTCAATACAACATCAACACACTAGCTCAACAACATGTTTGATGCACTATGACTTTGACATGATGAAATGATCTTCAATTGCTACAATAAAATTTTGATAGTCTTCCTTTGAAATGCTCTTGAATGCTTTTGTGAAGTATTAGGATGCTCTCTTGAAAATCTTAGGTGAAACCATGTGAATTAATCTTATATTTATACTAAATATAAGGATTAACCTCGAAATTCAAAAAATTCAAGCTGACATCATATCTAGAATTCAAAATCATTAAATTCCTACCACAAATAAATTCAAAAAGGGGGGTCCTAGGTAAGGAGGACCAATTTTCTAGGACCAAGCTTCGGGGAGGTGAAATAACATTAAAACCCCACCTCAAATATTCCAAAAAAAAAGGGGTGTCCTCAATTAGGAGGACCGATTTTCCCAAAGTGGCAAATGGGTCCTAGCACAGTTTTCTAAGACTCCAACTTTGCCAATGAAAATGTTATGCAATATCATTAATGGGTGTCAGGATAGATCCTTGAAAAATGCAATTAATAAGACTTGAAATTGAATTAAAGGGCCAATTAAGCTTAATTAATTAATGAAGCCTTAGATTAGTGTGAAAGTGTAAGAAAACACTTTGCAACACCCTAAATAAGGCACAATTATGTACATTTTATTAAAAAGGGCCCTAGACTCAATGTGAATGTGTACAACACATTACAACACTGGATTAAGAAAAAATTAGGTTCAATTGTTGTTAATTATTTCCAAATGCAAGAAAAAAGGATACTTTTTCCATTGTTCAACAAGATCATACTCCTTTCCACTTTGTAAAAGAAAATGAGGAGGACCAAGTAAGATAGGGTTAGGTTTAATGGGAGGTATGTTTGAGTTGTTTGTCTTGGTTGTGGACTGTTCCTAATGCTATATGCATGAGCAATCATATTGAAACTTGGTTGTTGTAAAACATTATCATTATCACTTGTTGCCTTTTAGGTGGTTCTAAGATAAGCATGAGTTTGTTTTGAACTTGTGGTTTTTGTGAGGGTGGATAAATGATATGTTTAGGCTCATGAGAGTACTTCAAGGGACATCTAATGTGCATAACCTCATAAGACTTATCCTTATTTTCATGCTCTCCTAGTGAAGGGGAGTCTATTGTCACTTCGTCATCTTCATCTAAGGAAGCCACATCACTATTTTTTGCAAGACATGTGTCAATGTTCTCATTTCCTTCCACCATGATATATTCCCTAGTAGAGAGCTACAAACTAGATGTTCATGACATTCAAAGGTTGATTCTTCGAAAATAATTTCATCACAAGTAAGGGAGTCATCAATGGTTGGATTGTCTTGCTTATCAATGTTGGCATTCTATTGTTCAATAATGTTTTCCCTAGTAGGAGAAGTAGGGGAAGAGAGACAAATAAGACTCTCATAACTCTCATTGGTTTGATCTTCTAACACTAAAATATCTTTGTCAAAAATAGATGAGATATTAGGGGAAGACCAAATTCAATTGTCATGATTATCCACCATTGTATTCTCTTTCCCTAAAGCATTCTCATGAGTGGGAGAGTTGAACTTTTTCTTTTCATGCTTAGAAAGGTAAGATACTAACATTGTTTGACCAAAAATGAAAAGTACTTCTAACCATCTTATGTAATGCTTCAAAAATATAAACAATGTATATCCAAAGATGAAAAGTATTTTCATCCAATTTATACAAAACTTCAAAAATTCAAACAATGTGTATCCAAAAATGAAAAGTACTTTTTATGAAACTTATGCAAAGCTTCGTGAATGTAAAAATTGTGTATGCAAAAGTGAAAAGTACTTTTATCCATATTATGCAAAATTTCAAAAATGTAAATATTTTCAAATCTGATAATTTTTGTTACTGAAATGACTTTGGAATGATTAAAAAATGACTACACTAAATAGATGATTTTTACCTATATATGCATAAAACAAAAGTTCCTAAAAATTTCCAAACTAATACTATAGGTTACCAACAAACCTAGGAAGTAAAAAAAATCACTAGAAAGCTCAGAAAAAGTTGTTTTTGTAGGCCTCCAAGGACTCATTCTCCCAAGGTGGAGAATGGGTCTTGGTATACTTTTCTGGGAAGGTTTGAATCTGGAAATGAAGCTTGTAATCTATGAAAATTTTCTACCTATATAACCCTATTTGGGATTCATTTGCCACCTTCGGTGAATGGGTCCTAGATTAGGGTTTTCAATTTATTTTTATGGATTTTTAAGCTATTTTCAATGAGTTTCAGTTTCAGGTCTGTAACAGTAATTTTCAGTTTTAGATTTTAGGCTTCTAAATGCAATGTTGACTAAGTATGAATGATGAACAATGTGACTAAATTTAATGTGCAATGTGAATCTAAACGATGGAATGATGATGTCAATGTTAACACTATGCAAAACAAACTCAGATCTAATGTAGTTTTTTTAATTTTTAGTGAATATAAGCAATGAAAACGTGCAAATTTACCCTAAATGTCACTAATGAAAAATGAAAGTTCCCTAAATGCAATGAAAGTAATGCAAATCTAAGATCTAGGGTTAAAAGGACTCCAAAATTAAAAATCTACAATGCCGAAAAGGTCGGGTTCACCAAAATGAAACATAGAAAAATAGGGTTTATCAAAATGAATTAACAAGATGATAAACCACTAGGTTTTTCTAAGGTATTTTTCACTCAATTATGAGGGATAAAATACCTAAATAACAATCAAAAATGACTCCTAACTATTATAACAACAATAAGGGAGGTTTTGAGAGAGTCAAATGTTGTGTACCTTGTGAAAAAGGTGTTGTTTTAGGGCCTGCTAAGGACTCATTCGCCTTTAGTGGTGAATGGGTCCATGTTAGGATTTTTTGAAAGTGCTTTCTAGGTTTTGTTCCTCTCAGTTTGCAACTCAAGATTCCAGATGTTCATTGCTTTAGGCCTCACTTAGGACACATTTTCCTATAGTGGAAAATGGGTCCCTGTTACAGTTTCAAAAAACTAGATTCTAGGCTATGTTCTTCAATGTCTACACTTCCAACTCCTCGGTGCCCAATTCCTAACAGTACGAAATAATTTCTATAAAGCTCTTTCTATGATCTTGCAACAAAGATGACAAATTTTGAAACTTTTCAACTTTGACATTTTTTCTTCAATCTTGTTCTCCACTTTGTATTCAACTAAAAAAACTTGCAAACACACATCAAAGAGGAGAAAAACTTGTTGATAGTTAGAGGATAGGGGTTTTCCTTAGTCAAACCCCATTTAGGTAATTAAACCTTATGATGAAAGAATGAAATAGAAGAATGAAACATGAAACATGCAACAATGATACCTTGGATGATCTCTTGGAATGTAAATCTAAAAGCTACCATGAAGTGGCCATGTAGAATGCAAATCTTGATCGTGAATTGGATGTGAAAAAATGCTTACAAATGAGTCTTCAATACTACATCAACACACTAGCTCAACAATGTGCTTGATGCACTATGTGTTTGACATGTGAAATGATCATGAATTACTGCAATAAAACTTTGATAATCTTCCTTTAAATTCCTTTGAAATGATCTTGAATGCTCTTTTGAAGTATTCAGATGCTCTCTTGAAAATATTAGATGAAATTATGTGAATTAACCTTATATTTATACTAAATCTAAGGATTAACTCTGAAATTAAAATAATTCAAGTTGGCATTAGATCTAGAATTTAAAATCATTAAAATACTGCCACAAATAAATTAAAAAAGGGGGATCCTAAGCAAGGAGGATCCATTTGCCACATTGGGCAAATGGGTCCTAGAAAACGTTTCTAGGACCAAGCTTTCAAGAGGAGAAATAACATTAAAAACCCACCTCAAATATGTCGAAAAAGGGGTGTCCTAGGTTACAAGGACCCATTCGCCCAAAGTGGTGAATGGGTCCTAACACATTTTTCTGGGACTCCAACTTTGCCAATGTCAATGTTACACAATATCATTAATGGGTGTTGGGATAGATCCTTGAAAAATGAAATTAATAAGACTTCAATTTGAATTAAAGTGCTAATTAAGTTTAATTAATTAATGAAGCCTTACATTAGTGTGAAAGTGTAACAAAACACTTTACAAAACCCTAAATAAAACACAATTAGGTACATTTTATTAAAAAAGGCCATAGACCCAATGCGGATGTGTACAACACTGAATCAAGACAACATTAGGTTCATTTGTTGTTAATTATTTTCTAATGTAGGAAAAAGGGATACTTTTTCTATTAATACACATAATTTTTTTTAAATAACTGGAATACTGAGAGGGGGTGAATCATTATTCTTTTAAACCACTTAGACATTTAAACATCCAATACTTATAGCATATTCAATTGTAGTAATGGAAGAAAGCATGCCAACATCTAACAACATGACATAACACATGAACACCATGATTTTTATATGGAAAACCCAAAATGGGAAATCCATGATGAGGATTAGCTTGCAATATATAATAACTAGTTATAGTATATGACATAAGTGCTTGATGCGAGTGGAATCATTGTCCAAGTGGACTCATTGTCCAAGACGACTCACTTCCCACTAGAAGAAAAAAATATAGAAGAAAGTTTGTAGCTCATAAGCTAGATTGAATTGTTACAGTTAAATCAATTATATGCATGAAATACAATTCGAATGAAACTCAATAGACTAAATTTACACTTTTAATTTGATTATGATATAACACTCTTCTTTCCTTTGTATTCACAACTTAGATTCGTAATGTATTCACTCAATTCACGTTATCTGTATCACTCCCATGTAGGACCTTCATGAAAACAAAAATTTAATGATCTAGCTTATATATTCGCTTCACCCATAACATCAATTATGTTGGCCTAATTAGATGTATCATTCAAAAAAATACAAAATAGGACTTGTTAGCTCAAGATTTATTCACACATGCTTCATGCCAAGACTTAAAACTTAAAAAAGATTGAAATAGGTCGGCATGGAACTATAATAGCTCCCACTTAACATCACAATACTTAAATAATATTTTCATACCTTCAAACCTATTAGGCTAACACCGTAGTAGACCTAATACAAAAATTCTCCAACTGTATACCCATATTCAATCATGCAAACTTCAAAACACTATGGCATCTAGAATACACACTCTATTGACATATGTCAACATCTTCTCGAATTAGCAAAGCCAAAAACTAATCCGTAGAGAAGTACGGACTCATCAACTCATATATACTTGTAGACATCCAATTTGATCACTTCCATATGATCAAACGCGTCTCCTTATTCATCCGGTTGTTCATCCCCTATGTTAATATTAATTAAACTAGTTGTTTAATTAATACCCTGCATCTTGCATAAGGATCCTAAAGTATTTAATTTAATACTTTACCCCTCTTCCTCCTCTAAATTAAATAAATATACCCTTTTATTTAATCTAGTCATATTCCCCTTTTGAATTAAAATTCATTTTTTAATTGCTTTTTTCTCTCTCATGGTCACATCCTCCAACTTTTGCAAGTTGGTCCCCTAATCCATTTTAATTACTTCATCTTCTTCTAATTAACTAGGGTTAGCATGTGCACACCCTTAACCATCATTAAAGTCACATCCTCCATAATTTCCCACTTGCTTCTAATGAGTTATTAGTCCCTCTAACTGAGTACTTGCACAACCTTAATCATTTGATTAGCCTAACCTAATCCTCATCCTATTTATGGTATATGTCCTTGAGTCAACCTTATTAAAGGCTTTCTCCTTTTGGACAAGGCACTCCACTTCCCCATGTGAATTTTTAATTCACCTTTTAATCCCCCAAGGCACCCAAAAGGAATTTTTAATTCCTTCACTTCTCCCCACATGTCCTTCACTTATTCTTTATTCTTTCCCATCTCCCCATGAGAATATTTGAGGAATTTTTAATTCCTCACATGTCCTCTCACCCACATGGGGACAAGGACCTCCTTTATGAGGAGATCTTGTCCAATCCCAAGGTACTTTGTACCCCTCTCCATGTCATGTCCTTCTCCTTCCACCTCATGTCCACTTCACCTTTTAGGGCTATATCACTTGCCACATGTCAAGATGTGAGGGCTTGTGAGTTCTCAACTCACCTTAGCCCTACATCTTGATATTTTGTGGCTCAATCTTGACCCTCCATTTCCCCTAGGAATTCTCAAAAATCCTATAAATACCCCCTCTTTTCTCTCATTTTGGGAGAGATCATTTTGCTAGCCAAACTCTTGCAATTTTGTTTCTCAACTTATACTTAGCCATTTTCTTGTTTTCATCCACTTGCACTCATCCTCACAACTTCATTTAGTTTGCATCTTGTGCCATCAAAGGAGCATACACATCCAAAATTGAAGGGCCAACCAAAGGATCGATTCGATGCAAGGTATAAAGTTCCATTTTGTTGCTTTTATCTTGTTTTGTTTCCAACTTAGGCTAATCTTGAGGTGTAGGTTGTTTTAATGTTTATTTGCACTTTTTTACTTACTGCTTGTTTTCTAACGCTCACATTCGACCTATCACAATACTAAACTGGAATTGTCTAAAATTGCCAAGTTGAACTACTGTTACTCATAACTCCAAAACTAGAAACCAAAACAAGCTGAAATTTTGGAATCAAGTTCTACTAGCCTACAAAATTATACTAGAAGCACAGAGCAAAATCTACAACAAAAAACCAATGCGGACCCAATTATTGTATCCCTTGTACATAGAATCACGGGTATAAACACTTAGTCAATTTTCATCACAATTATCTTCACGGGATCAAACCTTCTTGCAAAATTGTCTTACACCAACATACTAATACATTCTAGAGCCAACCAAAATGATCCGCACCATGATTTCCAAAGAAAGATGCAATGTTGACATCAATAAAAATTTTGTAATTTATAACTATATGTACCTTATGCTTATTCCACATGCTTATTCTTAGTCCACATGCTCATGTTATGGTGCAAGAGCACCCAATACACAGTTTAAAACAATTCATCCTTTGAAGGAAGCATAGGAATTAGGAAAAGAGGGTTACTTGAGTCATTTTATGATTGAATAAGGCCTTTGATCCCATTAATGATGTAATTAGGGGTATTTTACGTTAGTTAGTTCAAAAAAATGCAAAAAGTTGCATTAAAATGTACTTATTGTCAACAAATTGTTAAAAGTGAAAAACTAGGCAATTAGGGGTCTAATTGGTAAAAAGTTGGTTTCCAATGTCCAACTAATTAAAATTTAGTTGGAGGATGTTTGTAAGGGTGGTTGGATGTTAAATAAGCCTCTCATGGTCGAGGCATGGTTGTTGAATCAGTTTTTTTGAAGTTCTAATAAAAAAAGTGGCTGTTTTCTAGAAATTTATGTGTAAATTTGTAGCTAAAACGTGTGGTATGACCTTTGTACGACCTGTACGGGCTCAAACCTATTATGGTTGGAAAGAGGAGTGTTTCAGATTTCATTTGAAAGTGGTTTGGTTAATTTTCATTGAGTTTAGAGGGTTTTATTGACATTTTACTAAAATTTCCTGTGCACAGCCATTAGAGGGTTTGAAAGTCTAAAAATGTAGTTTTTGACCATTCCACCCATTGTATGCCACTGTAACTCGGTGGAATGGTCTAATATGATGTAAATTAGATGTGTGTAAGTTTTGGATGCAGATGTGGACACTTGTGACTTTTCAAGGTGATGCCCTAGTCAAATTTTTGTGCATTTTCAATGCAACTGAAGGTGTAGAAAGTTGAGTTTTTGTCAATTGATGCTATGGCTGCCCATGTGAAGGTTTTGTTAGCATGTAAAGGTCTAATGGGATGCGTTCCAAGTGGTTGCAAGGTTTTGTGTGGTGTGGAGATGTCATTTTCATTAAACCCTCCTAATTTGTAAGCAAAATGAGGGTTTCTAGTTTTGGGGCCTTAAAATGCATGACTAACTCAAGAGGTCATTGATTTAGATGTTTTAGAACATGTTGATCTACTTTTTTTAGGTTTTGAGTGAATATTCAATGATTGAAGGGTAGTTGCTTTGTAAATTGGACCAATTTAGGCCTAGTTCAAGAGAGGCCAGTAATAGAACTCATATACTTTTTGAAACAAGTTCTTAAGAACTTCTGATATGTTTGAATAGGCCATAATGGGTATCCAAAGAGTTTGGGTTCATGGGTGTGAGGTGTCTTTGAAAATTTATGCCTTTTTGTTTTCAAATTTGGAAGGTTGCTTGGCATTGAGGGTGAGTTGAATGCATGGTAAAGAAGAGTTCTTTGTTCCAAAGTTGATATTTTCATTATTGTGAATGACCTTCACCTTAGCTCTACATCATGTTACCAACAACAACATTAATGACATATCTTAATTCTTCCAACAATCTCCACCTTTGTAATAGATGGCAACATGCCAAAATCTTCTCCAAAATATTCTCCCCCTTTGACACTAGGGCAAAAGGGTGCATATAACAACTTTCCTAACACATATCGGATCTCCCCTTGAGAAATATATGCATGTGTAGACTGAAAAATTGAATTGACCCCCTTTAAGTTATGTATCAGGGAAAATCCAAAAACTTGTACTAGAAACCACTCTATATACTTGGCATATGTACAAAGAATATGAAACTTAAAAATGGAAATGTATAAAGAATAAAAAATATTGTCAACCGAAGGAAGTTAACTCTTGAAGCTTATGTACATGGGTGATCCCACAATAGTGGGTTATATTTTTTGGCCAAACTTGACATTCAACTAAACTTTTTTAACTAAATCTTCACTTTCAAGCACCTATAGCTGCCAAACAATGAGGAATTTGAAGATGATGCAAACTAGTGATTTGTGAGATTTTGTCTATAGAATCTAAATATATATTTATAAAAAAATTGAAATCAAATTGCATTTCTTTTTCCATCTCCTTCGATAACTAGTTTTTAACAGTAAACACCATTTTTAAAAAGTGATGTTTACTATACAACACAACTTTTTTTATGAAAGATAAAATTCTAAACTTTTCAAATTTAGATTTGTAACTATGATAGATTTAGCTCCTTCATTTGGTTTCATAGTGTTTTATTGAATATTTATTTTCTTAATTAAGTTTTGAAGTCAAACCACTTACAATTTAGACATAGGTTTACTTTATAACACAACTTTTTTGTATGTATCAAAATTCATTTTTTTTGTTGGATCAAGGAAATTTCTACCAAGAGCATAGATATTTTTGAGAATTTTTTTTGTAATCTAATGTATTTTCACATGTGTAGAACAAAGAGATTGATTTTCAATGAAAAGCCTACATTCACAAGAAATAAAAAATAAATATCATAATCAACTTAAATATATTTAAAATTATACTTTTGGGAATCTTATAATAAGGAACACATATTTACAAAATATAAATTTCAAATGAATTCATTTGATCCCCCAAAAGGTAAATCAAAAGTGGTTTTTTATCAGCATTTTGATAGGTGTAGAGAAGACTCCATTATAGATATGGTTTAAAAATAGTAGGGTTCTATCCAAGGAGGCTTGATCTAAGGGGGTTTGATAAAAATTTTGGAATCAAATTGCATTTCTTTTTCCATCTCCCTCGATAACTAGTTTTTAATAGTAAACACCATTTTTAAAGAGTGATGTTTACTATATAACACAATTTTTTTTCTTATGAAGGATAAAATTCTAAATTTTTTGAATTTACATTTGTACTATGATATCTAGCTCCTTCATTTGGTTTCGTAGTGTTTTATTGATTTTTTTTTTCTTAATTAAGATTTGAAGTCAAACTAATTGCAATTTAGACATAGGTTTACTATATAACACACTTTTTTTTGTATGTATCAAAATTCATTTTTTTGTTGGATCAAGGACATTTATACCAAAATCATAGATATTTCTTAGAATTTCTTTTGGTAATCTACCATTTTTCAACATTTGGAGAACAAAGAGCTTAATTTTTAATGAAAAACCTACATTCACAAGAAATACAAAATAAATATCATAATAAAATTAAATATATTTAAAATTATACTTTTTGGGAAGCTTATAATAAGGAATACATATTTACAAAATATAAATTTTAAATGAATTCATATGATGCCCCAAAAGGTAAATCAACAGTGGTTTTAAATTAGTATTTTGATAGGTGTAGAGGAGACTCCATTATAGGTATGGTTTAAAACTACTGGGGTTCTATCCAAGGAGGTTTGATCTAAGGGGATTTGATCAAACCCTCCTCAATTATAATCATTTAAATGGAACCTTTTAGGGCTTAAATCATTTTATTTTCTAAAAATATGTGATTTCAACCAAAAATAGGATGTCCAAGAAAGTGTAACCCATTATTGTCACATCACACACATGTGTCTACCAGACATGTTTGCCTTCTTCCCAAATCTTCTTTGTTGTCCCAAAAATCTTGCATTGTGTCTCTAGCTCCATTAGAATTTCTTCTCCTTCTTTCAGAGTGCTAGGTACTAGACTAATCTATGTAACCTTGTTAGTACTCAAAAGGGCACTTGAAATAGATATGAATTGGGAATTTACCAAGTCCCTACTATTCCCAAACTGCAAGATGATATTTTCCTTTTGTCCTTGTAGTTTGAAATACTTTTCAGGAAAGTCCTCAATCGTTGATCTTATGATTCCATCTAGGTCTTGTACATGATCATATACATTGGAAGCTCTCTCTGTCTTGGACTCAATTGAGTCCATTTCATCTTTGATACTCTTTGTGGTTCTGGGCGACTTCATACAAAATTCAAATAAGGATTTGGCTTCAACCATGCAAGCTTGTGTGTTGGTTCTCCAAATCAAACCAATCCAGTGAACCTAATAGACTAGCCACTTTCTAATGATCAGATTCAATGGGGGATTTGGCCAACTAACAGGAAATGGAATTAGAACACATTTCCCCTACACTCCAGGCTCTATAAGACCTAGGGGGGTGACCCTTTAGCAACATCTAGAGATTCAAACACATACTTAATGGGATATTGCTTAACAAATAATGCTCTCATAGAATTATGTTGAGAAACCTAAAATATCACTCAATATTGGAAAGATATTGAATGAATTCCATCAATGAGCATGGAGAACATGGCAAATACAAGTACTCACAAAACATAATTGAAATGGTTTATGAATTAAAGAATTGGGATCAAGTTGAAAACATCAGAGGCATGATAATGGACTAGTGTCAAGAAAGGGGCTATGGAGTCATATAACCAACATTCATCCTACAGTGTTGAACATGCTCTGAATATCTTTGCAAATGTTATCACATTGTGACAACCAGACCATTGAAGCTTTATCTAGTAATTCTTCTTACAAATCCACCTAAAATAAAACACTCATATCACATTTGTTGAAGCAATTACATTCTCCTCTAAACAATAGGCAATAATAAGATGCAACTTGTGCTTCATTAAAGCAATTACATCATTCACAGAATAGAAGGAAACAACATATATAACTCAAATGCAACAAATGTGCATGAAAAGACTAAGAAAATTTTATTATTGAGTCCAAAAGAGCATTATAGTTCAGCCATGGAGACATTTATCAGATAAAATAAACATGAAAGCATAATTCATAACACACACTTTCAGATTAATGACTAAGTTACAATCACCCTAGCATTACAATTATACTCAAAGCTTTTGCTTGCCTTGCAGAGCTTTGAGAAATTGGAACCAAAGAATCCTTCACAATGAGAGAAGAATGAGAATAAATAGGAGAACAAAAAGCTTGAGAAGAAGCCCTAAAATTGATCCAAAGATGCCATTTGGAAGCTCCATTCCTATTGATCAACAAATTTGCAAAGCCTCTCTCCTCTCTTTGCAACAAGCTTATTTTTCCTCTCAATTTGCTTGCATTCACTTTTGTTTTGAAACAAAAAAATTTCCCATAAAAATTCTCTTTTCTCTGTTTTCCCTATAGCTGAAAACTAACTTTTCCCGTGAAAGCTTTTATTTTTCCCATTTTTGCATCCAACAAATAAAATGCTTTGTGTTTATCAAGTGAACCATAAATTCACTTTACCATAGTGAATATTTAATTCATATCATTCGGAAAAATAAAATTGTTACCTCACCTTTCATTTTATTTGCCCTTTAAAATATTCCACTTCACTGTGAAATTTTTTTCCCATCACTTAGAACAAAATTCAACCGGGCCCTTGAAATATTTTCATTTTATATTTAATTCTTCATCGGGCCCCTCTGTTTTAAATTTAAAACAATACACCCTTTTAAATAATACATGAGGGCCTTTTTAATTAATGCACTGGGAAAAACTTTATCTGCTCACCACATTTAATATTTTGCCTTCAAAATTTTGGGCCCACCACTTTACCCCGCACGCTCACTAGTTTTAACAAGCGAAAACTTTTTTTGGGCAATCTGGCAGGTAGCAAATATGATTTAGCCACATTTGCATCTTGTTTATCCTTCGTTGATATTTTTTCTCTCTTTTATTTTCACATTTTTTCACTAAAATTTTCTCGTGTCTAGTTTCAAACGTGCTCTGCAACTTCCATGACTCTGGCAGCAAGTTCTTTACTCACAATATTCTCCTCCATGAAATTGATATGTTTCATCACAATCAATGGTGCCACATAAGTTTACATTGGCAAGAAAATTTCTTAGGTAGTCTTTTTTACAAATTCATTTTGTGCTAGCTGCCATGGTGTTCTAGCTATTCTCTTGTATATTTCCCCTGTACTCTAACATGCTACCAATATATGTTTTACTGAAAGTATTAAAGGATTTTCATCAAACATTTGATGACTTTGAGTTAAATCACGTGCCTATCCACTTCAAACTGCATGCATTCATATTTCTTTCAAGTTTTTTGAAGCATTCAACAGCTCCATTTGGTGCATGGGCATCAAGAAAATGCATGGTCTTGAGAGTTTCTAGAGTTTTCCACATATTTTCTTTATGGTTTTCCATGAAAATCCTTGCAAGCGCCGCCCTCTAGCTAGGGTCTCTTTTCAAATAGCATTGCTTCTTTCTTAATTTGTGATGGCCACTCAAACAACACATGCCTAGCCTTCTCAAACCCACGCCATCCCTATATTGAATTTTCTTCTCTAATGATGGCTCTTTCAACTTGGTCAAGCCTCTTCAACAAATCCATTTTGTATATATCCTGCAGCATAAAAGTTTCTATAGCCTTTTCAATGTTCATTTTTTACGGTGCATGCCGCTGTGGTGTTCTCCCATGGCGCATGGTGTCTACATCATTTTCTTTGGATTGAGGGCACCCAAAAAAATGTGTTTCCCTTCCATTATTCACAATCGTTCTCTTTTAGTTTTTGAGAACATTTTCAAAAAATACATGTTATGCAACCAGGCGCGTGGGCCCTTCCTCTTGTCATAATCAAATTAAATATAGTTTAAATTATAATTTTTGGGAAGCTTATAATAAGGAATACATATTTACAAAATATAAATTTTAAATGAATTCATATGATCCCCCAAAAGGTAAATCAAAAGTTGTTTTTAATCAATATTTTGATAGGTGTAGAGGGGACTCCATTATAGGTATGGTTTAAAACTAGTGGGGTTCTATCCAAGGAGGTTTGATCTAAGGGGCTTTGATCAAACCCTCTTCAATAATAATCCTTTAAATGGAACCTTTCAAGGCTTAAATCATTATATTTTCTAAAAATATGTGATTTCAACCAAAAATAGGATGTCCAAGAAAGTGTAACCCATTATTGTCACATCACACACGTGTCTACCAGACCTATTTACCTTCTTCCCAAATCTTCTTTGTTGTCCCAATCATCTTGCATTGTGTCTCTAGCCCCATTAGAATTTATTCTCCTTCTCTCAGAGTGCTAGGTACTAGACTAATCTATGTAGCCTTGTTTGTACTCAAAAGGGCACTTGAAATAGATATGAATTGGGAATTTACCAAGTCCCTACTATTCGCAAACTGCAAGATGATATTTCCCTTTTGTCCTTGTAGTTTGAAATAATTTTCAAGAAAGTGCTCAATCGTTGATCTTATGCTTCCATCTAGGTCTTGTACAGGATCATATACATTGGAAGCTCTCTCTGTCTTGGACTCAATTGAGTCCATTTCATCTTTGATACTCTTTGTGGCTCTGGGCCACTTCATACAAAATTCAAATAAGGCTTTGGCTTCAGCCATGCAAGCTTGTGTGTTGGTTTTCCAAATGGAACCATTCCAGTGAATCCTATAGACAAGCCACTTTCTAATGATCAAATTCAATGGGGGATTTGGCCAACTGACAGGAAATGGAATTAGAACACATTTCCCCTACACTTTAGGCTCTATAAGAGCTAGGGGGTGACCATTTAGCAACATCTAAAGATTCAAACACATACTTAATGGGATATTGCTTAACAAATAATGCTCTCACAGAATTATGTTGAGAAACCTAAAATATCACTCAACATTGGAAAGATATTGAATGAATTCCATCAACTAGCATGGAGAACATGGCAGATACAAGTACTCACAAAATAGAATTGAAATGGCTTATGATTTAAAGAATTAGGACCAAATTGAAAACAACAGAAGCATGATAATGGACCAGTGCCAGGAAAGGGGCTATGGAGTCATATAACTAGCATTCATCCTACAGTGTTGAACATGCTTTGAAGATCTTTGCAAATGTTATCACGTCATGACAACCAAACCATTGAAGCTTTATCTATTAATTCTTCTTACAAATCCACCTAAAATACAACACTCCTATCACATTCATTGAAGTAATTACACTATCCTCTAAACAATAGGCAATAATAAGATGCAGCTTGTGCTTGATTAAAGCGCTTACATCATTCACATAACATAAGGAAATAACAAATATAACTCAAATGCAACAGATCTACATGAAAAGACTTATAGAATTTTATTATTGAGTCCAAAAGAGAATTACGGTTCAACCATGGAGACAATTATCAAATAAAATAAACATGAAAGCATAATTCAGAACACACACTTTCAGATTAATGACTAAGTTATAATCACCCTAGCATTACAATTATACTCAAAGCTTCTGCCTCCCTTGCAAAGCTTTCAGAAATTGGAACCCAAGAATCCTTCACAATGAGAGAAGAATTAGAATAAATAAGAGAACAAAAAGGTCCAGAAGAAGCCCTAAAACTGATTCGAAGATGCCATCTGGAAGCTCCATTCCCGTTGATCAAAAAATTTGCAAAGCCTCTCTCCTCTCTTTGCAACAAACTTAATTTTCCTCTTAATTTGCTTGTATTCACTTTTGTTTTGAAACATAAAATCTTCCCATGGAAATTCTCTTTTCTTTGTTTTCCCTGCAAGTGAAAACTAACTTTGCCTGTGAAAGCTTTTATTTTTCCCATTTTTGCATCCAACAAATAAAATGCTCTCTGTTTATAAAGTGAACCATAAATTCACTTTACCATAGTGAATATATAATTCACATCATTCAAAAAAATAAAATTGTTACCCCTCCTTTCATTTTATTTTCCCTTTAAAATATTCCACTTCACTGGGAAAAACTTTTCCCAACACTTAGAAAAAAATTCAATTGGGCCCATGGAATATTTTCATTTTATATTTAATTTTTCATTGAGCCCCTCTGTTTTAAATTTGAAACAATACACCCTTTTAAATAATACATGAGGGCCTTTTTAATTAATGCACCGGGAAAAACTTTATCCGCTCACCACATTTAATATTTTTCCTTCAAAAAATTCGGGCCCACCACTTTACCCCGCTTGCTCACTGGTTTTAACAAGCAAACACTTTGTTTGGGTGATCTGGCAAGGAATGACTATGATTTAGCTACATTTGCATCTTGTTTCTCCTCTGTTGATCTTTTTTTTCTCTTTTCTTTTCACATTTTTGCCCTAAAATTTTCTCGTGTCTAGTTTCAAATGTGCTCTACAACTTCCATGACTCTGGCAGCAGGTTCTTTACTTACAATATTCTTCTCCATGAAATTGACCTATTTCATCATAATCAATGGTGCCACATGAGGTTACATTGGCAAGAAAATTTCTGAGGTAGTGTTTTTTACAAATTCATTTTATGTTGGCTGCCATGGCATTCCAACTATTCTCTTGTATATTGCCCCTGTTCTTTAACACGCTGCCAATATACATTTGCCTAAAAGTCTTAAAGGCTTTTCATCAAACATTCGATGCATTTGAGTTGAATCCCATGCCTATCCACTTCAAATTGCACGCATTTGTATTTTCTTTCAAGTTTTTTGAAGCATTCAACAGCTCCATTTGGTGCGTGGGCATCAAGCAAATGCATTTTCTTGAGAGTTTCTAGAGTTTCCCACATATCTGCTTTATGGTTGTCCATGAAAATCCTTGCAAGTGTCTCCCTCTAGCGGGGGTCTCTTTTCAGATAGCATTGCTTCTTTCTTAATTTGTGATGGCCGCTCAAACAACACATGCCCAACCTTCTCAAACCCACACCATCCCTATATTGTGTTTGCTTCTCTAATGATGGCTCTTTCAACTTGGTTGAGCATCTTCAACAAATCCATTTTGTATATATCCTGTAGCATAAAAGTTTCTATAGCCTTTTCAAAGTTTATTTTGTACGATGCATGCCTCTATGGTGTTCTCCCATGGCGCATGGTGGCTACCTCATTTTCTTTGGTTTGATGGCACCCAACACAATGCGTTGCCCTTCCATGATTCATAGTCATTATCTTTTAGTTTCTGAGAACTTTTTTAACAAATACATGTTATGCAGCCAGGCACGTGGGCCCTTCCTCTTGCCGTGAAAAGAATCATATGCATTCCCCTGTTGTTGGTGCTTGACTGCACCCACCTTCAGTTGTAAACAAATATTAACATGATTTCCCAAATGCATTTGGTACAATTCCATTGATTCCCTCTTTCACCTTCCTTATGCAACACAAACAATATAGTCATTGAGCCCAATGATGATTTTTCGTTGCACTCCTTGGGTTCTCTGGAGGTGTATTTCAAAGCAAGAATAAACAGTGTTGTGACTTTCTTGCATGGTGACTCAATTGAAACACCATTTCCTTTAATTTGTGCTCTATGATATTGATGCCTTTTGGAGTCACTTGGCCAATCAAGTTATTTTCCATGTACATACCTCCACAATCTACTAGCATATTTAACAGAGTTTTGACAACTATAACAATGAATCCTCCATCCCACATGCTTTGACAAATGTGCATAGCAACAAAAGCAATCATACCGGTGCTTTGCAATTCATTCTACTACTAGATCATGTAAGCATATAACTTTTTGAATCACTACAAATGAAGTGCTATCCTCATTTGCAATATTGCAACATTTACGGTGTCATAACAGTGCAAAGCATGTCAGGCCCTAGGTGGCCCGACTAAAATATTTTTTGTTTTCAAGAAACTTTTAGGCTCAAATTTCTCAACACTGCCTTTTGAGTGCTTCAGAGATGAAGATTTGAAATGGGTTTTCATCACAAGTTTTTTGGCACATTGAAAAATGAGCAAAACTAGCCAAGTAGGCTTTGGAATCGCCTTTGAAAATTGGGAAAATGACCTCTTGGTGATATAAAAACTTGCAAGAACGTAGACATCAAAATGAAGAATTGAATGCACCAAACGACTCAGAGAAAGAGGTCCCTAGGTGAAATATATTCGCTGTCAAATTTGCTTACTCGAACTTTCTACAACAAATAGTTGTTTTGAACCAATTAAAACTCAATCACCTCGTTGCAAAAATATCAAATCAACTCCCGGTGAGCTGCCACTAGACACAGTAGTTAATCTGGGTACATTGAACATGGTTGCAAGAGGAATTAGCTTCAATTATCAACGATCAAAATATATTGAAGGTCAAATATGACCTCTCAAAAAGGTTTCTGAAAATGCAGGTGCAAAACCAAAGAAATTGCATTTGGTTTTGGCTTGCTAAAAATAGAAAATCAAATCATGAGGCTCTGAAACCTAACATACGAGCTCATCTTGGTATGGAGAATGTGGAGAAACATTCATTTTGACATGACTATCAACCAGTTGCAAAATGCAAGCTCAAACGAGAGGCTACTTTGCAAAACTGAAAGTTTGCAAACAATAGAAAAGTGTCAAAACCCTCCATCTTCGCTTTTTAAAACCCTGACAAAAATTATTGTGGGAAGCTGAAAATTGATACATGCACATTTACATATGACACATGAGTGGGTGTGCAAAGGAGTTTTGCACAAAAATCAACATGCATCAAATTACGACCCTCCAAATTAGGTCACTTAGGCAGATTTGTCAGGTGCACTTCTGAAAGTGCAGAGGCTAAATTTTGAAATGGGCACTTCAAATTTGGGAAATATGAGAGTGCCAACACTTGTGTACCCTTAATACTATCTTGAAATTTTTTATGTACATCTGCACACTTTTCTTTGATTTCCAATAGCCTCTTCTCATTCATATTTTTGTACATTTCTCCTTCAAATTTCTTTTTTAACTTTTCTTCCAAATTGGAGGTATATTCCTTAAATGAATCAATCAACAGTTTTAGGTTCTCCATACGTGACAATGAATTACCATTTTTAGTCTCGAGTATGGCTACCTATATTGTCTTTACTCCCTCCTCAATTAACTCTCCACTTTTTTGGCGAGTCTCTACTATCTCCTTTGTAGTAGATGCATGAAATACATCTCCCAACTGAAGCTTATGGTGTGGAGAAATCTTTTCAAGGTCCACATTCCCCTATTGCATAGGTAATTACAGCAGTTGGACTAATACAATAGGATGGAAATTGAGTTGAATGCTTAGTAAGTTCTTCAATGAATCTTTGAAGGTTCTGGAGGATTCACCAGTAGCCTTCACACTCTTCGTAGTCTTCTCTTCCAACACCTTCTCATTTTGATTATCAACAATATTAACTGGTGTGTCTTCTTTCCTTTCCTCATTCTTGGAGGTGTCTTCACCTTTATGCTCATCTTCCTTTGTATTTTCCTAGTCATCCTTCCTCTCTACATCACCATTCTCCTTTCCACCATCCTTATTTGCATTATCTTCTCCAACTGACTGGCTTGTGTTATCCAAAGGAGTAATTGTATTTGATTTGCCTTATATGTTCTCAACATTTTCTTTTGATATTGGAGGAGTATCCTCCTTTACAATGTCTTCTCTAATTGTTGCTTCCTCAAAATTATTTTTTGTCATTTCTTCCAGTTCCAGAGGTGTATTATCCTGTGCATCTTCTTTGTTTGCCTCATGCTCATGTTGAGCATCATCCATCTGTAAATCACCTTCAATATTTTCTTCTAGAGCAAGTGTCTCAACATTCACTTCCTCTTTTCTCTCCGGGGTCATTCTGAATTTTTATGCTATCTCTTTTTCCTTTGTAATGCTTACCTTTTTGAGTCTCTCGGGATCATTTTGATCTCTACCCATAAGGGTGTAAAGAAGCTAAGCTAGTAGAACAAGTTCCTACACTAATCTTAAGAGGAGAATAATGAAAAAATTTTACAAATCTTTAACAGTTACAAAAAACTAAACATAAATAAACACAAATATCATGCATACCACAACACAATGATTTACATGGGGAAAACCCTTTCGAGAGAAGAACCCCACACTCTAAAAGCTAACCAATATATTATTTAGCAATCACAAAGATTACAATATACTTGCAGAGCAAGCTTCTCACAGGAGTATCACCACTAAGAGATGTAGAGGCAACACAACCACTATCAAACTCTCAAAATACATCACAATACATAGCCGTAATACAATGCCCTCATGAAATAGGGTTTCCTTCTAGGGTAAGTCAAGCTAATAAAATATCGGTCATCGGATATGAGACATAATGATGAATGGTCTAGATTTATAATAATAAAATATAAATAAAATTTTCCTTTCGGGGGCGCTACCCTCAAGCCCTTACTAAAGCACACTTCCCTTGGACCCAAGTAGGGAGGATGATCCCCCTGGACCCCTCATGGGGGGGGGGGAATCCCCCCCATGGCCCTCATCGCCGTTGACTGAACAGTACCTTATGTATCTACAATACCTTATGTAGTTGCAAGGTCGAGACACATTTTCACAACAAAGGGTCGTCACCCTCTATTTAGTCCTGAGTTCCTTATTGAACACTATAGCCAACATGGATTTATTTTCCTCAGAGAGAGGAACTCTTATCTTTTCCAAAGCATAGTCTCTTAACCTTGCCTCTTCATCTATAGCTTCTTGCCTTCTTTCTATAAAAACATTCCATAAATTTGTAGGTATTTGTTTCTTTATGTTTCACATGTCAACCTCAAGAACAACAATATACTTAATGACAAATTCTACAATAGTGGCCTTATCCACCTTATCCACTTCATTATACAAGGCTTTAGTTTCTGCTAACACCTCATTTCGTACAATACCATTGAAGAGTTTTTCTAACTTCATGGGAGTGTGTGTTCTTACAAGATAAATTTCTTCTTCTGTGTCTTTTTTGATGTCTTCTTCTTCTGACTTATATTTTTTCTTCTTTTTTGGTGACACCTTTTTAGTGCCTTCTTTCTTCTTCTCTTGCATGTGGATGACAAAAGCTTTATTTTGCCTCTCTATTTCTTCTTCACTATATGTATCAATGATATGAAATTTCTTTCTTTTAACACTTGCTTCACCTTGTGAACCTTCACCTTTCCTTTTGTAGACTGGTCAACTATGGTCATTCTTCCTCTTCTTCTTCAACATTTACACTTGTGACTTTCTCTCGCTACTCTCAGTTTTGTTCTTTTCTTTGTAGGGATTGTAAGTGGTGTTACCAAAGTAGCCTTCTTCTCAAGCCTTATATTTTTCATAACCAGAGGGGACTTCTCCATCATTGGAGGAATTTCAATTGATTTTCTTGTTACTCCTATAGGGGGCTTAGTCTCAGAGGACTTTTGAATAGGAGGGGTGGTGGGTGTTGGCAAGAAGTTGAGTCCACTTTTTGGCCAAAAAGTGGAAGTGTTTTCCCTGATTTTCAGAATTTGACACATTTGACCTTAAAATTTGAAGCACTTAGAGATGGAATCTTAAAAAAAGTAACTAATGATAAAATGTAGTACTCGGAGTCTAGTTTCCAAATATGTAATTTCTTTCAATACCCAGATGGTACAAATTGAGGTTCAATAGGCGTTTCTAGAAACTACTATTTAAAAGTCACTTTTTTTTTACCATACCATGCACGTGTACGTCATCCAAATTTTGACACGTAAATTATCTTTATTTTCTAAATCTTTATGGGAAAAGATTTGTGACTCACTAAAGCAAGTTTTTTGATATTTTTTTGTAATTTTTTATTGATTTTTTTTTTGTTAAATTTTTACTAGCCATATTTGTCATTTTAAAAAATCGTCGTGTACGTCAGGTATAAGATGGCCTAAACTTATCATTTTTTTAATTTTTTTTTAATTGAAAAGAATTGTTTGAAGTACGTTCTCATGCAATCCATTCGTGAAAATGTTATGTTGATAAAAAGTTATTAAAATAGTAAAAAACCATGATATTTAAAGTTTATGGACTAATTTCATCATAAATTAACTGAAAAATAGAAAAAACAATCCAATTGTAAAAAAAATTACATATTTGGAATCTGCACTATCTCATCTATAATGGGTTTTAATTTCGTCGAAAGATTATGCAAAAAAGTCATCAGCCATATGTCTAAAGTCAGTATTTTTCTCTGACATTGTTAGGACCTTCAACTTGTAGGTCAAACCAAGTTGAAGGCCTAGGTTCAGATTCCCAATGTTTTTCGTGAAGCAGAATACAAGCCAAAAACCCAACCAAAAAGCAAATAGAATTTCATTTTTTTAGAAACGAGATCCTGTTTTGTAAATTGGCATACCGTTTCTTAATATTAAATGCGGTGACCATTGACAGGAAAATGGGATCCTATTTTATAAACAGGATCCCATTCCTTTGTCAACAATCCCCACATTTAATATTAGGGAATGGGATCCTGATTAGAAAACGGGATCTCGTTTGTAATAAACGGGATCCCATTTGTTTTTAACCGTTTTTTAAAATTTACTAGCAAAGTTTATTGTGAAGTCTGCAACTTCACATGTACGGCCGACTACGACATATTGGGCTATTTTTCATCAAATTTTGTCTTTACAGGTGGTGAACTTGCATTTTGGATAGATTTTTTCAAAGGAGGCATTATGTAAACCATTTTTGAAGTGGAATTGTGTTAGTTTTGTACTCGTTTGGAGGAACAAAGGTCTTCAACTTGCAATATGGATTGAAGTTTCGAAAGGAGGCATTAAGAAAATAATTTTTAAGTTGAATTATGCTAGTTTTCTACTTGTTTTGAGGAACATAAGAGGAAGAATTAATTGTCCTTATAGGTCTTCAACTTGCAATTTGGATTGAATTTTTTGAAGAATTTCACTATTGGCATTCATTTGTGCTTGAGAATTTTATAATCATGGGTTCACAAGCTTGTAATAAGAGGAAAGATAGGAAGAAATTGACTCCTGAAGAAATTGAAGCAAAGAGAGAGAAGGAGAAACAAATACAAAGAGAAAGAAGAATGAGAATTAAATCAATGAATGATGGTGGAGCATCCAATTCCACAATTATTGAAGATGAAAACATTGAGGAGACCATGGTTGTAGATGAAGCTAATTTGCAAGAAGTCAATTTGGAAAAGAATATGATTATACAAGCAAGTCCTACTATGCATTGAAGTCCCTCTTTCAATGCTATGGAGAATGTTTCAATATGCACAAATCTAGGTACATCTTCAAATCCACATGTTAGTGAAATGGTAAATTCGTATGTAGAAGTTTTACAAGATGTTGGACTTAAAACGATGTTGACATTGATAATATTCAGAGAGATGAAACTTTTATAGAATTTGTTGAAAATGAAAATGAAAAATATTTTGTTGAAAATGTAAATGAGAATGAAAAATATTTTGTTGAAAATCAAAATGAAAAATATTTGTTGAAAATGAAAACGAAAACCGTTTTGTTGATGAAAATGAAAATGAAAATGTAAATCATTTTGAAGTTGAAAATGAAAATGAAAATGAAATTGAAAATGAAAATCTAGAATGTGATGTTGAATTTAACGAAAATACTTTTTTAAAAATTGAAAGTGGTATTTTCGATAATCTTCCTGGTCAAATTTCTTGGAGGCAAATAAGAACGCATGTGAATAGAATATATAAAAAATTATTTTATCGTAAAAAATTTACATTTCAATGTCAACTAATGATGCAATTGGTGAGAATGCAAAAAATGGGGAAAATAATGAAAAGGTTAGGCTTTTTAGTTAAACCAAAAAGAAAAGATCAATCATTAAAACATGTTATGTCTATTGTTTCTAGTGCCATTCAATCTATTGGGAAATACACTCGATCTAAAGATAAAAATATAGCAAGAAGAGCTATAACGACTGCTATAGTTAATAAAGCAACTTTGAATAAAAGAATGGTAAGCAATATTAGTGAAGTTTTAAAAATACATCCTAAAACATTGCTAAGAGCGGCAAAAAGAAGAGAAAGTATAGAAAATGATCCTATCAACCAATGTTGGAGTTTTAGTGGTTGACTCTCGAGGTCTGATATGAAATTGAATGTTGAAATTAACTCTTTGATCAAAAAATATAGGCATAATAATACTAGTGTTTCATCTAATGCTGGAGATGTTTTAAAATTAAGGATGGGGTCCAAAGTTCATGATCCTCACCCAAAACACCTATTAGATACAACATAAACTAAATTTTATAGAAAATTTTGTGGTGATTTAGTGTTACCTAGTAATATTAAAAAAATTCAAAGGTCTTTTGAAAAATGTAAACCCTGGGATGTAAAAATTAATAAGCAACAAATATCTTGTTGTTGTAAAACACATGTTCAATTTCGTTATTTTTATGATGTTTTTCGATATATACGTTGTGCCTTGCATACTAATAGGAATATATAGGAATGTGGTATTAATATGCCACCTGAAGCAATAAGGGAGTTTATATCAGGTTTGTTTTGTGAAAGATCTAATGGTAAATTGTTTTATTTAAGTTCTTGTATTTCTAGACAATGCATTAGCTATGGAAATCTTTCATTCTTAAGAATTTGTATGCATGAAAGTGTTGATAATGATTTTGGACAACAATTAGTAGATATTAACATATTTACGAATGTTCACTATTCTTTAAAAGATGCAAAAATAGGAAAGCGTTGTGATTTAGTTACATAAAAAGTTAGTGTGCATGCATTCATGAGTGAATTTAAGAATAACATTGTATCAAAATATGTTATTTACTCTCAACATGTTCAATGGCTTGATGTCCAATTTCGCGCATGTAGAAACACATTTACAATTGGTACTATACTTTCAGTGGTTGATTTTGTAGAAAATTATACTCTAGCTCCGTAAGAGGAAATTCAATCACAATATTATAATTCAGTGCAAGTAGCTATGTCTATCCATATTGTTTATAGACATTTAGATTATAGCACTAAGGATGATAGAAAAGTTTTGAGGGAGTATCATTTTTATTTAAGTGACAACCGGTTACACTTGTCAGAGTTTGTTCAATACTGTTTCAATATATTTTATAAAAATTTAAGAGAAAGAGGAGTCCAGATGACAGGACACCTCATATGGTCAGATAATTGTATGGGGCAGTTCAATAATGCTCGAATGTTCTATTGGTTAACTAGGGTTCACAAGGAACTTAATGTCCAACATATATGGATTTTTTTTTAAGCTGGGCATGGTAAAGGAGAACATGATGGAGCTAGTGCGTGTGTCAAAAGAATTCTTGCTAGAGAACAATTAAAATTTGAGCATGCAGTAAAATTTAAAGATGCACATAGGATTGTGGATTGGTGTAATACAAGATTATCTACACCTAGTTCAAGTGAGTACTCTACAGTTCATCGATTATTTTGGTTGGCTAAAGAAGAGAACATTGTACCTAGAGTTGACTATGACACAATCAATGGATCTACTAAATGGCATTCATTTAGGAGTTTGACAACAAGCACATGGACTATTTGGACAAGGGAGCTTGCATGTTTTTGTCAGTTTTGTATCTCAGGATCTATTGGGAAGCATGTGAAAATACATAATAGGTTGAACAGTGGGAGAAAAGATCATTGATGCCTGCACAAGCACACAATCAATATGAAAGAAATATTGAAGAAAATGATCAAGTGTTTGCATCTGAAGACTATGACCATGTTTCAGACCTTGTACAAGAAGGTAATTTAATTCAATTTATTTCATTTTATTTCACTTTATTAAGTTATTTTGTAATACTAAATTATTTATATGGATATGTGCAAGTTATTAAATCAAATTTTGTTTGCAGGACATGTATGTTGTTGTTGCACCTAAGGGGAATGAAGAGGAAACATAATATTGGTTGGCTTGTTGTGTGGAGACTAAACATAAGTTAGTAGCACCTTGAGAAGATGATGATGGCTTTCATTATCCAACAGGTACGGTGATCCCCTTAAGACATCCCCTTAAGTAAATTTTGAGAAAAAGTTTTTGATCCCCTTAAGAAAGTTTTTAGAACAAGTCTTTGATCCCCTTAAGAAAAAATTGAGAACTTATTTGATGATGGTTTTCATGTTTTCCAATAGGATTAGTTGTGGTTGTTGGCACTTGGCTACAAAAATACCTGACAAGGAAGAATGGTCTACCTACATTCAAAGATTATGAAATGCATAAAAAGATTATACACTATTCACATTTGGTGGTGGCAACAAATATAAAACTAGATCGGTATCGTGGAAGACCTACAACTAAAGTTCTATGGAAAATTTCTATGGAAGAGCATGAGACAATCATAGATGCATTGCAAAAAAGAGAGGATGAAGATGGTACAATGGAATAAGTAAATATAGGTAAATATAGTTTTAGTTTTATATTGTCCTTTTAAATAGATTAAATACATGTGTCGATATTGGTCAAGTGTGTTATTAGTTGAAATAGATTTAAATTGTCCTATTATAGATCCTTAAGCCATAATCACAAAAAGGATCTAGTCCATATAGATTCAACCTAGACAACATGGAATACTTGGTAAAAACTGGTAATTATTAGTTAAATTATATTTAAATACATGTTTTGATTATATATTGATATTACTTGTACATAAATAGTTAAAATTGATTGATGATCATTTTTTGTATCCTTAAGCCATCATTGCATTGATCTCATACTTTGAAACAAAAAGGAGAGGATGCCTGGATTCAACCTACACACATGTGAAATACTTTTAAATGCAGGTACTTGAGTTGTGTACATATAGATAGTTTTATATAAATTAAAATATGTATGTTTTGATGATTTCATTGATATTGCTTGTACATTTTTTATATCAGGTGGTGTGAAGACCGACTACACTCTGGGCATGAGTTTGAGATGTTCTTGATATGGGATATCCAAATTTTGTAAACATTGTTTTGAGATAACATATATGTACATACATACACAATTAAAATTTTTGTACAAATTACAAATACATGTACATACAAAATTATGTACTCTATGTACTTCTATGTATCAAAATCAATATTCTGTATATTTTGTTTATTTAATGTGCATGTTTTCCTACTTTGAAACTTTATATTTGATTGTATAATCACTAAATATTAGGCATAAATTATTGTTAAATCAATTATATCCATAAGACGTTGTATTACGACCCCTTAAGACATCCCCTTAAGATGTGGAGGTGGATTCACATATCCTAAATATTATAGTTAATTATATCATTTTTTATGATGACTCACCCTAAAACTTATAATACTTGTTTATATCACTTAATATTTATACTTAATTATACTCTCCTTTGATCCCCTTAAGATGTCCTATTAGGACCCCTTAAGAATCCCCTTAAGACATGTCGTATTAGCACATATCCTAAATATTATATTTAATTATATCATTTGTTATGATGACTCACCCTAATTTATAATACTTGTTTATATCAGTTAATATTTATACTTAATTATACTCTCCTTTGATCCCCTTAAGACGTTGTATTAGGACCCCTTAAGACAACATATAAATTAGTGTTGGATGTTATTATTTGTTTTGACAGCTTACAAATTAGTATTGGATGCTATTATTTGTTTTGACAACTTATAAATTAGTATTGGATGTTATTATTTATTTTGACAACTTATAAATTAGTATTGGATGCTATTATTTGTTTTGACAGGTTATAACTTAGTATTGGATGTTATTATTTGTTCTGACAGCTTATAAATTAGTATTGGATGCTATTTTTTGTTTTGACAGCTTATAAATTAGTGTTGGATGCTATTATTTATAGAATTTATTAATGCTTTTGTTCTCTGATCTTGTATGGTATTGTTTATTTCTTAAAATTACATCCTTTGTGGTATATAAACGAATTGCTTTTGTTTGTAAATTATGATTTATTGACTAATTATTGATTGACGTGAATTGAATAAGTTCATTGACTAATTATTGCTAATTATTGAATGTACATATCATGTATATCATGTATGGGATCACTAAATTTGTAAAGTACAAATATTAAAATGTCCTATTAATTTCAACTTTAATTTCATATTTATATTTAATTTCACATTAATGTCTTATATTAATGTCTTGACTATGAACATAAAATGCATAAATGTACATGTGTAAATTAAAATTTCAAAAAATAATAAAGTCCATAATTTACAACATACTTTAAAATGCATGAAACCAATATATTAAGCACATGAAATAAAGTCCATCAGACTACAACCCATGAACTAAAGTCCAACTAAGTACTTAGCCATGAAATATAAAGTCCAATAGAGTACATGAGAAACCAAATTTGTAGTCCATGAAATAAATAAACATAACCCATAAAATCATGTTTCTAGGTCATGTATTGTCTCTATAATCAAGAGACCTCTTCACACCATGCAGACTATGCAGATGACTTGAAACACTCTGTACACTTGGAGAAAGATGAAATCAAATGCAAGACAATGAAAAATGATTTAATGACAATTTAATTTATAATTCATGATAAAATTAAATTACTATCATATCTGAGTTTGGATGCTCTAGTGCACCTAAACCAACCTCTAAATTATCTTAATCAATCTACATAAACAAGACAAAAAAAATTGAAATTAGATGTAAGTCTACAATTAAAAATGATTTAATTCAATTTAATTTATAATTTATCATATTTTAATTGTACCGTATTCTAAGGTTGTGCACCCTCTTCTCTAGGACCTGTTTGTACATGCTCAACTACAAGATGTGTCTCATGCTATACAAGAAAAAGAATTTAAAACATGTATTAGCTCATATTATATATATATATATATATTCAATTTAAAATTTAAAATTAAAGTTATTCAGAATATATAATTTGTAATTGACTTTAAATATAATAAAAAATTTAAATTACCATGATATCTGGAGCTTGCTCTGCATGTCCTCTTGGATGTGTAACCATAACTAGGTCATGGCTGAAAATCACACTAACAAAGTCCTGCAAGATAAAATTTAAAGCATGTATACTTGAATTAGGTTAAAATATATATATTCAAGTTTGCACATTTTGTGTAGAATTTTTTTTAAACAACCTAAAAATTAGAGGCCTCACGAGTAGTCACAACATCTAATGTTTTCCTTATGCCCATTCTCATTGTGGTATCAACCTAGGCATACATGTAGACATTTAACACTTATAATATTTACAAGTGTACATGCACATTTGATATATAGTGAATTTAAAATTCATAATTATAACTAGTACTAGAATGTAAGTTAAACAATTTACAATATAAATGTACCTACCTCTGATCTACAACATCCAATAGTGGAGGAGTGCTCGACAACCTCTCAGGTGGAATTGACGTGGAAGACAATTGACTCCCCTTATGTATAAATATTTTAAACATATGTTCACATGTGATTCAATTATAAATTTAAAACTCAAGTTAAAAATCATATCATATATAATTTAAAAAATTGAAATCAAAATACCCCAGAAAGGCTGCCAACTAGGATTGGTGTCGATGTATGTACTCATGGAGCAGATGATTGCCCCATCGTTAGTGTCATCTGTACACCAAATAGTTTGATTGTTAAAATGTATTGCAAAATTTTCTTTGATATATACATTCATTAAAATTCTTATAAAATCAACATGTAGATGCATATTTATACCTGTGTCATAGCATCCTCAGGGTGATGGTCTGTTGTAAGAAATTATACAAATGAACTGAGGCGACTAGATGAACCACCAAAATCTCCATGTCCAACTGAACTAGGTGTGGCCTGATCAGGTCCATAGCATAACTGATGGAAACTAGTACATACATGTGGGACCCTCGGCACTCCTGGAGTGGTACTTGGACCAACTCCATAAAACACTCCATCATCGTCGTCTCTATGCTCCCTACTCACCATCGTAGAAGCATGTTGATCAAGGTCTCTTGCGAGTGTACTATGGGATCCTAATGTTCGTACCAGTGAACGTTGATGCACAGGTGTGGGAATGGAAGGACCAAGAGCAACAACAAGGGATTGCACATGCACGGGGCATTGGGGATCAACCCTTGCCCCTAAACTCTATTGTGGGATTCTACCACCAACACCCTGAAATGATTTAAAATCAAAATAATTAGGCTTTTTCTCCATAACAAACTCTACATATAATTTCCTCAAAAAATATAATGGGACCTCCCAATTAGTGTGTGGTGGACTATCAAAAACCATATACCATAGATTCCAAAATTGTGCACTCATCTATGGATGTATACACCACGTCATGGATATTCTAGATTTATTGGGAGGAATGGATTGTCGAGTAACAGGTTCGAGAAAGTGAGGGGCTAGGTGGGCTTTTGTTATTTTAAGGTCTAAAATTTGTTTATAGGAGATACCATCTGCATAAAATTGTCTCATCTTCTCTCTCTCTTGTCGATTTGTATTTAGATCAGAATTAATCATCCTAATGGCATCCACAGTGTTTTGCATCACAGATGCAAAATGTCTCATGTGTGGAGGAATCAATGCTTGATTATGCATAGCATTGATTTGATTTTTAATGGATGCAACTTGATCATTTATGTGTGCTCACAAGTGAGCCTCATTAGATGCAACAGGTGCTAGAGGTGGGACATTAGGTTGAGGGGCTGGAGGGGAAGGTGGAGGTAGACGGGGAGGTGGAGGGGGGGGTGGAGGGGGAGGTGGAGGTGGAGGTGGCTGAGGTGGTGGATTGAGGATATCATCAACGTTAAATTGATCCATGTGATATCAGATATAAGTGCACCTGTATTAAATTATACAAAATTAACATTAAAACTTACAAAATTACAAGAAATAGTTAAATTTGAAATGCACATGCAATTTTTTTAAAATAGGATGTGCATACTTATACATGTACACATACATACACATTGATTGAACTTGAGCATGTGCATACAAAATTCAAAATTTAACATGTACGTACATTTAAAATGAAAAATATGATGCATAATTTGCATGCATACATCATTCAACTAAACTATGTACATACATACAAATTGCAAAATTTAAGATCTATAACTATGCAATTTTAATACAGATACATATTGAAAAATAAACTTGAAACATTCACAAAAAGCTCATTTTATGTCTAACACACACACACACACACACACACACATATATATATATATATTACATTTTTCCAATAGGAGAAATCATGATCTAGTAGAAAGTCATAAAATATATACTATTATAAATTCATCATTATAAGTTCATAAATTCCACCAAATTCATAAATTCATGTCACTAAAAAATATCCATTTGGAACCAAAATCATAAATTCACGTAACTAAAAATATCCATCCAACCAAATTTATAAATTCATCACACAAAATATCCATTGAACCATAATTATAAGATCATTGTCTTAATTTAGAAACTATTGTGGCTCTCTACAACATCTCTTCATTTATTTTTGTTTTCCTTTTCAAAATCAAAAGTTCTGCTCTCCTCTAGCCATTGTTGATGCTCATCTAAGATCCCATCCATAGCGCTAACAACATCAACAATGGTTTGCATCCTAGCTACAAACATCCTCACAGGTGGTGCAACACATTCTTCATTTTAAATAATGTTGATTTGATCTTGGATGGTTCTAACATTGGCATTGATTCGTGCTTGCAAATGAGCACCATCAGTTTCAAGTGGTGGAGGTGAAGGTGGTGGAGGTGGATTGCGAATATTATTGAATCGATCCATGTGATCTATAAGATATAAGTGAACCTGCATTAGATTTGTAATTTCAAAATGTAAGATACATGTTTAGGAAATACCTTTAAACCATTTGATATAAATGGCCTAATTGAATACAAATGATAAAATATGTAAGCTTCACTTATGTCTAAGGCATGTTACTTGAATGAAAAAACAATTAAATATTGATATAGGACAATTTATGAATGCTATATGGTTTACAATTTACAGTTTAGGATTTAGGTTTTAGGGTAATAGGATGGCTTAAGGGTATCTATGTAGTAAGGTCCTAGTACAAAATGAAATGGCTTTTAAGTGAATAAAATTTGGTGAAGATGCCCAAGGCAACCAAATTTCATTAAGGTCTGAGGCAACTTCACCAAATTTTATTCACTTGAGCCATGTCATTTTTCCCTAGGAACTTACTAGACATAGATCCCCTTAAGTCATCCTATCACCCTTAACCATAAATTGATCAACCTAGATCATGAAATCTCATTCATATTATAATCTTGTATGATCTTATTATTGTTAAATTTGGTTGCCTTGGGAAACTTCACCAAATTTTGAGAACTTATTTGATCCCCTTAAGAAATGTCATATTAGGACACCTTAAGACATCCTAAAGTATGGCTTAAGGGGATCTATGTAGTAAGGTCCTAGTACAAAATGACATGGCTTAAGTGAATAAAATTTGGTGAAGATTCCCAAGGCAACCAAATTTCATTAAGGTCCTAGGCAACTTCACCAAATTTTATTCACTTGAGCCATGTTAGTTTGTCCTAGGACCTTACTAGATATAAATCCCCTTAAGACATCCTATCACCCTAAACCATAAATCGATCAACCTAGATCATGATTTATCTCATTCATATTATAATCTTGCACGATCTTATTAATGTTAAATTTGGTTGCCTTGGGCAACTTCACCAAATTTTGAGAACTTATTTTATCCCCTTAAGAAATGTCATATTAGGACCCCTTAAGACATCGATTTATGGTTTAGGGTGATAGCATGGCCTAAGGGTATCTATGTCTAGTGAGGTCCTAGGACAAAATGACACATGGCTCAAGTAAAATAAAATTTGGTGAAGTTTCCCAAGGCAACCAAATTTCATTAAGGGCCTAAGAAAAAATGATGGCTTTAGGGTTTAGGGTTTTGATTTTAGAGTTTAGGGTTTAGGGTAATAGGATAGCTTAAGGGGATCTATGTAGTAAGGTCCTACGACAAAATTACATGGCTTAAGGGAATAAAATTTGGTGGAGTTGCCTAAGGAAACCAATTTTCATTTTAAGGTCCTAGGACAAAATGAATGCTTTAGTGTTTAGGGTTTAGATTTTAGAGTTCAGGGTTTAGGGTTTAGGGAACTTAGGGTGAAGTTTGGGTGGCCCTTGGAATAATGGACTTACAAGTTAGTGACTAGTTTATGAATTTTTTTATTTAATGAATAGATTGACTATTTTTGTAATAGAAACACATAATTATGTATTATTAAGATTGAGTTTGATGTATATTTTAACTAGATATTTTTTTAATTGAATATATAAGATTATTTTATTTAACATTTTTTTCATTAATATTTCCCACTTAAATGAATTTTATGATATAAAATGTATAATATAAAATTAGTTAATGTTGAATCAAGTATTTTATTTTGGATTATTTGGAATTGAAAGAACCTAAAAGAAAGAAAATAAAAATATTTAGATTCTTTTAGTGTCTAGGTAACTAGTGCAAATTTAGATTTTAGACTAAACTAGAAGCCTAATTAACAAACCTAATTGAGTAGAATGAGCGTTAAGACTGTCAAAAGGCAAGATACAACACATGCAAACAAGAAATGGAAACAAGGCATGACTAAGAGAGATCAAAACATAAAATAGAAGTGAATGTTGAATATTATCTAATTGAGTGACAATTGGAAATGGATTTTACAAGCATTTAGGAATTTTCTATAACTAAATTTGCAAACAGACATTGATAAAATTTATGAATTGTAACTATTCTTTAACATATTTTTTTCTAATCTAATTATAATTTAACATTGAAAGTAAAGTTTAACATATTATTTTCTCCATACAATGCAAATGAAATTTAAAACATTTAAGCAATGCAAATGAATTTTTTCCATTATCAAATATTCTTGAGCTCAAAATTAGGGTTTTCAAATGCAAAATGATTTGTTCAATTTCAATTTAGGGTTTTAGCAATTTTTTATGTTTCAATTCAATTTAGGGTTTCAATCTAAGCAATTAGGGTTTTTAATACAATTTTTTTGTTTCATTTCAAACTAGGGTTTTCAAATCCAATTTTTTTGTTTGATTTGAATTCAGGATTTCAAAAAGCTTGATTAGGGTTTCCAAATGCAATTTTTTATATTTCATTTCAATTTAGGGTTTTGAAATGCAAATTTTTTTGTTTCCTTTCAATTAGGGTTTTCAAATGCAATTTTTTTGGTTTGATTGAACAATTTAGGTTTCAAAAGCTAAATTTTGTTTCTAAAATACAATTCAAGGTTCATTTTTTCCTTTCTATTCAATATCTTCACGTTTCATTGCATTTATTCATCTATTTCTACAAATCATCATTTCTACTGTTATGAAAATAAAATGCTTAAAACACCAAATAAATTAGAAAAAAAATGGTAAAATCTATTCTTCTACTAAAAGTTTCAATAAAAAACAAAAAAAGCTAAAAAGTGGGGGTGGAGGTGTACCAGGAGGTCATTTTTAATAGTCGTTGTCACCCACCAAACCAGGATCCCGTGCGCAGAGCAAAATGAAGTTTTGTTTGTTTTTTAAAAAATAAATACCATCTCAAAACGAGATCCTAATTATTACAAAATGGGATCCCAATTTTTACAAATCGGGATCCTATTTTGTAATAATTGGGATCTCGTTCAGCATTCGTCGGTTCGGGACCCTTTAACAAACAGGATCCCTATTTTTAAAAAGCGAGATCCCATTTGGAATTTAGGCTCGAGATCTTGAGGCTAAAGAGGATCCTAATTTTTAAAAATCGGGATCCCATTTATAAAAATTGGGATCTCTTTTTTGCAATACTGATTTCATTTTTTTGGCTAAGGAAAAAACTTACACATTTCATGGACTCAACTTTGTGCACTTACCCTGGTAGTTGTTCTACTAGATCTTCTAGTGCTTGATGAGCTTCCTGGAGCTACAACCCTTGCTCTTTCTTGCTCCACTTTCTCCTTTGTGAATCCCATGTCCTCCGTAAACTATGCAACCATCTTTTCAACCTTCTTCTTTATTACTGGTTTCTTCTGCTCTATATGAACCTCAATTGATTTTTCTTCATAGGTGCCATATCTTCCTTCTATGGTGACCTTAGGCTTGCTAAGCATAAAATTAGCTGAGAAAATAATCTCTTGTTCAATAATCTCATATTCCATTGTTAGGATCCACACTATCCTTTGTTCAACTTCTTGAATGATGCATTCATCTATTGATACCATGAATATGATTTCATCCTTGTAGTTTTTCACCATTTTCTTACGGATCCTTTCTCTTTCATGAATCCTCTTCTAAAATAATGCAATGAAAGATTCAAGAGCTTCATCTTGTACCTCTAAATCACCATGACCTCTCCAAAATTGTCTAATCTAATGTGCGATAGCTCTTCCTTCCAACCATGTCACACTTTTAGTACCAGTTAGTTCTCTCAAGAAGTAGAAAAGTAGACAAACAATCAGGGTACCATACTTAAATGGGTGTTTTTTCCCTTGGTCTTCTCCAAATTTTCCATTAGTTGTTGTCTCAACAACTCACAAAGATAATAGTCAATTCATTTTTCCACCATTTCATAGGTAGTGCTTATTGCGGTGGAAGATACAAAATTATCTAGGTTTGCGAAGCAAAGCTTGTTTAACCTCTCATCATAGTTGCATACTTCATAGCTATATTTCTAATGTTATTCATTGTCAAATCCCTTTTGTCATATGTGGCGCTAGTTAATTCTATGACCACTTCATTTTTCACTAACTTTAGTACCAAAATGGGTCTGGTGGAGCAAAAACTTGTAACTTCTCTAATCATATCATTTGTGATTAACCCATGCATGTCAGTCCAAAAAATATATCATGAATTTTTCTCAATGCAATTCTAACCCATTTATCATCAAAGAAAAAATTTGGAAATCCTTCCCACACATCATGTTTTTTCGCAACTAGGTTTTGATATTCAAGTTTCAGGGAAAAGTTTTCTCTAGTAAGTTCATTCACCCATACCTCTCCTAACTTAGAATGATTATGTTCTTCCAATTTGCAATGATTGTAAATCATTGTATTTAGTATGCAACACACCATATGGAACCTTAGAAAATATGCCTAAGGGGTCAACCTCCATGGATTTAACAGGATGTTTCTTAAACTTGGGTCATGGCCTATCAGTAACTTCAATAACCCTTAATGTAGCAATTTCAAAATGAATTAAAATTTCTTTTGATAGATTTCTTTGTGAAAGTAGGGAAAACAAAGATTTGTAAATACCTTTAACTTCACTTTTTTGATTAGGGTTTGAATGCACCGAACCACAAATCGCCTTGATCACTCCAAATATTTTCTTCATTTCTTTCATCCTTCTTAATGCTCGTTGTTAATGAATTTGGCTAAGTAAAATCACTTTATAACTCTTGAAACTGACCTCATTTTGCATTGAATGCTTAGAAAAATAAAGATGGAAAATCCTTCACAATGTGCACAGTTAGTTTCAAATGCTCTACAATCTTCCGCATTTCAACATTTTCTACCAAAGGTTTCTCCAAAAGATCAAGAATGTTGACCTACACCATATATCTTCGTGTTGAAGCATCAACATCATTTTCTTTGGTAGGGAATAAAATATTTCTGTTAGAGCTCCCCCTAAGCCAAATGTCTCAACTTAGTTTCTGGAGAAAACATCTACACTAGATGCTAGTACAGATTCATCCTTAACCTCGGTCTCTTCCTTCTTTCTCCAAATCTTATCCATCTCCTTCTTTTTTTCTATCGATTAGTCTTCTATATTGGTTCATTCTTCTTTACCGAATTATCCTTCATATTTTCTGCTTCTGCAAAATGTAGAAATGTGTCTAGGCTTATTGCAATTTTACCATATAACATTCTTTTGACCAATATTATTTTCATTCATTCTAGATCTACATTGATTAGCTTTATGCCAAAAACCATTACTTGTATAATAGTAGTCATTGAAATATTGAACCATTCTACCATTGTTATAGCAATTCATCATTTGACCTTTGTACTCACTAGCTCCATTACCAAATTTATTGCATGTGAAACATTGAATAGAAAAATGTGGAACATTCTAATTCATTTTGCTTCTACATTCCATAGCCTTATGTCTAAATTTATTGCAAGAATAACATAAACCATTAAAATATGGGGACCTTTGTGCATTTGGTTGTCTGGACGGTGATCTTCTAGCTACATTCCTTTGATTTTGGATCTTCTCATGCCATTGTTTTTCTTGGCTTCAATATTCTTTTTAGTATTTGATGTTTGATCTAATTTTGAACGTTTACCCTTTTCAAATCCTAAACCTTCTTTATCTTTAGAGCCTTTATGATTTGCAATCATTTCATCAAGATTTGTAGAACTCATTTTGAATGTTTCTTCATGACTCCTTGCCTTTTCCAGATCTAATCCCAAATTCATAAATTCTTGTTCAAGCCTTGTGCATTCTTCAAATTTTCTTTTCATCATTGTATTCAACCATTCTTCAACTCTCTTTCTTTCTTCAACTTGCACCTTCATACATGTAATAGTTTCATTTGTTTGCTTCAACTGCTCACTGATCTCCTTATGCCTTTCTTTGAATTTCTTGATTTGCTCCTGCAATTTTCTAATGCATTCATTAGCTTCTTTGACATTTTCCTTCAAATCTTTAATTTCACCCTTTAGTTCTTTCAAGATCTTCAAGAGAAACTTTTATTTCTCCATTCATATCAAATATGCAATCTTCTTCTATAGATCCAACAATAGAGATCTCTTCTGGAGGAGTAGGTAATCTTTTAACAACCATGTGTTCAACCTCCAAGATCTTCCCTAAGTGGTTAAGATCCTTCCAAGGAACCAAGCTTTGATACCAATTTTTGAACACCTAAAATAGTTAGAGGGGGGTGTATCAGTGTTCTTTTAAACCACTTAAACATTTAAATATCCAATAATTATAGCATATATTCAATTGTACTAATGGAAGAAATCATGAAAACATCCAACAACATCACATAACACATGAACACTAGGATTTTTACGTGGAAAACCCAAAATGGGAAAATCCATGGTGAGAATTAGCTCATAAAATATTATAGCTAGTTATAGTATATTATAGAAGTGTTCACTTTAGGTGGACTCACTATCCAAGTGGACTCACTGCCCACTGAAAGAAAAAAGAAAAAGAGAGAGAAGAAATTTGGTGGCTCATAGCCTAGATTGAACTGTTACATTACATGTATCATATGCATGAAACACACTTCATCTGATTTTGGTCTAACACTTTTCTTTCCTCTATATTCGCATCACTCTAATATTCTACTCAACATTCACAACTTAGATTCACAATGTATTCACTCAATACACATTATCCACATCACTTTCATGTAGGACCTTCATCAAAACACTAAAAATGATCTAGCTTAAATATATCCTCTTCACCCATAGCATCAATTAGGTCAACCTAATTAGATGTATCATTCAAACATATATAAAATAGGACTTTTCGGCTCAAGATTTATTCACACATGCTTCACACAAGGACTCAAATCTTAAAACATTTTGAAATAGGTTGGAATAGACCTATAATAGCTCCCACTCAACTTTGCAATACTTAAATAAGCTTCGCATACCTTCAAACCTATTAGGTCGGCACTGCAGGAGACCTAATATGAAAATTTTCCAACTGTATACCCATATTTGATCAGGAAAACTTCAAAACACTCTGCCATTTGAAATACATGATCTATTGACATCTTTCAACATCTACTCAAATCTATACAGCCAAAAATGGATCCACAGAGAAGTGTGAACTCATCAACCCATATCTACCGAATTGGAATTGTCTGAAAATGCCAAGTTGAACTACTATTACTCATAACTCCAAAACTAGAAGCCAAAACAAGATGAAATCATAGAATTAAGTTCTTCTACTAGCCAAAAAAATTATACTAGAAGTGCAAAGAAAAATCTTCAACAATGCACCAATACATACCCAATTATTGGATCCCTTGTACATAAAATAACTGGTATTAACACTTAGTCAATTTTTATTATAATTTTCTTCACCGAATCAAACCTTCTTACAAAATTCTCTTGCACCAATGTCCTAAAATATGTTAGAGCCAACCAAAATGATCTGCACCATGATTTCCAAAGCAAGATGCAATGTTGACGTTAATGACAACACTGCAATGCATAACTATATGTACCTTGTGCTTATTCCACATGCTCATGTTTCCAACAACAACATCAATGACATCTCCTTATTCATCCAACAAAAATGTGGGGTGATCCCACAATACTGGTTTACAATTTTTGGCCAAAGAGGACACTGAACTATTTTTTTCTAACTAAATCTTCACTTTTTGGCACCTATAGCGGCTAAACCGTGAGGAATTTCAAGATGATGCAAAATAGAGATTTGTGATATTGTTTTTGTAGATTATAAAGATATTTTTTTCAAAAATTTTGGAATCAGATTGCACTTCTTTTTCCATCTCCTTTGAAAACTAGTTTTTTTCGATAAACACCATTTTTAAGGAGTGACACTCACCGTATAACACACAAATTTTTTTTCATGAAGGATAAAATTATATTTTTTTCGAATTTAGATTTGTAACTATGATATCTAGTTCTTCCAATTGGTTTCATAGTGTTTTATTGAATATTTTTTCCTCAATCAAGTTTCGAAGTAAAACCAATTACAATTCAAACATAGGCAGATTGTATAACACAACTTTTTTTGTATGTATCAAAATTCAATTTTTCTTTTGGTTGGATCAAGGACTTTAATATTTGGTGCACTCATATTTTTCAATTTTTTTTTTGATAATCTTTTTTTCACATGTGCGAAGAGAGAGCTTGATTTTCAGTGAAAAACCTACATTCACAAGAAATAAAAAATAAATATAATAATAAAATTAAATTTATTTAAAATTGTATTATTTGGGAAGCTTATAATAAGGACTACATATTTACAAAAGATAAATTTTAAATGAATTAATTTTATCCCCCAAAAGGTAAATCAAAAGTGGTTTTTTATCAGCATTTTGATAGGTGTAAAAGAGACTTCATTATAGGTATGGTTTAAAACTAGTGGGGTTCTATCCAATGGGGTTTGATCTAAGGTAGTTTGATCAAACCCTCTTCAATTGGAATGATTTAAATGGAACTTTTTAAATAAGAGTCTCCTAGAAATTGTAAACTAGCTTTGTGGGATCACCCTATGGTAATTCTAAGATTAGTATTCATAACCTAGGGCCATTTCCATATTTTTATAAATTTCATTGGGATATAGATCAAAAAGGTTAGTTGTTTGACTATCAACCTTAAAGGTGAGCCAAAAAAAACCTGGAACTATATCTTAAGGAGGATTCAAGTTGATTAGAAATATTTTTGAATGATTAACTTAATTAGCCTATAAGACCTAATACTAAAAATGCAAGATCCTGATGATTGATAAATAGAACCAACAGTTTACATGTGGATCTGAGAAGTTCAAAGGGATATGTACCAACCTAGAAAACATTGCTTTGAGCATTGTAGAAGGGTAGGGTCACCCTTGGGTGAATGACTGCTTGTAGGGAAATTTTGATCAACTTTTGGGGTTCTCTAGAGATGGATCTAAGACTTTGTTTGTCATAGGGTCCATTGTCAAAATTTTGTAAATAAGTTTTGAATCTGAATTTTTTTGGCTTCACAATAATGAATACAACAAATGCAACAATACAAAATTACTTCTTCAAAATCTCTTCAATCCATCTTCAACCTATAACCTACACATACACAAAGAGGGAAAAATTGTTTTATTTGTGTGAATGGGGGTTTTCCTTGGTCAAACCCTAGTTTGGTAATTAAACCTTGATAAAAATAAATAATGATAAAGGAGAAGGAAATGATGAATGAACACTTTCCTATTACAACTCACTAAATCTTTAATGGCTTCCCTTAGAGGACTAAGTTAAACACATCACTCTAGGAAATCAAATATTGCTTTGCTTGGATTCTTTAGGATCAATAATGCATATTATCCTTCACAAGATGACATGAATGTAGGGTGATCCCACAATACTGGTTTACAATTTTTGGCCAAACTGGACATTGAGCTGAATTTTTTTAACTAAATCTTCACTTTCAGGAACCTATAGTGGCTAAACCATGAGGAATTTGAAGATGATACAAACTAGTGATTTGTTACATTTTGTTTGTAGATTCTAAATAATATTTTTTTCAAAATTTTTGGAATCAGATTGCACTTCTTTCTCTATCTCCTTCGGAAATTAGTTTTTAATAGTAAACACCAGTTTTAAAGAGTGATGTTACTGGCTAACACATAAATTTTTTTCTATGAAGGATTAAATTATATTTTTTTCAAATTTAGATTTGTAACTACGATATCTAGTGCATGGAATTGGTTTCATATCATTTCATTGAATATTTTTTTCTTAATTAAGTTTCCAAGTCAAACCAGTTACAATTTAGACATGATTTATTGGCTAAAACATAATCTTTTTTGTATATATTAAAATTCAATTTTATTTTTTTCTTGGATTAGGGACATCAATATCTAGTGGATTGATATTTTTCATTTTTTTGATAATCTACTATTTTTCCACATGTGCAGAATATAGAGCTTGATTTTTGATGAAAAATCTACATTCACAAGAAATAAAAAAATAAATATAATAATAAAATTAAATTTATTTCAAATTATACTTTTTGGGAAGCTTATAATAAGGACTACATAATTAAAATAAAATTAAATTAAATGAATTCATTTGATCCCCCAAAAGGTAAATCAAAAGTGGTATTTTATCAACATTTTGATAGGTGTAAAGGAGACTCTATTGGATGTTGTGGTTGTGTTGCTGATATGTGATTGTCATTGATGTCCACACTATTGGCATTAATGTCTTAGAAGTTGTATATGTCGAGGATATTGAGAACATTGTAATGAGTTGTAGGTTGTCAGTGGTGAAGTGCAGTTTAGTCGGTTGGTTAGCTCAATACATTGATGATCAGTGGTTGTAGATTAAAGGGTTTCTTGTCGATTATATCTAGTTTATCCATGTTAAGTTTTAGAGATCCACGTGAAGATTTGATTATGTTATGAAGATTTGTATTCTGACAGTCATTTTGTTGCTTTAACTGGTGTTCTTGAATGAGGGTGATATGATTTTAGTAAGTTTAGTTGCTATAGATGCTTCTCTAGTGATTCATGATGTTTGTGGATGTTTCTAGATCGTGCTATATTTGTGTTGATCGTTGTGCTCGTGATTGAATATTTTCTCTTGCATGTTCATGTTTTTCTTGTTCTCTGCTGACAGGGTGTTGTAGCATGTTGTGGATTCTCAAGGAATAATTTTTGAAGGTGGTTCATGTTTTAGAATGTTATTTTGGGTCATCACTATGTTCTGGCTGACCTTGGTTGACTCACATTAATAATCTTTATTGTTTTGGGCCGATAGTTTGTATTAATTTTATTATTTTGTTGAGGTTGACACATAGTGATGTAATTTCTTGTTGCAGATATATATAAGTGATTTCTTATACCATTTGAATGCATGGTGTGCACAAATAATGTTCTAAATCATTTGAAGGTAGACTAGAGTGTGAAGAAGAGTGAAGAAGTGTTCCTGTGCTTAAGCGAAACTATAATCAGGCATTAGCAGATGCTATTTTTCTCAAATCAAATCTTTTGGATGTAATCCAAATCTTTTGTAAGATAGTGAGTCTTCCTTTTTTAATTGAGCAGTGAGCTCTATGAAGTGTTGGAAATAGGATTCCATTTAATTGCAATCCTAAACATTATTTATTTCATGTGTCTCCTAAGTCCTTGGAAAGTGTTCTCAAACACTAGGATTAGAGAGAGATTAATTTTGCATGAAATAATCATGTTAATTGACATTTGTAATTAATTCTAAATAATAGGATCATGTGAGGGCATCCAAGATGAGTTTCTAAATAATGGGAGCACATGGGGCACCCACATGGAAGGTGGCACTGACCTTGAGTTTAGATAACTATTTGGAGTAAGAGATAACACTTCTGTAATGCATGTAAAGATCCTAGGAGTTAGGGTTTGATGTTTACATGCATTAAGTTCAGTTTAGTTTAGTTTAGTTCAGTTTAGTCTAGATCAGTTCAGTTCAATTCAATTCAGTTATGGTTTGGTTATCTTCAGTTAGTTTTAGTTGAATGCTAGTTGACTTCAGTTAACTTGGAATGCATGACTAATGACTTGAGTTGAATGATAGATAACAGGTAACTTCCTTCAGTTAACATGGGATGACCATTCTTGCATGAATGGTGGAGATAGATGTTTCAGTTAACAGAAAATGACTTGGACCCACTTTGGGCACCCAAGTTGGCTTCTTGGAATTAACTCCTTTGCATGTTAAGATATTTCAGAAGGCTAAGTTAAGTGGGCCCACTCTTGGGTGCCTGCTTTGAGGATAAAGCCTTGAAGATATTTACAGAATAAAGGTTGAGTTACTACTTCAGTTTGGGATGCCCAAATGGATGTAGATGATGATTTGGCATTGTTCTTCATGGTTAAAATCTACTTGGAAGAGATATGCAATAGGGATTGAGCTTTGTAATTGTAACTCTTTTGGAGTTTACAAAGTTGTTTATTGCCTATATATCTCAAGAAAGTTGAAGAGAGTTTGTATCAGTTTTATTGTAGGTTGTGAAGAAGATTTGTTGAAGGTAGAAGAAGCATCTCAAGGAAGAATTGGAATTATTATAATCTACTTTAGAGATTAAATAATACATTGATTCTTGGTGGGGTTTTACAAATGATAAAATGAATTAATCAGATAATCACCCACAAAGAATCTGTAACAAAGAATACATATTTAGATCAACAATCATAAAGTTTTACAAAGTATTAAGCTACATAAACACCTCAATTTTTAACATTTGGTATCAGAGCTGAGGTTGGGTAGAGTATTGGGACACCCTTCTCTTAAAATATTGGAGGTTTTTTGGCTGTAGTCGGAGCTTTTACTATTTTTGTTATTACTGGTTTTGGAAAATATGTTTGTTACAAGAGGTATATATTCTTGCTTTAGAGGATGTTTATCATGTGTCATTGAGAGCTTGGATTCACAGGTTTGGTGTGAGCTTATGAGAAAAATGTGCTTTTGATTATGTGCATCATGATGCCATGGGATTACTCAGTATCATGGTTCAGTGGGAGCATTTGGCAATGAAATGGATTCTTGGTAGTAGGATGGTTTTGTTATTATGTCATGGTATACTCTTGATTAGCGGTTTAGAGTTGTGGCATGGTACATGTTATGATAATTTTGATCATGAGGAAATGTCTAAAATTTCATATGCTTTTGATAGTGATGGTTTGATGTTTATCTTGTTTCCATGTATAGCTTGGTATCACGGTTCAGTGGGAGCTTTGGTAGGATATAGTGATCTTCATGAAGAGGATGGTAGTCACAATGCCATATGTGACTCGATACTATAGTTCAGTGGGAGTTGTTGGTAGTGACGTGGATGCATCATTGGTAAGGTTATCCTCATGTGATTGGGGATATGGTTTTTTCTTGGTTTAGAGTGGGTGCTATTATGTCATGGTTTACTCTTGTTGCATTTAGAGTTTGGCATGGTTCTCTTGAGACTAGGATGTTTAAGTGTGTTATGGTGCATGTGATCTCCTAGGAGGAGATGGTTAGATCATGGATGTCATGTTTGTGTTCAAGATTGGATCTTTGACATTGATCTTATGTAGTTCTCTTAAGTATTGGGTACATTAATCATTTGCTTGATTACTTCATGATAGTGCTATGTTGTGTTTGGAGTTTGCCATGGATTGGTTGGTTACAGGTCCTCATGGATACTTGGAGAAATAGGTGAGGCTTGAGTTCTCTTATGGTAAGAGATATATGTTGGAATAGTTACTAGTAAGAAAAACTATTTTCAACAAAAAAGACCGAGGAGCCTACACCTTGGTTGAACATGAGTTCAACACACTCGACAGTTTCACATGCCTCCAAAGAGGCAGTTTGGATACAAAGACTTGGGAAAGGTATTGGTTTTAATTGCAAGTAAGTTATTAAACTTGAATGTGGTAATCTTGAAGTGCTATGTGTTTAGCCAAAAATCCTATGTATCATGCTTGTACTAAGCAAGTTGATGTTAAGTATCACTTTGTGCAAGAAATGGTTGAAAGTGGGAAGGTATTAATTGAGAAAGTTGACACTTTAATTAATGTTGTAGATTGTCTTATGAAACTAGTTCCTACATATAAGTTCTCTTGGTTTAATCATTTGCTTGGAGCTTCATGATTATGTAGGTTGCATTTGAAGTTGGTATGGATTGATTAGTTGGTGCAAGAAGGCCATTGGCCTTAAGTTCTGTACTTGATTTATAATTATTCCTCATTTAGAATAATTGTAATGTATAATGTCAAGTGGGAGAATATTGGAAATAGGATGCCATTTAATTGCAATCTTAAACATTATTTATTTCATGTGTCTCCTAAGTCCTTGGAAAGTGTTCTCAAACACTATGATTATAGAGAGATTAATTTTGGATGAAATAATCATGTTAATTGAAATTTGTAATTAATTCTCAATAATAGGAGCATGTGAGGACGTCCAAGATGAGTTCCTAAATAATAGGAGCACATGGGGCACCCACATGGAAGGTGGCACTAACCTTGAGTTTCGTTAACTATTTGGAGTAAGAGATAACACTTATGTAATGCAAGTAGTGATCCTAGGAGTTAGGGTTTGATGTTTACATGCATGAAGTTCAGTTCAGTTTAGGTCAGTTTAGTTCATAATCAATTTAGTTTAGTTTAGTTTAGTTTAGTTCAACTATCTTCAGTTAGTTTTAGTTGAATGCTAGTTGACTTCAGTTAACTTGGAATTCATGACTAATGACTTGAGTTGCATGACAGATAACAGGTAACTTCCTTCAGTTAACAGGGGATGACCATTCTTGCATGAATGGGGGAGAGAGATGTTTTAGTTAACAAAAAATGACTTGGACCCACTTTGGGCGCCCAAGTTAGCTTCTTGGAATTAACTCCTTTGCATGTTAAGATATTTTAGAAGGATAAGTTAAGTGGGCCCACTCTTGGGTGCCTACTTTGAGGATAAAGCCTTGAAGATATTTACAAAATAAAGGTTGAGTTACTACTTCAGTTTGGGATGCCCAAATGGATGAAGATGATTTGGCATTGTTCTTCACAGTTAAACTCTACTTGGAAGAGATAGGTGATAGGGATTGAGCTTTGTAATTGTAACTCTTTTGGAGTTTACAAAGTTGTTTATTGTCTATATATCTCAAGCAAGTTGCAGAGAGTTTGTATCAGTTTTATTGTAGGTTGTGAAGAAGATTTGTTGAAGGTAGAAGAAGCATCTCAAGGAAGAATTGGAATTATTGTAATATACTTCAAAGATTAAATAATACATTAATTCTTGGTGGAGTTTTTTCTCGAAAGGGTTTCTCCACGGTATATGCTGTGTATCTTCTAATATCCTATCTAATTCTTCTATACAACTTCTATCTTCATTCTACAAATGATAAAATGAATTAATTAGATAATTACCCACAAAGAATTTGTAACAAAAAATACATATTTAGATCAACAATCATAAAGTTTTACAAAGTATTAAGCTACATAAACACCTCAATTTTCAACAGGCAGTGCGCCTAAATGCATGTGCATTCCCCATTCATATTTCTTTATACTTTTAATTGAGTATAATCTTGTGGACTGACATCCACTGTGGTTTTTCCTCTAACAGGGTTTCCACATAAAAATCTTGGTGTTATGTGTGTTTCTGATGTGTTGTTGATTTATGCTTTCATGGTTATTGATCATATTTGAGAATAAGGTTAATAAGTTGAATAAGCTTGAAATTTTGTGACAACTAATTCATCCCCCCTCTCAGATATTTGCCCTTTTATTGCCAACAAACTCTGTTATAGGTATGGTTTAAAACTAGTTGGGTTCTATCCAAGAGGGCTAGATCTAAGGTGGTTTGATCAAACCCTCTTCAATTGGAATCCTTTAAATGAAACTTTTCAAGGCTTAAATCATTATATTTTCTAAAAATATGTGATTTCAACAAAAAATAGGATCTCCCAGAAATTGTAAGCCAGTATTGTGGGATCACCCTTCACATAAGCTTGAACATGATGATAGGATCTTGAATGCTACAACAGATGATTGATAAATTTGGTGTTAAATACTCTTGACATTAATATTTTCTCTCATAAAGTTCACCTCTTTCTCGTTGATGTTGAATTGATAGAATAACTATGTATTTGTAGGTGTTTATCTAGTTTCCCAAAAATTAGACTTCAAAAAATGACATCACAAGATATGAAATTTGAATCATTAAAATAACACCAAAAACATATTAAAATTTGGGATCTAGGACTTAAGGAGGACCCATTCACCCTTGGGCAAATGGGTCCTAGCCCAAAAGTCCAAGACACATATGATCCAAGGTAATTAAAATATTAATTGTATTAATTAAATATAGGTTTCCTTTTTGGAAAATGAGATAAATAAGGCTTTAGAATGCATAATTTGGAAAACTAAGAGCTTAATTAAGTCTAATTAATTAAGGGACCCAAACATAGTGTAAAATTGTAAAGGTATACAATTTCCTATACTACATCTAATATGAAGAAAATTCAATTATATTATCTAAATTATTAATGCCCGTCATATACATTTGCAATTTATTTTTATGGAGCAATGCACTACGCAATTAGGCTATTCATTCTAATAAATATTTTTCTTCACAAAACTCAACATGACTAACACTTTTTAATAAAGACTCATGTAAAAATAACAATGATCATTGTACTCTTTTTAACTTTCTAACCATCTCATGTTTCTAGAGGATTTCCTTAACATAAAAATCCTTTAAATATTAGTTTGCAAGGAATAAAAAACATTTAGCCATGTAGTGCATGGATACAAACCTGTAAAATAGATTCTAAGTAGTCATAACTACAACTACTATGTAACAAGGTTTAAAACATTCATAGTATTTCTCAAATGTAATTAAAGAGTTCCAATTCTTTACAACTGTCATTATAAATCATAGCTCTTTTAACCCTAAAATCATGGTGATAAGGCTATGGGTTTCCTATTGACTTATCATACCAGTTTTGTTTTTTCTATATAGTATGAAAGATCTATGATGCAATCTACACTTCACATTGTCGCAATTTGGATATCACAACTTTCAACATGCATACAAAACCATTTGATTTATTAATTAATAAGATATGTAATCTGACTTATAGGGCTTTCCCAACATGTTAATATTTTCATTTTCTTAGAAACTAAATTTCAAACCATAAAGAGTAAATCAACTCAAACAAATGTTATATCAAGACAAAAGCTCATAATGCCAAATGGAAAGTTGATAGTTTACTAAAGGCTATATCTACATTTAGAAATTTGTAAGTATCATCTTGGGTTGTGAAGGTACACATATAAGCCAATGGCTAATACATTTTAGAGGTTACAAAAGATTACCCTCAAAGACTAGTTGATAACCACTTTTAAAATCCATCTAATGAAACCATTGAGCACCAACATTTGTGATCAGATTACCTAAAGTACTCAATATGAATTCTAAGCATACATTCTATCAATGAAACCATCGACGCAAGTAATAGAACTTGTATATTTATTTAAAAACTATTAATACCAACGTTTGTGATCAGATTACCTAAAGTACTCACTATGAATTCTAAGCATACATTCTATCAATGAAACCATCAACGCAAGTAATAGAACTTGTATATTTATTTAAAAACTATTAATGTTAAGAAATTTTCTTCATGTATTTTGATTTTAAAATATGCTAGCTATGGCTAAAAGAAAGCAAAACCAGTGAATATGGTAGGAAGTTTTCTGCCAAATGAAGTATTATAACTACACTAATTATCCAAGACACCCAAAAATGTATAAGAATAGTGACAAACAACTTACCCATGACACCAAAATACTCCAAAAGCCTGCTCTAAAAATAAATTCTCATAAACTCTTAACCAAATACCCAAAGACTAGCCTCTAAAGCGGACCCAAATGCACATGTGAATTGTGGGTTGCTTTCTCCACCATTTGCATTATAATAAAAGCATGGAAATCATGGGCATAGAATCCCATCATAGGATAATCGAAGGTGGAAAGGAGTTGTCTTATCTCCATCACTCTTCACTTCCACATAGGCAAGGAGGATGATGTCGCTTGCTTGAAAGTTTCTGAGGTCTTTTCAACACACCCTTTTCATGCTTATACTCCCCTCATCATATTCCCTGAGATCACATTCTCTGCATTTCTTCCCATGTTTCTCTGCTCTAATACTAACTATGGTATTCCTAAGACTAACTTCTTGTCATCCTGTCGTCTCTTTCCTACCTTAAAGCTGCCCCAAAGTCGCCACAACTCCAGTCACCTTTATTCCCACCTTCCCTCTGCATTTTTTCCTTGTCTTAAACTCTGTCCAAAAACAATTTTCAAAGAGATCACGACCCTATTCTTCCCCTACAATTCGTTCGCTTTCCTTTGACCTGCAGTTTTAAGCGCCAAGAAAAGGGTTTCCATGCCCTCTTAATGGCACGGGCCCCCCTCACTTAGCTGTGCCCATTCTTCTTTAATCGAGGTCGTCTCTTTGCTGGTTCACTTACATTAATATTGGTCAATGGCTCTATCTTCTCTCATGTTGAATTTTTTTTAGTAATTGATTTCTTTTGATATTTTATCTATTTGATGTGTTGTTGGAAGGGACCTTATGTGGGGATTTGACAATAACACTTTAATGTGAAAGAAAAATTCTCGTGATGATCAAGTGAGAATTGATCTATGCATACAATATGTTACAATTAAAGTGATACTTACAATGCAAGATGTTAATATTAGTCAATGTATGTATTGTTATGGGATAAGAATAATATTTGACAGGTATATCATTTCATTTAATCAAGTGATATTTGATGAGGTAGAAATTTGAATGAAGTGTCGCCGACACTCGTCGACACAAAGGTTGTGTGATCTGTTAAGTTATCATGAATCACTCAAGTAGTGGCCCGAGTCCACATCAGTCTTTTATCTAATAAATGCATCTCTTCTAAGAGTTTGATTCTCCTCTTTTGTAGTGGGATCATGCTCCTTTGGACCTTTGGAGTTGTTCTTGTTTTAGTCCTTTTCTTGAACATTATGGACTGATGTATTGTTATTTTTGTTGTTTTATTGGCAGCTATTTGGCTGCCTTCTTTATTGTAATTAGTATTTTTCTTGTTTCAATATATAAAAAAAAAAGTGACACTTGATAGACTTTTAGTTTTGAGTACAATAAGTTAACAAATTAGACATATCATTCAAGGACTTTTTAAATTTCAAAAACAAAAATAAATTCTAATAAAAATTTAAGATAGACAAAAAAATCTAATTTAATTAAATTGAATTTGTACAAACTTTCTAACAAATTTTTATATTCTCCTAACTTTAATATTAATACAAAATATTTATATTATTTAAAAATTTAAAAAAAAAATTTAAAAAAATTACTTAAAAAATATACATATAAATTTTTATTTATTTTTAATACTTCAAACTATTTTATTTTATCTTTGAAAACTTGACCCAAAGCAATAACCGGGATACACAAGAAGTTTTGATCTAATTTATTTCCTACAATCATCAATACCTTCCTTACGCTCTCGTCGATAGAGAGAGACTAGACACATTAAAAAAAACAGTTTATAGAGAGAGAGTAGAAATTGTGAGATAGTGAGGATGAAAACCATCAAACTAAATGAAAGTAGGCAATAGGCAAAGAAAAAATAGGTTTATGAACAACATACATAGTATATTAGAGTGAAGGCAGGCTTAAAAATACACCAAAGAATTTAAGAAAGAAAGTCAATCTTCAAAATAAAAATAAAATCTAAATGTAGCAAGAGTCAAAAGTATGCTTGAGTTGAGTAGTACTGGGATGGGTGACCTCCCAGGAAGGTTCAATGCTTCACCTCTATGACCATCACATAGATGCAATGAGTGCTAAGAGGGTCATTCATTATCATGAGAGATGGGTTCTTGTGAAGCACTACTGATGAAACATGGATCAATGAGTTTGACTCAAAAAACTGCATGGTTGAATCTTGATAGCAATGCCATAATTTGACATGTCGTGGGAAATACCTACTACTTATCAATTGATGGGCTAGAGGGGCTCTATTATGAATGGTTCATAAGGCACAACACTCAGGTTTGCAAATGGGGTTGCAAGCTACGTGGGTGTAACCTTGGGAAAACTCCATGATTAAGTGTGTTTGAGTTAGAGTAGTATTGGGATGGGTGACCTCCTAGGAAGGTCCAATGCTTCATCTTTGTGAGCATCATCTAAATACAATGAGTGCTAAGTGGACCATTCATTATCATGAGAGACGGGTTCTTGTGAACCACTACTCATGAAACATGGATCAATGAGTTTGACTCAAAAAACTACAAAGTTGAATCCTAATAGCAATATCATAATTTGATATGCCGTGGAAAATACCTTCTACTTATCAATTGATGATCTAAAGGGGCTCTATTATGAATGGTTCATAAGACACAACACTTGTTGAAGGTTTTACAAATGAGATTGCAAGCTAGTTGGCTTAATCTTAAGGGAACTCCATGATTAAATATGCTTGAGTTGAAGTAATACTTGAATGATAAAAATTACACAGTTGAATGCTATTCCTCATAGCAATATGATAAGTTTTAACCAATTCACTGGATTAACGCTAAGGAAATGTTTTTCCCTTCACAATTCTTATATCGAGCAACTTGTTTTAAAAGATTCTGTTTGTGGATATGGACGACTCCAGCCATGTGATCCCACCAGATACCTAGAATACTGTAACTCACTACTTTGACTGAATGCACACATACTCATTATTTAATTTGTACACTGGAAAATTAGAAGCTGAAAGTACGTCTGTTACAGGTTTGCTCTATTAATATTATTATTAGTGCATTGATTATGGCAACCATTGGTTGATCGACATTAGAGAGTTTGTTCTCTTGTTCATTTTAGACAGACACAGAAAGTAGCTGCCGTAGATGCTAGGAAACAGCTTGTGTGTGCCTTGTTTTCTCCCTGCAACAAGATCTGCAATATAATCACCAACCTGCACATGCATCTGGATACGTGTTGTCCCTAGGGAGATAAGTTGTCTTACTTTTGGACAGAAGTAGCGTGCTGAAGAAGTTGTAAAGCGTTTGGACCTCAATGTAGTAACCGTTGAAACCTGCAGACCCATTCAGATCTATATTCTAAGTATTGCAGATAGGAGGACAGACAACTGTTTCCTTGCTCAGTCAAAGGCGTCGACAAATTACACGATAAGACTGGTGACTAAATACTGTTTTTAATAAATGTTAAAAATATTAATTCAGTAAACGTATGCGTGTGCAGGACGCATGGGAGTACACAAAACCAGTACCTGAATAGAAAAGATAGAATTTGATTTTGTATTAGTTCCCCCCCAAGATAATCTTAGAATTTGCTGAAAATAGGAGAACAACTGTCGGTTAACCAGTTTGCAATGAGCATAAAATCAAATTGCAGTAAGCGCATCTAAGTCGTATGAAAGGTGTCACTTGACATGCTATTTAGCAATTAAATTCCAGGCATGTATCAGACTCTTGAACCTTTCATGAAGATTTTCTATTCCAAGTTGTGTACTAAAAAGTGTCGAACAAATCTTGGTACAACTGCAAAGATTCCTTTTGGAGCTCCTAAGTTTAGCTCCCATGGGATAATTAGCCGATAGGCTTTACCTTTGGACTTGGCAGTCCAAAATCCACCTGCAAACCTGTCTCACGCCTGCAAACAGGTATTCGCCGCCTGAAAACAGGTATTTACCGCCATCTAACCATTTGAGGTTACCCGAAAACAAATTTTGTCTTGCATTTATTATTTGCTGCAAAAAAAATCGTACGTCAGACTTCCGAATCAAATCGGATTTTGGTAGCCCTAAAACCCAGATATTTGAAGATCCACTTTTCATTCAATGTTAATAGATTGAAGCGGCAACAGTAGGGAGTTTGGTTTTGGTTCGTCTCATTTGAAAAAAAATCTATTGTGATAGGGTTTTGTAAAATTTTCTGCAAACTCTGCCCATTTTCTCTCATGGACATCGTTGAGAGCATAACCAATTTGCGCAGAATATTGAGGTAAGTCATTTGCCATAGTTTCAATGAGTTTTATTTGTTAGGAATCTGTACACAACCAGATCATTCTTTTTTTTTTTAATATTTAATTTCATCCTGAAACAATTGTGTTGTTATCTACCCGCGTCGGGAAAAACAACTTTCTGGCAGCAGAGCATTCCTCGCCCCACGCCTGAAAGAAAACATTAATTCACTTTCTTCCTCCTCCTGTTGATCATGTCCTTTACACATCAACTGCTGCTTCACCAGATTTGTGTAGGCAGAACAATTTGTGTATACCCTATTTTCCATTTGTGATGTGGTAGTAGCTGCATACCCAAAAGCAGAAGAAGGAAAAAAAGAGAATATAGTTAGGCAAAAGCATAAAATCAGAAGTCCATTCAAAACATATGTATTTAATTGAGATACAAGTTTTAGAGTATTTAACGACTTGAGAGACAAGCAAGTCTGAACTGTTTGCATCCTTCCATTTGAATTGTTTGCATCCTTCCAGAAAAGGCAACTATTGATCAAACATGCAAAATGGCTTAGCTTCCCTCACCACATCATAGCACTTGACTATGAAATTCTGCCCAAGGATAGGCAGCCAGTCCCCATAGGCCCTACCTTTATCTATTTCAAAATGGCATACCCATCCCCCATACAAATTCAGATTGAACGCACCTATGGACTGAGATTTCCATAAAAATCTCAAGTAATCGACCCTATGGATTGAGATTTCCATTACATCACCTTACAAAACTAATCCAATTTTACGACATATAATGGCCTCTGAAGATCATTACCCATTGAAGAATGCACAAAAACAATATAGCTAATGCAGAGAAGTATTATAAGCTCAAAATTTGTTTTCCTTTGTCTTTGGTTTGCTTCTAGTAAAGGTTTTTGAATGCAAGAATGCAAGTATCAAAGTTTGGAGCAAAAACTGAGCTTGAATGCAATTCAATAGCAAAGAGGAATGCAATTTGATAGAAAAAAGATGAATGCAAATTTTTGAGAGGGATGCAATGCAATTTGGAAAGGGGAAGGTGTAAAAGCGGCAAGCTTTTGTGAATTCATATACTGAAGCAAAAAGCTGTAAATAAATTTGAGGGATATCAGATTACAACTTCTTTATGAAACCTTCACTTCATGCAAGCTTTTATGTTTTCAATTGTGGTGAGCTTAGTATGGTTATAAGACAATTAAAACTGCTTGTTTTGAATGTTCAAGGAGCTTTTTGAGCCTTTGATTGTAGTTTTAGTCTGACAGTAAATATAGTTTTTTGGGACTGAGTTAACTGTTACAGTTTAATATTAAAAATAGGATTTTTCTTGTCAAGAAGCTTTGTAGTTGTTAAATGTGTGGGGGATAAACAGTGTAGAATTTTAGACAAAGCTTATTAATTTCTAATACATTTCCTGTACAGTTTTTTCACAGTATTTCATGTAAATGGAGACACTAGGATAGTTGAGATTAATTTTCAATCTTCACTTACACATTTTTATTAGAACACATGCTAATTAGAATGTCAGAAGGATTAAATATTAATGACAGGTGATTCTAATGGCATTGCTACGAGATCCTTTAGTGTCATTGACAATAAAGGCATGATAGGATTTTCAGCTTTGTGGGTTCATTGATGTCTTGTCTTTATGTACCTCTGCATTAATTTATTTAATAATATTTACTTGTTTTCTAAACTACGGAAATTGATGGCAATGGGGAAGGGAAGCATAGTACATTTCATTTTCTAGTCTGTTTATTGGAAATCTCCTCTTGTTTTATTGGAGAAAATCAATGTGTTAAAAGAAACTGTAGATGTAAGCCACTCTGAATTAATTTAAAAAAATATAAATGTTCAAGTTCTTCAACAATGTCGATGATTTAAGATAAGATTTAGCGGATAACTTATTCAAGCTCCTCCCCCATGTCAACGGGTTCAAATAATTCAATGTTATCTGCCACTCAACCAGATGTTATAGAGGCCAACAACAATGTGAGATTACGTAGATTCATTCTAAACAAAATAACTATACATCAGTTATTTGAGCCAATTTACGCGCTTCTGTTTTTGTCTGGGAAACCTTTTCTTCGCTGTTAAGTAAAGCGATCCTTTTCAAACAGTCCGCTGAATTGAAAAATTCAAAAAGGAAACGTTTGAATCTAAGTGCCAAAGAGTATTCGTCCACTTTTATAAAAGATATTCCATGTCAAAGCATTATGTGCTACTAGCTTCCAAGAGTTCCAATCTTTGGGTGAAAGGCACTTTAGTGAACTTTTTGTCTACTTATGGTAATAAGAAAGGCATCCCTGGGATTCCTCAGGTCGGGCGTGTTTCATGCCTACCTTTATTTTGGTAAGCCTTTGATTAATGAAATGCTTGGAATGACCTTTTCAGATAGAGATGGATGGAATTGTTCTCACGAAATCTACTATAGACTGGATTTTCTTAGTGTGAGGGCTTTCTTTTTACATGTGTGGTAGACCCAATTATCACTCAAACCAGGTCCATTTTCTTTTTTCTATTGTCCCCAGACAAAGTGGGGACAACAGACCATTTTCATGAGCAAACACCTCAATTTACCACTTGACGAAGTCCCTGTACACAACCAGCAGTAGGTATACTTAGAAATTTAGAATAGGCTCTAATATAGTAGCAAATTGAAACATTGTAGAAGTCACAAATCTAGAAGCAGGCTTTCAGTTGCAAGTATGAATGTGTAAAGTTCTCTTGGGACAGTCCTAACATTGTTTCCTTTTTAATCAGAGGAATCAGAAGTTCAGTGACTTGGAGCAGCCCATTTAAGGTCCTCCTAACGTTCTTATTTTTTAATCGGAGAAATCAGAAGCCCAGTGACTTGGAGCTATCCCATTTAAGATTCTCCTAACATTGATTAATAATTAAGGTCCTCCTAACATTGCGTATTTTTTAATCAGAGAAATCAGAAGCCTAGTGACTTTAAGCCAGCCCATTTAAGATCCTGCTAACATTGTTTCTTTTGTAATCAGGAGAATTGGAAGCCCAATGACTTGGAGCTACCCCATTTAAGATCCTTCCAACATTGTTTCTTTTTTAATCAAATAATTGGAAGCCTAGTGATTTGGAGCCAGCACATTTAAGATTCTCGTAACATTATTTTTTTAATAAAAAATTTGAAAGCCCACCAACTTTGAACCAGCCCATTTAAAATCCTCCAATGATTGTTTCTTTTCAGCCCATTTAAGACACTCGCTAGCTTGTGATTGTTATCTTCATCAAGGCAGTAATATATTCAGTGGCATGTTCTTGTAATGGATTTGTATGGATGTTTCCTTGTGGAACTTCCCTCAGTAGTTAAATGAATTTAGAAGTTACCTGCATGGAAAGGAACTAAACGCAAAGCATGTGCATCCTTCAATGTTAGCTGTCAACTACATAATCACAATGGATACTGCGGCAGGGGTCAATGTTGTAAACCCAACAAAGGAAACTACCCTAGCAAAAATAAGGGTCCCATGGAAGAGACTCTTCTCTTTGAACTGTTCAAACGTGGATGAGTGGAAATAGGAGTTATTTTACCATGCCATCTTGTTTCAGTGAGAATGTTGGACTTCTTGGGGTAACTCGAATTGGTAGCCTTTGTGTGGTGCAGATTTCTGCGGGGTTCATGGTATTCTTTTCAATCTTGGGTAGGGGATCCTTTTGTTGAGGGATAGGGTGATGGAGCCCTAGAGGCATTTTTAAAATTTTCATTTGACTTGCACAAGGTCATGTATTATTATTTTTGACACATTTGTCACTATATTTGTTTGCTAATACATGAAAATTTGGAGCTCTCTTTGCATCACTACCTTTCCCAATTTTTGTAGCATTGTATTGTGTCCTATTTGGTCTAGTTGGTAAGCCTGTTTTTTAATCCCATTAGTTGGAGAAATGTTCTTTCCATCCTGTTTTAAATATCTTGTGGCCTCTAAATATGGTTTGTTGATGTCTTTGTTCCAGCGGCAATTGGTCTTTCCTTTCTACAGTTCACAAACGATGAACTCTCTTCGTAACCTATTCATTATTGGAGTTTCTTTGTTCCTTGGACTGTCCATCTCTCAGTACTTTAATGAATTTTCTACAGCACAAGAAGCTAAGGCTACTTTTGAGCAAGGCATGTTGGCATCTTCTTCTAAAGAACCTCATCCTTTCGATGGACATGTTCATATAGGAGCCAGATGGGTGAGTTTGACATGCTACTTCTTATTTTTCAAAAAAATTGTATGCTAGCTCAAGGCACGGTATTGTTTGATCATGCAAATTTAATCTGTCTCTGTTTGATGGTAGTTCAATGATTTTCTAAACACAGTTTTCACTTCAGCACCAACAATTGCACTAATAATTGCAGTAGTCCTAGACAATACACTACAAGTTCACAAAGCAAAGAAGGATAGGGGAATGCCTTGGTGGGTTGAATTTCAAACATTCAAAGGGGATAGTCGTAATGAGGAGTTCTACACACTTCCATTCAATCTCAATACATTCTTCCCACCTACATGAAAATATTTCTGATCTTTATAAATGTGAGTGTACAAATGAAATTGGAGTGATTGCATCTCAAACATGTGAGTAGATTTGAAGTTGATATGAATTATGGTAGCTTATTGATCAGTGCTTGTGTTGGCAATCAAAAAGAAAGAAGAAGCTCGCCTACACTTGCTCTCACAATAGCATGTTTAGGTATGTACAATTAATTACACACTCTTTCAAAGTTTATACATTTTTAATTATCCCCTTTTTTAATAGAGTAACAATACTAAAACTAATTAATTACAAAATTGATCTTCTACAGGTCGATCGCTGATGGATAAAAGAAGAAAAAATACCCTCTTACTAAATTTTATTTTTTGTTAAATTTACATATCAAGTTAAATATTTACATTTTATGGATTTCTCATCTAACAATGTTATTTTTCACTACATACAAACTTCAGGGCTTGAAAAGAGGACCTTTAATAAAGACATTGCGAAGCTCTTTTTTACTTTGACTGGTGCAAACTTGAAACTACATGTTCAAAGTAATCTAATCAAGATTGTGTTTCACTTCATAGACATTCCATGTCTTTAAAAGAGGAGCTTCAAAAAAGACAAATAGATGCTCTTATGTAAATTTGTCTTATGCAAACTTGCTACAAATTGTTCAAAGGGATTTCATTGTTTAAAAAAAAAAAAAATCCAACAAAATAATGTATCTACTTGTATCCCTTGAACCTCCTATGGGTGCAATTGCTAGTTGATATTTACTTAGGTAGAAGCATCTTAGGTTTTGTATATGCGAGCACGTGAAAGACTGAAAGTTATGAAACAGATGAGTATTGATGAGGAGTTGTGTTATACACACACACACACACACACACACACACACACACACACACACACACATATATATATATATATATATCATGATTTTATACAAAATGTAAATCAAAATTTATCAACATCCTTAAAGTTTACATTAAAAAGTATAAAAATAAAAAAATGAAGAAATTATGACTCAATGTAGTAGCAGTCGCTAGAAATCCACTTAATTACCTCACCAAAATTTCTTCATCCATCTAGAACACCCAAAACCACTCATGTCTAAGCAAATATTCTAGTTAACCACCAAATCTTCATTTATAACATCCCAAACTACTTCAATCCATTTAAATATTCTATTTGACTATCAATTTCTATAGAACATAATAAAAAGTAAAAAATAAAACATGCTGACCAATCATAATTGTGAATTTCTGAGAAGCTTCTCTTTGATTTTTTTTGAACCAAATAGAACTCCATCAAGCTATTTAATGTAGTGTAGAAAAATGTATCCCTCTACATTTTCACACTTAATTTGGGAATTATTAACATTAAAATGGACCTAATGTCACTTTGATCTAGTGTTGTGATGTGTTTTACACATTCACATTAGGTTTTGGACCCTTTTAAACTAAATAGACTTATTTTTTTCTTAATTTAATGATGTAAAGTGTACTTATTTACACCTTCACATTAAGTTTTGGGCCCTCTTACACTTATGACCATCATGTCATCATTAATAGGCCCCTAAGACCCTTTATTATGCATCTCAAGGCTTATTTCAATCGAGATCCCAACATAATCAACAAATATACTAAATATCTCAACTCCCTGATATTTCCTCTAACCAAAAAGGCCTAGTGGGACCCATATGCCACCTTGGGCACATGAATCCCACCCAAATGGGACCTATATGCAACCAGTGGCGTATGAGTCCCATTTGGCCCCTTTTTAGGGTTTTGAGTGGGAAATGAGGGTTTGGAATTCAAATTTCATGAGTGTCAGCATTTAGGATATGATAAACGATAAATTGAATGGAATGCCTATATAAACAAGGTTTCATATCATTATTTCACCTAAGCATTCATGATATCATCCTAAGTAGTCAAGAGTCAAGTAGGCATTCAAGGGTAGATTTCTTTATCATTTGTTGCAACAATTCAAAATCCATCATCATATCCGAGTAATTATGCATCAAGCATGTTGTTGAACTAGTTTTGTGATGTAGCATTCAAGATCCAGGATTATGCATTGTTCTACCTCTATTCAAGATCAAGATCTACATTTTACATGGCCACTTCATGTTAGATTACCGATTTACATCTCAAGACATCATTCAAGGTATCATTGTTCATGTTTCATGTTTCATTGCTTCATCATAAGGTTTAATTACCTAAACAAGGTTTGACTTAGGCAAATCCCTATTCTCTAACAATCAACAAGTTTTTCTCTCTCTACATGTGTTATTGTAGATCTAGGTGTCATAGAGCTTGAAGATCCTTTGAAGACTAAGTTACAAGATTGAAGGAAGTTGCTGACATTGTCACCTACAAGTTGCAAATCAAGGTTTTTGACTCAGAGATTTGGCAGGAAGGAAGTTATGAGAGATCACCAGAGAATATCAAAATTCTAGCCAAACTCTAATACTAGGACTAAATCACCACTTGTGGTGTATGAGTCCTAGTACTACCATTTTCCAGGTTTTAAGAGATTCAAAGCACTTATTAACATATTCCAACTTTGGCACAAAAACCCTAGTTTGGGACTAAATTTCATAGAATGGCATATGAGTCCCAGTGGACATCAAACAACAAGATTTTAGGGTTTTGGAACTTGTTTTGACATCTATCCTCTAGGTACCTTTCTGTTCATTACTAGTTTGTTATCCATATTATCAGTTTCATTTTCTAGGTCATTTAGTTAGGTTTTGAATGGTACTTTGCATGTCATTTACATTTCTTGTCTTCCCAAGCCCTAGCTTGGTGGTGAACCCCTTTTATATCTCTAATCATACCCTAGGACATCCCTATTGCAGATCTCTTTCCCTTTTACATCGTTGGATTGAGATCTCTGGGGTTTCCTCAAATGAAACATGAAGGAAATAGGTCTAGGTCCGTAAACACCTAGTTTTTGTTCCACCTCCCAAAATGTGGAACATCTAAACACCTATTTTCTTCATTTCATTTTAGTGAACCTAGCCTTTTGAACACCTTCTTTTATGATTTGGAGTACGTTAAAGTCCTAGATCTTGCTTACATTAGCTTTGCATTAGATCTTGCATTAATTAATTTGCATCTAGGGTTTCAAACTCTTACATTAGTGAAAGTCCATATAGGTTGCATTTTTTCATCTTAGATCATTTATTTTCATTGAAATTCTGCAATTGCAAAAATTCAACACATAATACAAGCTACAAACCTTAGAAACAACTAAGAAATTACTGAATTTGGTGCAAAAACCCTAATCTAGAACTCATATGCACCTCTGGGAGATTTAGTCCTAGTACAGGTTGTTTTTCCTACTTTCTGGGATTTCCCTGTTGTGCATTTTCTAGCATTTGACCCTTTCAAAAACCTTGACTTGGACTCATACAACCCTCTGAGCAGTTCAGTCCTAGATCAGGCCCAAAACTGTCTTTTACAACATTAAAAAACTTGTTTTTGTACTTCTTAAGCTTGTTGGTAACCTATATTATAAGTTTAGAAAGTTTTAGTAACTTTTGTTTTATGCATCTAGGTCAAAAACATCAATTTAGGGTAATCATTTTTGAATTCTTCCTAAATCAATGCACTAGCAAACATCATTGAATATGAAAATGTTCACATTTCTCAAACTTTGCATAATATGGATAAAAGTACTTTTCACTTTTGCATACATAATGTTTACATTTATAAAGTTTTGCATAAGTTTGATAAAAGTCTTTTTCATTTTTGGATACACATTTTTTGCATTCTTGAAGATTTGCATACATTAGATAAAAGTATTCTTCATCTTTGGATATACATTGTTTATGTTATTTAAGCATTGCATGAGATGGTTAGAAGTACTTTTCATTCTTGGTCAAACAATGTTAGTATCTTATCTATCTAGGCATGCTAAGAAAAGGTTCATATCCCCTCTCTATGAGAATGCTTTAATAGCGAAAGAGAATACAATCTTTGGCAATCATAACAATCATATTCGTTCTCTTAATATCTCTCCTATTTGTGAAGAAGGTATATTGGTGTTTAAAGAACCAATCAATGAGAGTTTTGAGAGTCCTAGTTGTTTCTCTCCTCCTACCTATCTTGTTGGACAATACATTGTTGAACAAGAGGACACAATTATAGGTAATCATGACAATCACATAACATGACAAGCAACCATTGAAACTTCGACTAGTCCACATTCATCTCCTTCACATCTTGTGACAATGTTTTAGAAGATGAAATTTTAAGTGAGGAAGATAAATGGGTGTTAGATGATCAAATATTTAAGATCTATGATAACCGTCATGTTTCTTCCCCTACCTATCCTATTTTAGAAGACGTTATGGGAAAATGGAATGAAAGATGGACAATCATGACAATCACATTGGTGCTTCTCCTAGTATCTCTCCTAGTTGTGAAGAAGATACTTTGATGTTAGAAAATGCAATTGATGAAAGTCATGAGAATCTTATGTGTGTCTCTCCCCCTAGGGAAAACATTATTGAACAAGACAATGACATCATTGATAAACAAGAGAATCCAATGATGGATAATTCCCTTACTTGTTATGAAGTTATTTTAGAAGAACTGACCTTTGAATGTGATGTAAGCAAGGGAGGTCCTGTAACAACAATCAACATAGTCCAACAACAATCTTCAAGTTACAAATCTCAAAACTCTTCACTTTTCACAAAATCAACCTATATCCTTGCAACACTAGAAACCCACTCAATTGGGTGTAACTACACAATGACCTCATTTCAAACCAAGACCCAAACCTTTTCAAGGACCCTTTTTAGTGGTCAAGAACATATCAACAAACCACTACTGGTTACTTTGAAGCAACTTCACAAAATCAGGATTTTCACACCTTTTAGGGCTCAAATTAGCCCTCTTTTACAAAGAGACTTATCTCCACACTTTAGCAAACTCTTTGAAACCTTAGGGAAGAAATTCTCACATGTCAAAACCCAAGAATCCACAATTAGTTCTCAGAATTTCACTTGACCAAGTGCCAAACTCATAAACCCTCACTTATAGCTACAAAACTAGGGTTTTGTTGGAAATCCCTTTACTAGACTTCACACAACCTTACCACTACCATAAAAAATTCTAAATAGCTCTGCACAAGCTTAAGGAATCATGAAAACTTGCTGCTCCAACTATATTTGTAGTTTAACATATAAAAAACCTCACTATTTCCTTTGGAAAAGTCACTTTTCCCACTTAGAGCTTCATGCTCAACACACTATAGACCTCCCCTGCACTCAAACCACTACCATCTACCTAAAACCAACTTTAATTCCACCCATTCCATTGAAATAAAAAAATCATAGGAGGTGGAATGGGTGTAAACTTATTTTAGAACAATAAAACTTTGTAATTTGAAATACATACCTGCCTACTGTACTTTTAACAATTAAATCCCTTAAATTTGATGTTGAACTCTGAAAATGGCTTTAAAACAAAGCGAACACCATCCTTCCATGAAATCCAATTCAACTAGGATCTATGTGATACTATACGGGCTGTACAGTTCCAATACAATATGAAAAACTTAGAAAATCACTAAAAACAAGGGTATTCTTTATTTATTTTGCTTTCAATCTTCAAGATCAACGTTCAATCAAGCTTTTACATCATATTTATAATTTTTCCATTCTAAACTAATTTTATCCACTGAACAAAACTGGCTTTTCAATTACATGACCATTTGCCTTCCTCAAATCTTCTTTTTACAACTTTACAATTTTGCATTTTTGCATAATTAGCAACTTTTCAACATTTTTGCACTATTTGAAACTTACACCCCCTAGACACCTAATATTCATCAAATATGCTTAATTTAACAACAAAAATGGTCATAGTGACCTTATTAGACAAAAGACACACCAAATCTAAAGCCTAGACCTAATCAACCTTGATTGACAATTTTGGTTCCAAGGTGCTCCTACACCATACACCCCAAATTGTAAGTTTTCCAAGTCCCTTGGAAAGATTAATGCGACTCGTCCTCCCTTGTACTCTTCTTTCCTATGTCCTTGCATTCTTCCATCAGGTTCACTTTGTTTTTTATTCTCACTGTCCTTAGCATGATTGGACCCCTATCTTTACTTGTTTCTTGCTCCAATCTATCATACTGTTTTATGCAATGTCCTTTACCTTCTCTGTCTTCAATTACTGTTACCTCACCTTCTTTTGTATTAGTAAACTTACCAACCGCCATCACTTCTCCTTGCTTTCCATGTTTAGACCACTATCCAATGCTTTGTTTGTCTGCCTCCTTGCTACTATCAATTGTACCTTTCCATTTACTAGTCACTATCAGACCTGCATCTGCTCTTTTCACTATCCTACCATCATTACAATTCACTGTACTCTTATCTATAGTCCTATCAACTTTGCAAACCCTTTTACTAGCATCATTTGATTGCCCCTTTACTATATTCACACCTATAGGACACTTGACTATCCCAACAAGTATTCCACCACATACTTCTTGCCTTTCCACAATCTTATCACCTTTAATTTTCTCCATACCAGACTGAGGAACTTTCTCACTCTCTTCCACACAAAGGCATTCTTTATGCCAACTGACTGCCCTTTGTTTTCACTCTTCCTCTCAAATTTGTCTTGCCTTGCATTGGTTGCTAATCCTTTATTCTTACTTTCATCAACACTCACATATTCCGTTTTCCCAATCATAATTATCTCACCATGCTCTTTTTCCTTTTCATCTAATGGAGTTAAGATGAATGTCCTACCATCCTTCTCAATTGTATGTGTTTTTCCTCCCATTGTACATGACTGACCTATCAAACTACCAGACCCTTCCTAACAACATATGACAACAATTCATGGGTAATATGTCACAAACAACTCTATCCTTGTATTGACCAATCTAAAAATCAACTATTGCTTGTTCACACACCACCATAGATTGATTATCACTAACCCAAGAGACTTTATATGGCTTTTCTTTAGACACTCTTTCCAAATGCAATTTATCCACCATTTCACTTGATACAATGTTATCAGTACAGCCTGAATCAACTATTACTTTGCATACCTTATTTTTGCATCTGTTGGTTGTCCTAAACAAGGCTTTTCTTTGGATTAGCTCTTTCTCCTTGGAGGTCTTCAACATTTTTATTTTTATCATCAACATCTCACCTACATTAGGAGTAACACGAAGACTATTGGAGTTTGAACTTTTAGCTTCTTCATGAAAATTTTGGGCTCTCCTATCAGGTTTCCTTTCTCCTCCATTTGAATTTGAACCAATCTTCCCAGGGCACTTCCAAGCAGGATGACTATATTCTTGGAAATGATAACATCTACCAACAAAAGTATTATAATGCCTTCCACCTTCAAATATGCCCCTTGTACCTCTATATCCTCCTCTTGATTTAGGTGCTTATTCTCTACTCTTATCAACATCTTCATGATCTTCTTTGGACTTCCTTGTGCCTCTTCGTCTATTCATGTTACCTCTGCCCCTTGTCTTTCTTGTCTTATCTTGATTCTATCTTTTTCCCTTACTGCCATTTGGAAACATTCCTCTACTGTCATAGGAGGGTTAAAACTGATTTCATATCTTATGTTCAATCTTAAACTACTCAAATAACTGGCCACTCTTTCAACCTCATGCATAACCTATGAAATTCCTCAGTATATGACATTACATCCAACTCCCTTTGCTTCAAATCTTGCAATTTCATAAAAGTTTGTATGGCATAATCGGCTAGTAAAAAATGAGCCTCTACTTTTACTACCATTCTATCCCAAGAGCTTATTTTAGACTTACCTTTCTTGATTGTATCTTCTTAAAAAAAAATTCACCATGTAAGGGGTTGGGTCCTTCAACTTTTTCTTTGCATATTTTACCTTCTTATTGTCCTCTATGTCTTCAAACTCAAAAAAGTTATCTAAAGCATCAATCCAAGCCAAAACCTATTCACTATCCATCTTACCTCTGTACAATGGCACTTCAACCTTCACTTTTGGAGTGTTGTCACCTCTTACTCCCTTTAGCATCTTGATCATCCTCTTTTCATTAAGGTCTAAGTCAACTTCATCATTCCAGACTCCAACTAGAGGGTTTCCTTCTTCCCCTTCATCTTCTTTATCACTCAGGTCTTTATTCACCATTTGTCTTCTCTGGTTCTTCTCTAGAGCTGCTATCCTTGCTAAGGTGGCTTCTTGAGACTCTTTGTAGAGCCTTTCCTTCTAAAACAACTTCTCTTTCAATTCCTTTATCTCCTTTTCCATTGCACTAGCCTTTGGAGGCATCTTCACATTTTTTCCTCTTTACCTTCCAATCACAAACTGCAACTTTCTTCTTTAAGGAACTAGTTCCTTTCTATGATACCACTTTGATGTAAGCAGGGAAGGTCTTGCAACAACAATCTTCAAGTTACAAATCTCAAAACTCTTCACTTTTCACCAAATCAACCTATATCTTTGTAGCACTAGGAACCCACTCAATCGGGAATAACTACACAATGACCTCCTTTCAGAACAAGACCCAAACCTTTTTAAGGACCCTTTTTAGTGGTCAATAACATATCAACAAACCACTACTGGTTACTTTGAAGCAACTTCACCAAATTAGGCTTTTCATGCCTATTAGGGCTCAAATTAGACCTTTTTTAAAAAGAGACTTATCTCTACACTTTAGCAAACTCTTTGAAACCTTGGGGTAGAAATTCCCACATGTCAAAACCAAAGAATCCAAAATTAGTTCTCAAAATTTCACTCAACCAAGTGCCAAACTCATAACCCCTCACTTATACCCACAAAACTAGGGTTTTATTTAAAATCCCTTTACCAGACTTCACAAACCTTGCCAATACCATAAAAAATTCTAAAAATCTTTTCCCAAGCTTAAGTAATCAAGAAAAATTGCTTCTCCAACCAAATTTTCACTTTGACATATAAAAACCTCACCATTTCCTTCAAAAAACTCACTTTTCCCACTTAGAGCTTCATGCTCAACACACTACAGACCTCCCCTGCACTCAAACCACCACCATATACCTAAAGCCAACTTAAATTCCACCCATTCCACTAAAATACATAAATCATAGGAGGTGGAATGGGTGTAAACTCATTTTAGAACAACAAAACTTTGTAATTTCAAATATAGACTTGCCTACTGTACTTTTAACAATTAAATCCCTTAAATTTGATGTTGAACTCTGAAAATGGCTTAAAAAAAATCTAACACCATTCTTCCATGAAATCTAATTCAACTAGGATCTATGTGATGTTGTACGGGCCGTACAATTCCAATACAATATGAAAAACTAAAAAAATGACTAAAAATAGGGGCATTCTTTATTTATTTTGCTTTCAAGCTTCAAGATCAACCTTCAATCGAGCTTTTACATCATATTTATAATTTTTCCATTCTAAACTAATTTTATCCACTGAACAAAACTGGCTTTTCAATTACATGACCATTTGCCTTCCTCAAATCTTCTTTTTACAACTTTACAATTTTGCATTTTTGCATAATTAGCAACTTTTCAACATTTTTGCACTATTTGAAACCCACACCCCCTAGACACATAATATTCATCAAATATGCCTAATTTAACAACAAAAATGGTCATAGTGACCTTATTTAGACGAAATACACACCAAATCTAAAGCCTAGACCTAATCAACCTTGATTGACAATTTTGGTTGCAAGGTGCTCCTGCACCAAAATGTCATGAACATCTAGTTTGTTGCTCTCCTAGAAACTATCCTACTAGGGATGATATCATGGTGAAATAAAATGACAACATTTTGGCTTCCATATATTATGTTGAAAAGATGACATTGGATTCCCCTTTATTAGAAAGTCATCAAACTGAAACCGCTGAGGTGTTGAATTCACAAGTGTCCGTTAGACCCCCCCTTGACTATTGGACCTCCTAAATACCTTGTGGGACATCCTAAGAATGCTCTAATTCTTTACCCACTCTCGTATTGACCAAAAACTCAAAACAAACCTGAACTTATCCTTTACACACCTAAGTGTGAGCACAAAACCTGCACAAACTAACAAGAGATCAACAAAACAATGTCAAACATTTTAGAATAGCAAACCTAATTCTCCCTATGAGATTCTTTAACCAATTTAAGAGAAAACATAAAATAAATAATAAATTGACATAATGAAGCATGCAATCTACATTAAACTAGCAAAACCTTCATCCCATAGGAAGAGTGGTGCTCCTTCGATGTGGAAAGAAGCCCTTTCCCAATCCCTTTGATAAGCTTGCTGATTTTTTGATGATTCAAAGATGAAATTGACTATAGTCTAGCTATGATGCTTGAAAATGATTGGAAACTATGAACTCAAATGGATATAGTGATAATGCATGAAGTTGTGGATCCATATTATGAAAATGATGCCTTTATTTATATAATTCAAGGATTGAAGAATGAGAGGATTTGATGAATGTGGAATAAATTGAGAACCAATGAGAATGTGCCAAGTGTCATAATTCTATTGGATGAAGGTGGAACACATTTTGGGAAATATGTGAGTGGGGGGGATGGAAGAGAAGTAAATGTTGTTGGTTGAGAATTTGAAATTGTTGTAAGAGGAATTGAATGAGATTTGAGAGGACATAAGAGGATTTGAAAGGTTGTAAGAGAATTTATTGCAAATGTAAGAGGATGTGATAGGTTTTTGAAAACCTTTGGAGGGAAATTAAATGAGAGGTTGTTGAGAGGAATATTCCTTGGAATATGCCTTGGTGAGGGAAAATAGATGAATTAAATAATTAAATGAAATTATTTTCATGTGCAACTTGGTCAGTTGACCATGAGTTGATTTAACTCTTGGGGAGTTAAAAGATGGAGGATTTGATAATGATGATTAAAAAGCTAACTTAGGATTAATTAATTCATATTTAATTAATTGGAGTGAATTAGGAAATGTGACATTTGATTTGATTTAATTAATCAAATGAGAACACTTAGGGTGATTTAATTAAATGATTTGATTTAATTAAATATGATGAAAATTAGTTAGACGAAGGGTGAATTAATCAATAAATTTAATTATTTGATTAATAGCTGAATTTACTGAATTTAATTAAATAATGCTAATTATTCAATAACTTGATCAATTTGAAGTGATTTTAGAAGAAATAGTGTTAGTTGATCAGAATCAGATACATAGTATCAATCAGGACATTTTCAGTGTCTACATTTTGCCCCTATTTGAAGCAAACTACTGGCTGCATCGGTTCAAAAATAACACTACCATGATCAAAATAAAAAAAATATGACTTTTTCAGATGCCCCACTATTTCCCTAATGGAAGAATTATGCTAGTACACTGCCCCCTCGAGACACTAGGCAAAAATTGCAAAATTTGGCCGAGCTTGCAAAAAAAATTCAACAATAATTCAGGAGCAAAAAACAACCCACGGGATGCAAAATTAGGTTTACGATGATGAAAACAAACCAAAACAAGCTTTGTTTGGGAAAAAAATAGATTAAATGGGTTAAAAAACCCTATAAAATAGGCAAAAAAAAATTGCATATAAGGGGTTAAGAGGGTTACTTTCAAATCATTTACTCAATTTCCCTCTAGAGATTCTTCCGATTTTGCTTTAAGGTGATGATGGAATGGTTGCTCGCATGTTTCCCAAGCATCAGATGGATCGAGTTCATGAGTTCCAGAGGTCTTAGAATCCCTAGTACACCTTTCAAAACTTTTCTTAGTTTTTACATTTTTTGTGCATTTATTACCAGTTCATATAGGTAAGCCAAAAGTGGCTGTCTTGGGTGTCACAATTGTTGTGCGGGTGGCGTCACTTTTGTAGATGCTGGCCCATGTTTGCAGCAGAGTATCGCGCAACACTCTAGGGTTTCAGATTTGCACCAAAATGTTAACTCGCCTTTGTGGGATAGCATCACGTAACCCTAAGAGGTTTTGGCATTGCGTAGGAATGCCAACTCGCCTTTGTAGTATGACACCACATTTGATTTCAACATTGCATTTGAAAAATGCAGAGCATCACTTTTGAAAATGTTGCACTGCTTTTGATACATAGGCTTGCTTTTAGAGTTCATTGTCATTCTACTAATGAATGTAATGCTTTAAGTGATCTAATTCAACATCTTAAGGAGTGTGGTGCTCTTACTTATGTTGGGGCACCTAATTCCTCTAATCAATACTGATTTTCAATCTAACATGTTTCTCATCAATCATCTCAGCTCATCCTTATCCTACACTAAGTGGGGGAAAGGGGTTAAGTTGCCTTGTCCTTGTATGTTACTTGTCATTGTCTCTTTTGGCTAGTTGACCTTCTTTCATGTACATATAAGAAAAAGCTTGGGATGTGGAGGACATGAATTAAGTTGGCTTGCATGTGACATATTGAGTTGTACATTTTGGGGGCAACCCTTCCCCTTTTCATGACATAGCTTATCGGAAACATATGACTTGGCATAGGGCTTTCGAATAAGCTCTCGTGTCTTCTTCTAGTTTAAAGCAATTGATCACAATAATGGTATTAGCAACTACTTTAAAGTGGGGGCATACATTAGTACTCATATTTCACTATGAGGTTTTCTTTATTCTTGCAATGCATCCTTTTCTTGGGGGTATCATTGGGTTTGATTTTATCTGAGAGCATGCTATTTATTTGAATTTTCCTCTCTTGGAGACATTAGGCACAATGTTCCCTAAGAAGAGACCTTACATGAACTAAGCAAAACTCCTTTGAGCGTACCTTATAGTCTTTTTACATTTTTGATTATATGGCCACCTTGCATAACACTCTTTGCTTTCCTATGATGCCATATTGTTTGTTCATGAGTTACAAGCATATGAAGCTTTGGTTGCCTCATGGAGCTCGAAGTTCATTTTTGTGTGGAACCTTATCAAAGTTATTAGGAGACATAGCTTTGGTATGGTTGTATGTATGGGAATCAAACTTAGGCTTGACTTTCCCATAGCCACTTGCTTGTTGGTGTGAGTGCATACCGACCACATGTGTATGTGTCTCACCTCTTTGGGGGCTTACCTAGTGGATGGCATGAGGTTCCACTAGCCCTTGTGAGCATGCATTTGGTTTGCATAATGGACATTGTGTTCCACTTGTAAGCCACCCTTTGGATACTCACCCAACAGACAACTTGAAGTTTGGTTGCCTCAGAGTGAGCGTGCATTTTTGTACAAAAAACTTAGATCTGATCCACATTGTGTTAGAAAAACGGTTGAGGATTGATCCACCTCTTTTTTTTTCTTTTCTTTCTTTTAGTTATTGACAGCCCCGCATATCCATACAATAGTAGCGTAATACCTAATGCTTATATGTAGGTTGACCACAGGATCTTGGAATCCCGGGACGACTACCCTAGATCTTTTCATCAAAGACCATCCACATTGGTATAGGGACCCCTCATAGTTCACTGGCGGTTACGGTTTGAGCGGGTTCGCCATATACGCTGAGTTGGAGTTGCAAATGACCGGTTGAAGGTGTTGCATTATATACATTTCCGCACTTATTTGGAGATGATTTTGTTGGCGAGAGACACTGCACATAGTTGTTGTCGTTTATTAAGGCTTCGTCCAGTGAATTCGATCCATACCTCAACGATCCTTATTGGAAGTCAGATTGAAGTTTTGTGATTAACTGTCAAGCAAGGAAAGAGCATCTGACAGAATTGTGTTCATCGATTCACATGTAATTTTATATTATCATTTTTCATTGTGGATCTTAGGGAAGGTTGTTTGGTATAAATTATCTCTATTATTCTTGAATCTTAGAGCCTCACATTGATCCATGTGCAAGTTAGAAGATATGGTTGATTAATTTTCTATTATGAATTAGCGAAAACCCGACTAAAGTGAATATAACCATTATTGAATATTCAAGGGAGTAATTTTTTAAAAGGATGTTTTATGGGGCATGTTGATTTGGGTCCTCATGTTGGAATGACTTTGAGTTGGTGCATTGAAAATTGGTATAGTTGAGCCGATGGTTTGTGAAGTATTTTAAGCGTGCGTTTGGGCGTATTGATTTTGATTTAGATGCGTGAATATATATAAGTGATAAATTATATCATCTTGATATATATGCAAGTGCATATGTGATAATGTAAAAATAATAAAAGATTGTAGAAATTACGCATGGATTTCACTTATTTTAAATATTTTTGTCACGAGTTAAAAGCGGTATGAAGCGAAGCGAAATCAAACTCTAAAGTCAAAGAATTCAATTGATGAGCTTAAACAAAAATATTCTCAAGCATTTGTAGATGCTATTTCATAGTTCACCACTCTAGTTGTCTTTTGACATTGATTGTATGGTAGTGAGCCTTTTTCTTTTTGAGCTCAGTGAGCTCTAGGTAGTGTGCCTGAATGTAAGTGCATTCCCATTTTTTAAACATCTTTTGAGTATACCTGGATCATGGCTTGTGGACTGACACTCCACTGGTGCTTTCTAATAGGGTTTCCATGTAAGAATCAGCTTGTTGTGTGGTGTTTGGTTGTTTGCTTTATGTTTCTTTGTATGTTTTAGTTGAGATGTTATCCAATTGCTTTGAGATCGGGTTAATAAAGGCTAAAGAATTACAAAACAATGATTCCGCCCTCTTAGTGTTCCTTGATTCCAACAATTGGTATGAACCCCTAGTTCCTACATTAAGAAGTTTAAATATTGGGGAAGATCGTAAAACATTCAATGGATTCAAGAAGTCTTCAACAACAAATTTTGGTGGCCCTAGATGATCTTGATCAGTCCAAATCTGAAGTCCAAGATTTATAGGCAAGTCTCAAGAATGTTGAGAAGTTCATTCAATCATTGAAAGATAAAATCAATGGAGTGAGGGAGAGTGCAGCGTCAGATAAAGCAAAAGAGAGTAAAGAATTGAATGTGAATAAATAGGTATTTTGGAAAAAGAATATACGAAAAAGTTTTGGGAAAATGTTGTCCACCAAACTTATAGAATGAATCTTAATGGAAGATAACAAAGAATAAAATGAATAAAATAAGAAAGAAAAGCTTACTACAGTCAAACTTTATCGAAATCTGAGATACCCGATAGGTGAATAGTTTGAACTTTGATTTGAACAATCATAATGAAGAGAGGAAGATGAAGATTATTGAATGAACTTTCTACTACAAATGAATTCAAGGAGAATTTCAAGATTAGCTTAGCCAAGCTTGATGAATTGATTAAAATTTAGGGGACTAAAGGTGACAAGCGAGGTCTTGGATATGAGGAAGGAGAAATTTTTGAATATGGACAAAGGAGATTTAGGCAAGGAATTCAGATGAAAAAAGCTGGAAGGTATCTAGTAAGACAACCTAATGCTCAAATGTTCAATGGTTATTGTTTTGTTTGCAATAAATTTGGTCATATGGCTACTCAATGTATAAGTAGAATGAATTCAAGTGGTCCATCATTTTTTGGTTAGTGTTTCAATTGCAATAAGTATGGTCATAAGTAAAATGAATGCAAAAATATGATGAACAACTTTATAGAGATGTTCGATGTTATACATGTAATAGATTTGGCCATATTGCTTACCAGCGCAGATGAAGACAAAATAAATGGAACAACTGGTTTGGACAAAAAAATGTGGTATGATCCAATTGCAACAAATCTGGTCACATTGCTAGACTTTGCAGAAGAGGTCTAGTAAATCAAAGGAGAAACATGCAAAAGGATGAAAAGGGGAAAAGAAAGGTTACTATAGTTGAAATCAGGAAGCAAATGAAGATGTGGGTGAAGAAGAGTCCCTTTGTTGTAGGAAATGAGTTAGCACCAGAATCAGGGTTTGGAAATTCTTTTGGTAATTCCTTCGGGAATTAGATTAAGGCCTTTGGCTTAGGGGGAGTTCTTAAGAAAATTATTCAAACCCCCTACCAATAATTGGTATCAGGATATGGATGAGTACAATGATTGCATTGATGATCTACAGATGCTGTTGAAATAGTTGGAGAGAGTATTTTGGTAGAATTGAAGATCTGAAAAAGAGCTATCCTTCACAGCATATGGAAATAGGTGAGACGTAGATTTTAGGACCCAATGGACTCTCTAACTCCTATAGGGTTTTTCACCCAAAAAAGAGAGAGATTAGATCCTAAAATGCTTACTGATTCATTCAAATCAGGATGTATGCAATGTGATGTTATGTAAATGAACTAATCTAAGTGAAATTGATTGATTAAAATAATCTAGAATGAATGCAAAGATGCAATTTATGCTATGTTTGAAAACACAGTCTGATATGCAAACAACTATGAAAGATGAAGAAATTGAAAGAAATATGTAGAACATAAGGTATAGGGTCATATTTGAGTGCACCTGGATGATGTGTGAGCTTTTTGGAATGTCTGGAATGCTGATGAATTTTTTTGACTTTTCACAGTGGGACTCATTTGCCAAGGGTAGTGAATCAGTCCTCCTACAGTTGAAAAAGTGTTGGGATCTGATTTCTGAGAACCGGGAGTTGATTTCTAACAAAATGCAGATTTCAAGATTCCAGGTGGCACTCATTCTAGTGAATCAATCATCCCTAATATTTATGAAAAGCCAAAGGTCAAAACTACTACTCCAGATCTAGTAATGACTGAATATCAATTTGTCGTGGTCAACTCTGCGAAAAATGGGCTGAAAGTCACTCAAATTGCTTCAATATATGATGAATTGATTTGAAGAGCCTAGTTTACTTGAATTCCACTTTTCAACACCTTTAAACCTATTAAATCTGCAAAACAAGGTTGCAAACACATGCACAAAGGGGAAAAATGTTGGGGGGTTAGTGAATAGGGGTTAGCCTTGGTCAAACCACACTTTGGTAATCAAACCCAATAGAAATGAATGACATGCAAAGGAAATGATAAATGAATAACATGAATGTATTACAAAATTACCACATCCTTGAATATCCAAATCTGAAGTGATGTCAATGGCGGCTCCAAAGTGCTTGAAAGTTCTTGAATTAATGATGCAAAATGCTTGAGTGCTTGAAGATTGCTTGAATACATTAGGATATTGAATGCTTGAATGAGGAGAGATGTAAAATGAGGTTAAAATCACATATTTATACAAATATTGTGCCTTACTATCCATTCATGCCTCATCATAGGCTGACATGAAGTGAATTTGAGTAAAATCCTGAAAGCAATTTTGAAAATTTTTGAATTTAGGGCCAAAGGGGACTCATTCACCACCCTTGGCGAATGAGTCCCACTTGGGACCCAAAACCAAGTGTCAGGAAAAATGTTATTTTTAATTTTTTGGCGGGATAGGACAAAAATATATAAACTTATGTGAGAACATAAGACAAAATAAAGCATGAGAAGGGTGTAAATAGTGAAAATATACCTAGAAAAGTATGAAAGTTTGTCACAAATCTTTACAACACTTTAAAATAGGACTTGTTGATGTGTGAAAAGGTAGTTTCTAGGTGAATTACATTAAATAGAGTCTAGAAGAATCTCTAGAAATTTCCTACCACAACACTTCACAACATATGACAAGATATGGATTATTTAATTTTAGCACTCAAATAAGCATGTTCAAACCAAAGATACATCATGAAATTTAACAACATAGTTTCCAACACTATGAAACAAGACCCTAAAACATGAAAATGGGGAGGTCCGTTTCTGGAGTAGTTTGTTTAGCCCCACTTTTGGTGAGAGGCACTCAGGCATAATTTTATCAAGAAGAGGGTTCAAATGCACTTACATTAGCTGGATGGAATACAACAAAGAAGAAGGATGATCAAGCCCCCAAGATGAAGATCCCATGACAAACTGAACATAAGGACAAAGGAACACACACGTGTTGAGAGGAATTGAGTGAAGCTTCGATCATCAATCCAACTAGTTGTGAAAAGAGATCTAGGCTGATTGTTTGAAAAAGAGTATGTGTACTCACTCTGGGGCCATGGAACTAGTTGTCTGCAGGGTGAGAAAGCCCAAAAAGTAAGATACATACGCTAGTTGGTATGCACTCACAAACATGCAAAAAGGTGTCTATGGGGAAATGTCATGCTGCTAGTTGGGCTTCTTGCTAAACCATGTTAAAGCTATACCCGTTTGATAACTTTAACAAGGTGCCACAAAGCCAAATAAAATGAAAATGTAAATGTTGGTTTAAGGTTTATAAGTAAAATAGGATGGCACCACAGGTATGCAAGGTGGCCAAACAAATAAGATAGCTCCATAGGAATGCAAGTTGTGTTATTCAAGGTGGCTGAATGAGAATGTTGTGTAAAATTGTTATGTGTAATATGTTCAAAGGAGTCTTGTTCAATTTATGCAATGTCAGTCACTTAGGGAACATTGTGTGTAATGGCTCCAAAAGAGGACCAATCAAAGAATAGTATATTCACAACTTAGGGGATGCAGTGCATCGCATCAAACCACAAAGAGGAATGCAATATTCTAAGAAAGATCACACTTATGAAGGACATCACACCCAATGTCATCCACAAAGTGACAAATGCATCACGTAAATGACAAGGCTTCACTAAGAATGCTAATGAAATAATGGTAATGTATGCCCCCCACTTTAAAGGAATTTCCAGACATCGTTCTGTGGGAAATTACTTGAAAGTAGAGAAGGGGAGGAAAGCAAGAAAGAAAAACCAAGACATGAGAGCCAACTCGGAAAGCTCTATGCCAAGTCATATGTTTCAAAGTTAAGCTACACGATGTCAAGATAGACGAGAAAATAAAGGAAAGAAGGGATTTTCCACCCTAGAAATGAAAGCACACCAAACACATAAGGGATCTATGGATTTGGGGTCCAATATGATGGACTACAATGTTTTATACCAAAATAAACAGCTACATCCCATCATTCAAGGCATAGAGACTGAAAGAATGACGCAAAGAGGCAAAAAACTCAAAATTCATTTGAAGTAAGCATAAGAAGAACATTAATGGAGTAGATACACTACATAAAGATCAAAGAGCTTCAAACAAAACCATCCGCCAGATTCGGGCGATCAACAGAACAATGAGTCCTCATCACCGTTATCGCTCAAAACTTTCAAAATAAAGTCGCAGAAAGGTTTAAGGTCCAACATGGAAGACCGAGCATCTCAATATCATCCAGAAAAAGCATCGGAAATCGGCATCCTAAATGCAGAAAATAAGATATGGGTGCATAGAAGTGTATAAAGAGAAGGAAACATCAAACACATGATATGGGGGAATACAATATGCACATGAAAAGAAAAAGGAAAATGAATTGGAAGAAAATATTAAGAAGGAAAATGCAAGTCATCCATCAAGTCATTAGCTTCCCAATCATGTTCAGTGGAATGCGAAGGTGATTGACTATCCAAAGGAGGAATCACAAGTGTTGAACTAGGGGTTGTACCAAGTTCTTCACTTGGTGGAGAGGATTTATCATTTAAGCTCATTGTAGATGAAAATAAAGAGTTCAATTCATTGTTTATTGTTTCATCTATGTTAGCAATAATCACATCTCCATCGTCATCATTAAGATTAATAACAATAGGAGTCCAACGAAGGGTGATTTCTAAGGATGGATGTATCAAAAGTGTTGGTTGTTGAATATGTTCATTTTGGTTTAATGGGGGTATAGGACTGTCATGTGGTTGCTCAGGAAGGTGATCATCTATTACTTCTCTCAAGGGTATAGGTTGATTTTCTTTATTGTCTGTGAGGCAAGATTGATGAGCAAGGAGACAACGATGACGTCTTCATTCCCTAGCACCACGATTGCGTTTAATTTAGTTTTGTAATTGTTGAGGTGTAAGAGCAGGTTGAGTCGGTATAGGTTTGTCTACTTCTGAAAGGAGAAGAGTAGGCAAAACCAAAGAGGAAGGATCAATCACTTTCTCTTTCACTTTATACACTTGTTTGATACGAGGGAGTGAGGAAGGAGTTATTTCTTGGTCTCTTGGTCATTCAGACGATGGCTGGGAAGTATCAGAAGGAGATTGTTTAGTGGGTGTGATGGTTTGTTCAATTTCGGAGTCAGGTATAATCATGGTTTCATTGAGGATAGGATGAGTGGAAGTGTTATGAAGAGATAATTCAACAATCTATTTAGCTTTAAACTTTTGATAGGCAATGTAAAACAAGTCCTTTTGAGGGGTGATAGGTTTGATGGGTGTAGGCCAAAAGGCTTCTAATGAAAAGTTACCTTCGGAAGATAAAGGATTAAAGCCACTATGGTGTGCGGTGAATACCTCATTGCCATGCAGAAATTTTAAGCACTTTCTGAATGACTGATGGGACCGCTTTCATTGAGCAAAGCCAAGGAAGGCCTAGCCACAAATGAAATTGGTTAGATTGTGGAATAAGAGTAAATGTTACCTCCAAAGTCTTAGGTCCTATCTGTAAAGGCAACATGATTGATCCAATCATAGGGCATGCAAAACCATGATGTGTTTTAATCCATGCAGTCGGTGAATTATAGTTATCTTGATAAGAATAATGTAATACTAGAAATTCTTTTGTGATCACATTCTCGCCACAAGCGGGATCTATTAATATCCCATTAGTAGGTTTATCATAGATTCTGCCAGCTATGTAGAGAGGACCATCAGGGAGCTTTTGTAGTATGTCTTTAGCAGAAAAAGTAATATCAAGAGATTGATTTGTTTGGACCTTGCGAGGGATAACGTCTATCGTGGTGGCAAGTTTATCCATTGGAATAACTTGGGGTACAGGAGGAGATGTATTAGGTTCATTATGTGTATCAATAGTCATTACATTAGGCTTTGAAGGTTCACTAGCCTTGACGAATGAGGTAGTGTGTTTAGGCATAGGGTTGGTGAAGATTTGGAGATTTTGGTTAGGGGGTGCAACAGACTTATTGCCTTGATCATTAACACCCATAATGGTCAATTCACCTGAATCAATGAGGTCTTGAACTAGATGTTTAAGATGCTTACAATGTTTGGTGTCATGACCATTTTGATGATGAAAATGACAATAAGTGTTAGGCTTGAAGGTAGGAGGTAGGGGTTGATTAGGGTCAAGTGGTCAAACTTGTGGTAAGGTAAGCATGTGTTTTTGGATGAGTTGGTTCATTGTCTAGTGGATGGTGTCAGGTAAAGGAGTGAAATGTCTGTTTGGATCACCATAATGATGTACATTTGTTTTAGAGGCGGCCATTGAATTCTAAATTTGTGAATTTGGTTGTGGTTGGGGTGAAGGAAGTGACCTAAATTGTAAGAAACCTCAGTTAGGTTTGCGGAAATTTTGTGTGTTGTTTTGGTGTTGATTGTTGTTTTTAGTTTTTTCAATTTAGCTAGAAGTTGATTTTGACTCACAACTTGAAACTCAATTTTGATACTCACATAAGGTTGTACACAAATACATGAATGAAGGGAATTTCATCATTATAAGCTTATCTTGAAGGTTAGTGTGCAAATTCTCAATAAATATCTTCTATAGATGTGCATATGGAATTTGGACATCAACTTGAGCATATAAGGACTTGTAACAAGAGATGAAATCAATTACTTTGTCATCAGTGTTTTGTCTACATAGCATAAGGTCAGCCATTGTCTTTTTAGTTGTCATGTGTACTTGAAAATGATTAATGAAAGCTTCCACCAATTCATTAAATGAATGGATGGAATGATTAAGCAAGTGGGCAAACCATTCTAAGGCAGTATCTTTCAAGGTCCTTGGAAAGAGTTTGGCTAAAAGTTTATTGTCAAGGACAGAGTCACAACACAAGGCAGTAAAAGCATTGACATGGTTGATAGGATCTCCTTTTCCACCATATTTCTCAAACCTTGAAATTTCTATCCCTTGCCGCATTGGGGTACATAAGATTTCTAATGATAAAGGGTTGATAGGAACAAGATATGTGGGTGGTGTAGTTTGAGCTTGACTAATGGTGGCAAGTTGTTGTTGCATGGATGAAATAGTGTTAAGGAGTTGTGTAATAAATGGATCAAGATAATGAGATTGTGGTGGAAGGGAAAATGGTGATGGAGTGTTGGTGATGTTAGGAGAAGTAGAAGGAATAGTGAGGGGTGTGAAGGTGGTGGAAGGAGGTTGCGATGCCACAAAAGAAGTAAGAATGCTAGTGGGAATCGGGAAAGAAGTAGTGACATAATTAGATTGATGTAAAGTTGTATGGACTTATGGATTGGTGTAAGTTGGTATGGAAGCTATAGTTGAAGGAGGAGGAACTTGAGATGTTCCCTGCATGATAGGAATGTTTGTTGATGGATTATTGGAAGAGGCATGTTTATTGTAAATATTGGCTATTTGTTTTAGCACTTGCAAGCCATCATCACTTTCAATTAAGTGATGAAGGTTCTCAATAGCAGGTATAGCAGTGGTGGAAATGTTTTCAAGGGACAAGTCTTGTTGTAAATGTGAAAATTCCTCATGAATGTTAATAACATTTTCTTATGGGAGAGACTTGTTTTTATTATCAACATGCATAGGATTGAAAGGGGAAGGCATGGAAGTGGTATTTTCAGGGCCTAATGCACCATTGTCCCTACCAAGAGTAGGAGCTCGTGAGATCCCAAAGTCCACAATGAAAGTGCTATCGTGGGATGCCATGAGTCTAGAACTTATTCTCACTAAAATATTATCAATAGGGCACCAAACACTCATGCAAGTACCACAAAGGAAGGGTGGATGGTGAAGCATCCTTCAAAATCTGCATACACCCTTAAACTTCATGACAAAGGTTAGTGCATACAAACTTGCTAAGTACCCCTATGAAATAACACATAAATGCTTAAGTAAATGTAACCAATAACAAGGATTAAAAGACATCTAAAAGCATAACATGTACCTATTCCATATTGGATTGGTGTTAATTGTGCAAATGACCCTTTCCCAATCCTTGGTAAAACTCAAATGATGCAAATGCAATGGTGATGGGAAAAATTAGTTCTCAATTGAAGAGAGTAAGTTTGCATGAGGGTTGTGGATCAAGTTGTGGAGGATTAAATCAATGGAGATGATCTCTATTTATAGAATGTAAAATGCTAATAGTGCTCAAGATAGAGCAATGTGGGATAAAGATTTGACCAATGAGATGAAGCCACTTGTCACCTTGTGATAGGTTGAGGAATGAGCACATTTTGGTCGATGTGCCAAAGAGGGGGAGATTCAAATTTGAATTTGAGAGTTAAATGTTGAGTTTGACCTTTGTGAGAGTCATGTAAGACCTCATAAATGCTTTGTTGGATGTACATGTCAACTTGGGGGAGGATTCAAATTTGGAAGAATATTCCTCAAATATGCCATGTTGATGGAAAATGATGAATTAATAAATCAATAATTTGATTTATTTGTGCAAGTGGGAAAAGCTAGAGAATGTGATGGGTAGTTAGATTAGATTAATCATAGTTTGATTAACTTAAGATGGTGATTAGGGGTTTTGACCCATTTGACTTAAATATTTTGATTTATTTAAATCAAGAGGGAGAAATATGAATTTTGAGATTTAATTAAATAAAGTTTGGTTTATTTCATTAAAAGGATGATGCAAGATTTAAATTAAACAAAGTTGAATTATTTAATTTAAATGGATAACCTTGATTTACCTGATGAATGTGAATGATGCTAATTTCACGTGTCTATAGATGGAAATGCAACCTATTCTAAGAATGTAAAATGAAAATAACAAAAGATCTACTAACTATAATAGAGATATGAATATAGGAAACATAAGTGCAAAAAAATGCTAAAAACAGTGCAAAATTAATGTTTGAAATATGCAGAGGAATTTACTTGCTCTGGGTGATGAATGAGTCCTGGGAGGCAATCTTTTTGGATTTTTTCAGAATTTTAAGAATGATTTAAATGCTTTTCAGAATGCAAAGATAGGCACAAAATGCAAAATTTTAGTTTTTTCAATGAATTTGAATGCAAGAATGAAAACTAAACGATATTTTTCACTAATGCAAAATCAAAGATCCTAGAATGCAATAACCAATCTGATGTCCTGATTGAATTTTAATACAAATGGAAAATAGGATGCAAGATATGAATGCAATCAAAATTTTAAAAATGTTCAAGAGTCGGGTTCACCAAAATGAGACCTAGATTTTAGGACCCAATGGACTCTCTAACTCTTATAGGGTTTTTCACCCAAAAGGAGAGATATTAGATCCTAAAATGCTTATTGATTCATTCAAATTAGGATGTATTCAATGTGATGTTATGTAAATGAACTAATATAAGTGCAATTGATTGATTAAAATGATCTAGAATGAATGAAAAGATGCAATTTATGCTATGTTTAAAAACATAGTGTGATATGCAAAAAACTATGAAAGATGAAGAAATTGAAAGAAATATGTAGAACAAAAGGTACAGGGTCAAATATGAGTGCACCTAGATGACGTGTGAGATCTTTGGAATGTATGGAATGCTGATGAATTTTTTTAATTTTTCACAATAGGACTCATTCACCAATGGATGCAAATTAGTCCTCCTACTGTTGAAAAAGTGTAAGGATCTAATTTCTAACGACCGACAATTGATTTCTGACAAAATGAAGATTAGGTGGGACTCATTTTCCAAGGGTGGTGAATCAGTCCTCCCCAAGATTTTTGAAAAGTCAAAGGTCAAAACTGCTACTCCAGATCTAGTAAGGATTGAATATCAGGTTGTCGGGGTCCATTCTGTAGAAAATGGGTTGAAAGTCACTCAAATTACTTGAATATATGATGAATTAATTTGAAGATCCTAGTTTAGTTGAATTCCACTTTTCAACTCCTTTAAACTTGTTAAACTTGCAAAACAAGGCTGCAAACACACATGCATAAAGGGGGAAAATGTTGGGGGGTTAGTGAATAGGGGTTTTCCTTGGTCAAACCGCACTTTGGTAATCAAACCCAATAGAAATGAATGACATGCAAAGGAAATGATAAATGAATAACATGAAAGTATTACAAACTTACCGCATCCTTGAATATGCAAATCTGAAGTGATGTCAATGGCTTCTCCAAAGTGCTTGAATGTGCTTGAATTAATGATGCAGAATGCTTGAGTTCTTGAAGATTGCTTGAATACGTTAGGATATTGAATGCTTGAATGAGGAGAGATGTAAAATGAGGTTAAAATCACATATTTATACAAATATTGTGCCTTACTATCCGTTCATACCTCATCATAGGCTGACATGAAGTGAATTTGAGTAAAATCCTAAAAGAGATTTTGAATTTTTTTGAATTTAGGGCCAAGGGGGACTCATTCACCACCCTTGGTGAATGAGTCCCACCTGGGACCCAAAACTAAGTGTTGTGAAAAATGTTATTTTTAATGTTGTTTGTTAGGATAGGACACAAAAATACACCTAATATAAGCATATGAGGGCATAAAGAGACAAAATGAAGCATGAGAAAGGTGTAAATAGTGAAAATATGCCTAGAATAGCATGAAATCTTGTTACAAGACCTTACAAAATTTCAAAATAGGGCTTGTTGATGAGTGAAAAGGTGGTTTCTTGGTGAATTGCATTAAATATTCTAGAAGAATGTAGAAATGTCTTACAACACTTCACAAGACCTTCAAAAGACGTCGTTATTTGAATTTTTGCACCAAAATAAGCATGTTAAAGCCAAGATACATCATGAAATGAAAGCAACATAGTCCCAACACTATGAAACAAGACCTAAAAGAGCATGAAAATGGGAAAGGTCCATTTTTTGATGGTACAACAAGGTATCCAGATGAGTTAGGGAAAAAGCATTTATTGCAACAAAAGTTAGGTGTGCGAATGATAAAAGGTCATTTGTATTCTTCATTTGTTAATTTGCACTTTGAGAAGAAGAAGTTTGTGTTGGACTTAGGGAACACTGAGAGGGGTTGGGTGAATCAGTGTTCAACAATATTCAAACAATTAATTTTGATCATAAACTATTTGCAGCACATAAACAAAAATAAAGATGCAAGCACATGAACAAGATAATCAAAGCACAATAACACCAATATTTTTATGTGGAAACCCTATTAGGGGAAAAACCACAGTGGAGATTAATCCACAATTTATACTCTTTTAAAATTATGAACAAAAGGGAATGCACTTGCATTCAGGCACACTACCTAGAGTTCACCGCTCAAAAAAATAAAGAAGGGTCACTGCCTTACAAGAAGTTTGTGATTACAACAAAAATTGAACTAAGAAGATAGCATCTATAAATTTCTAGGTTCATTTCCAATGAAGCACATAAAATAGATTCTGGACCTTCTGTCCAATTCACACTTCTGCTCTACTTACACAAAACCCCTTTTGCTAAACAAGCAATAAATCAGTCAACAGATCTTTTGATGTACTCTCATAGAACTGCTCTACCCTTTTTCACACACACACACCTTCTCACAACACCATTCACAAACCAAAATGAATTACCAATCTCATAAATATATCTGCTAACAAAGATTTCATTGCTTCAAGTCGACTTTTATAAAACATGAAATATTCTCCAATAGTCAGCTCAAATCATGAAAAATCTTTAATGCGCACCCACACAAGTTGGATAAGACATATCTGGGGCCCAAAAAAATATTCACAAATTTAGAAATAATTAAATAACTACTCCTTATACATTCGTGACACACTACACTCATTGATTCGGCCACAAGGAAGAAATAAATAAAAAATCATTCTACCGAATCTCTTAACTTGTACACTGACTACTACAACACCATAAAACTTACCAATAAGGTAACATACATGCTCAAAAAAATTTCTTGGGGATCCAAAACACAAAATTATGATCTGATGAAGCATACAGATCAACTATCTGACTGAATACCCTGTACTTCATGTTTTCTGCCGGTATAACACTGTCTTCTACATTTCCTGCTAGTATAAGTTAATCCTAACCTACAAAATGAGATAATGACTTCAATTGCCATCAATGACAACACTATAAGCCATAAACAATCTTCCCAAGCCACATTCCAACAATCTCCCCTTTTGGCATTGATGGCAACACTTAGTGAAAAATGACTAAGTGGCATAACCAAAACTCAGAATTTCAAAACACAACAAAACACTACTCCCCTTTAGAATCATAAAGAATTTTTCACTGCTCTCCTCCCCCCTTGACATCAATGAAAATTATATTCTTCACTAAGCTCTCACTCCCCTTTTCAAAATTTCAAAATTTTAAGTGCAACTATTGCACAAATCAGGAAATTATTTTATACTTATCTTTTACTTATGGAAGAAATTTCTTGCAATCATCTACAATAATCCTAATAATGATTAACAAACTACTATTTTCTGATGTTCGGTTAAAGATCTGGATAAGGGATTTTGGAATTATAATTGCTTCTTTCAACTTCTCTCTTTTCTTCAGAATCTCAATTTGTTGCTCCAATCTACATGCATTTAGATCCTTTACTTTCCAAAAAGTGTCCATAAGAGTGTTTCTGGAAAAGTGAACCTTTGCATGCTTAGCCTGTAACTCATGAATTTTGTTCTTTACTACTCCATTCTGGTCTTGAAACATATTGTAATCCTGAACAATTTTGTTCAACTCACTCTCAATTTTCTCTAGCTTGTCCTTATATTTACTAGCCACATGAGGCCACCAAAGACAATAATTGTAGACCTTATTTGCTGAGTCAATGCATTTCTTTAACACATTCATTTTATTTTTTAGTTAGGCAAGAGACAACCTAAACTACTCCTTCAGATGTAAAATTACTTCTTCCTCTTTCCTGTCTAGATGCAGAGAGGCCATAGCCTCCTTGATGCATGCAATCAATTCTTCTGGAAGTACACTCTACAAACCTTCTAATTCAATGTTGTTGTGCAAAAAGTAATTGCCTAGAGTATCCTGAATAATTTCCTGTTCATATAATGTTCTGTTTGACCATATGTCAACAATCTTTTGCATTCCATCTTCCTCCTGAACAATCTGCAGTATCTTTGTCTTGAATAGAACACCTTCTTCATTGCTTTCTTTTGCTATTATCACATCTAGTTCCACTAATTCCGGTTTATCTCTAGGATTTTAATCATCAAAATATTCATTTGGTATATTTACAATTACCTGCTCTTTGCCTTTATCTTCAGATTTTGGTGATTCGAGTGTCGGGTAAATGTTATCTAAAAAATCTCGAGCCCTTTTCTGCTTCTTCTCCACCTTATTAGAAGAGGACCCAACTTCAAATGCTCTTACTAGAAGGGAGATGCCAACTACTCCAAACTCTCCCAACAATTCTCTACATAAACTTGCATAAACTTGCTCACATTTTTTTGGAGTATTGAAATGTTTATAAATTTGCTTACAAATGGGTTCATTTTCCTTCCACACCACGTTATCATTCTAACGCAAGCAATTCAGAAAATATATAATAATGCATATAACTAGGGTACCAAACTTGAAGGCATAGTCTGCATCTTTCATCAATTGCACATTTTCCATCATCTGATCCTTCAACAATCCACATAGATCAAAGTCTTCATCTTCCATTATCATTTTGTGAGAAATATATACTGCACCTATCGAGGTTAGACCTTTCCTATTTTTGAAGAAAATTTATATGAAATTCCATGTGCAATGTACCTCATTATTGGATCTCTAATCATTGAAATTAATAGAGCCCTTTGATCTCCTGTTACTTTGGTTAGGGTTTCTATTTCAATGCTCTGAATTTACTTCTTTTTCAGAACAACACCAATATTGCATAATCCTATTAGATTTCTGATCACTTCTTTTGAAATTTGATAGGATTTATCCAGAGTAAGGATATCATCATCCAATCTGTTCAAGATAAACAAAACCACTTCCACATTGACGAAATAAAGAAACCCATTCCAAATGTCCAAATTCTTATGTTTTGCACCTTCAAGCCACTTCATTTCACCGGCTAGCAACAAATTTCTTACATCTCTGATCTTCCTACTACTTTATTCATCCAAAGTTACTATTACTTTTATTTGCTTCATTTTAATTTTCGTACCAAACAAGGTTTTTCTTTTGAGCAAAAAATTAGGAATTCAACAAGCAATCATAAATACCTGGTGAATTTGCTGCCAAATTTTCTTAACTTCTTCAAAAAATTTATATAGAGGCTCTCCTCTTCTTCTTTGGTGCAAGGTGACAAATAAGTGTTCCAAACACCCCTTTTATAACTTTTCACACCTAAATTTTAGTCGCATTAAATAATTTTCCCTAGGAGTTCCGTAAACTCTGTTTTCTCAGACAACAAGAGAAAAATTCATCTGCGGACCCTCTACTTTTCATATTTGTGCAAAAGTGATCACTAATGCATTTGCAAAATTCTATCATAACTACTAACAATTTCTTGCATTCCGGTGCCGGCTATCGATAGGGGATCAAATGATTTTTCTTGAGAAAAACTCCCCCTAGGAAAAAGGCCTGAGATCAATTTCTAGAGGGATTACCAGAGGCTGCTTCTGGTACGGGCATGTTTCCTTCATCAGATTCACTCTTCTTTACCCATGTTTTCTTCATATGATCTCTTATCTTTTCCACAAACACTTTTCTTTTTCCTTGGTCATCTTTCTGTGAAATTCTTCCTCTATATACCAAACCTCTTCTATCCATGTTTTTTTTCCTATAGAATCTTGCAATGTGACTAAGTCTATTGCAATTATAGCATACCAGATCTCTCTATCTAAACTACTCATTCCACCGATTTCCTCCTTATCTGAATTGATTAGAAAGATGCCCAAATTTTCCATAGGTGTAGCATTTAACATTCCTTACATTGACAGACATACATGTGCATTCAATTGACTTGTGACCAAACTTAATACAACTAAAACACTGACTAGGAAATGATGGACTTCCTGAATTTATTTTACTTCTACACTAAGAAGTCATATGACTAAATTTATTGCAAGCAAAGCAGTAACCGTTAAAGTTTTGAGCATTGGGTTGTCTTACCGAATATCTTCTACCTTTTTTCATCTGATTTCCTTGTCTAAAATCCTTGTGTTTAGATCCAGAGCTTTCTCCTTTCTTATAGCCAAGACCTCTCTTGTCATTCACATTCTTTTTTCCTTTAGTTAGCTCATCAAGCTTAGCAGAACTAATCTTAAACTTCTCCTTGTACTCATTTGGAATAGTGAGTTCATCTATGAGAATAACTATCTATCTTTCAAGGTCTTGTTCATTATTTTTGGATTGTTGTAGTTCAATTTTCATTTGAATGAATCTAGTGTTAACTCGGTTGCATTCCTCAAAATTTTATTTTAAGGACTAGGCTAGATTCTCCTCATTCTTCTTTCTTTCTTCAATTTCCTTAGTTAGCTTCATCACCACATATTCCATTTCAAGCTTCAAAGTAGCATTGTCTCTAGCAAGTTTTTCACATTCTTCAATTATCTCTTTTAGGGTCTGATTAAGGTGAACATATTCCAAACTCTTATTCTCTTTCTGCTTCAGCTGATCACAAAGTTCCTTCCTCTTTTCTCTTGACTCATTGATTTTGTCCTTCAATGATTGAATGAATTTCTCAGCATCCACAAGATTTTCTTTTAATTCCATTACTTATGCTTTAGACTGATCAAGGTCATGAAGTGCCACCATAAGGTGATATTGAATACCACCAGAGTCCATTGTAATTCAAGATCCACTTCAAGATATTAATCTTCTACAGAGCAACCTTGCTATGATACCAATTATTGGACTCAGGGAACACTGAGAGGGGGGTGAATCAGTGTTCAACAATATTCAAACAATTAATTCTGATCATAAATTATTTGTAGCACATAAAAAAAAACATGCAAGCACATGAACAAGATAATCAAAGCACCATAACACCAATATTTTTATGTAAAAACCTTGTTAGGGGAAAAACCACAGTGGAGATTAATCCACAATTTATACTCTGTTAAAAGTATGAACAAAAGGGAATGGACTTGCATTTAGGCACACTGCCTAGAGCTCACTACTCAAAATAAAGAAGGCTCACTGCCTTACAAGAAGTTTTTGATTACAACAAAAATTGAACTGAGAAGATAGAATCTACAAATTCCTTGGTTTAGTTCTAATGATGCACATAAAACAGTTTCTGGACCTTCTATCCAATTCATACTTCTACTTTTCTTTGCTTTTCTCTTCTTACACAAAATCCCTTCTGTCGCAAAAGCAAAAATTCACTCAACAGATCTTATGATGTACACTTATACAATTTGTCTACCCTTTTTTGCACACACACCTTCTCACAGTACCATTCACACACCAAAATGAATTACCGATCTCATATATATATCCACTAACAAATATTTCATTGCTTCAAGTCGACTTTTACAAAACATGAAATATTCTCCAATAGTCAACTCAAATCATGAGAGATCTTTAATGCACACCCACACAAGTTGGCTAAGACATAGTTGGGGCCCAAAAAAATATTCACAAACTTAGAAATAATTAAAAAACTACTCCTTATACATCTGTGGCATGCTACACTCATTGAGTCGGCCACAATGAAGAAATAAATAGAAAATCATTCTATCAAATCTCTTAACTCATACATTGACTATTGCAATACCATAAAAGTTACCAATAGGGTAACATACATGCTCAAAAAACTTTCCTGGGTATCCACAACACAAAATGATGATCTGATGAAGCATACAGATCGACTATCTGACTGGATACCTTGTTCTTCATGTTTTCTACAAGTAACACATTGTCTTCTACATTTCCTACCAATGTAAGTAGATCCTAATCTGTGGACTGAGATAATGACTTTATTTTCAGTCAATGACAAAACTAGAATCCATAAAAAATCTCCCCAAGCCATATGCCAACAGTCTGGAGAGCCGTGAAGTGAACTTTGGCGAAGGTTGGCAAAGATTCAAGTGTGAAGGTGATTTGGCAATCAAACCCCAATCTGCCGAAAAGGTATTTATTGGGAAAACTTGTGAACTTGTGAATTTTTGAAAATGGTTGATCTATTGGTATTTTATATCAAGGATAGACCCCATCTAAAATTTAAGTGGCATCCTTTCAAATCTATTGAGACAAGGCCCTTAGGTGCATTTTCGTCTCTTTCATACAACGTGTTGCATATTGACGAAATTAGGGCATACATTCATGCAAATATTGAGGAGTTAGGGAGCTTGTAGTTGTTGAATTTTTACTCAAATCATATAGTTAGAGAATATTTCAAGGTAAATCCAAAATTCAAAACCCTAGAGGAGAAGAAATTAACACAGATTGTAAAATTTCCTACTTAACCCTACCGAAAGTTAGATCAAATACAAAATTTGATCATTGAATCCACACATCATTGTAAAATTGTATGTGAATCGATGAACCCTATAGATTGTAAAATTTACTACTTAACCCTACTTAGTGAATCCACACATCATCATTTGATCATACCGGAAGTTAGATCAAATTTTTGTGATTAACTGTCAAGCAAGGATATAGCATCTAACAAAATTGTGTTCATCAATTCACATACAATTTTATATTATCATTTTGAGTTGTGGATCTCAAGGAAGGTTGTTTGGTATATTATTTCTATTATTCTTGAATCTTAGAGCCTTGTATCTATCCGTGTGCAAGTTAGGAGATCCGGTTGATTAATTTTCTATTTAATAGTGCGTGAAGGCAGACTAAGTGAATATAGCCATTACGGATATTCGAGGAGTAATTTTTCCAGTGTTTTTGTGTTTGAGCATGTTGATTTAGGTGCTCACTATTTTTTGGTTGACTTTGGTTGGTACACATGAAAATTAATTATCGATTGAGCCAACTATTTGTAAATATTTCATATTTTGTTGGAGCTGACATGTAGCAATTAAATCTTTAGTTGTGGATATATATAAGTGATTGATTATATCATTTTGATATATGTACGAATTGTGCTGATGTGTGATGCAAAAATTAGAAGGATTGTAGAGAGATTATGCGTAGTTGCACTTGTGCATAAAAGGCTTTTGTGATGCGAGTTGAAGCAGATAGAGCAGAAGAGCAAAATCAGACAAAAGGTCAAATAATTTGATTTATGAGCTTAACCGGAACTATTCTTAGTAATTTTTAGATGCTAATTCATATTTCACCACTCTAGTTGTGTTTTGAAATTGATTGTAAGGTAGTAAGCCTTTTTGTTTTTGAGCAGTGAGCTCTGGCAATATGCCTGAATGCAAGTGCATTCCCATTTTTGTAAACATCTTTTTGAGTATACTCAAATCATATTGTGGATTGAAATCCACTGTGGTTTTTCCCCTAATAGGTTTTCCATGTAAAAATCATTGTGTTATGGTGTTGTGGTTGTTTTCTTTATGTTCATGTAAATTTCTTTTTGTTAAATGTTATTAATACTTTAAAGATTAGATTAATAAAGCTAAAAAATTGTAGAACACTGATTCACCCCCCCTCTATGTGTTCCTTGATTCCAACATGATTAACATTAAAAAGGACCTAATTTCACCTTGATTTAGTGTTGTGATGTGTTTTAAACATTCAAATTAGGTTTTGGGCCCTTTTAAGCTAAATATACCTATTTTTGCCTTAATTTAATTATGTAAACTATATTTATTTACACCTTCACATTAATTTTTTGGACCTCTTACATTTATGACCTTCATATCATGATTAATAGGCCCCTAAGACTCTTTATTATGCATAATGAGGCTTATTTCAGCTGAGATCTTGACATAATCAACAAATATACTAAAGATCTCAACTCCCTGACATTTACTCTATCCAAAAAGGCCTGGTGGGACCCATACACCACCTTGGGTGTACGAGTCCCACCCAGATGGGACCTATATGCCACAAGTGGCATATGAGTCCCATTTGGCCCCCTTTTAGGGTTTTGAGTGAGAAATCAAGGTTTTGCATTCAAATTTCATGAATGTCGACATCTAGGATCTGATAAATGGTAAATTGGATGGAATTCCTATATAAACAATGTTTCAAATCATTATTTCACCTAAGAATTCATGATATCATCCTAATCAATCAAGAGTCAAACATCCTAAGACTTCACAAGGACATGATAGGGTTTTCAAGAGAATTTATAAGGCATTCAAGGGCATATTTCTTCATCATTTGTTGCAACAATTCAAGATCCATTATCATATCAAAGTCATTAGGCATCAAGCATGTTGTTGAGCTAGTGTTGTGATGTAGCATTCATGATCCACGATTAAGAATTTTTCTACCTCTATTCAAGATCAATATATACATTCTACATGGCCACTTCATGTTAGATTGTTTATTTATATCTCAAGACATCATCATGGTATCATTGTTCATGTTTCATGTTTCATGTTTCATGGTCATGTTTCATTGTTTCATCATAAGGTTTAATTACCTAAATGGGGTTTGATCTAGGAAACCCCTATTCTCTAACAATCAATAATTTTTTTCTCTCTCCATGTGTGATTTTAGATCTAGGTGTCTTGGAGCTTAAAAACCCTTTGAAATTGTCAGCTACATTGTAATATCACAAAAAAGTCACCTACAAGTTGCAAATCAAGGTTTTTGACTTGGAGATTTGGCAGGAAGCTACATGAGATCACAAGAGAATATCATAATTATAGCCAAACCCTAATACTGGAACTAAATCACCACTTGTGGCGTATGAGTCCCAATACTGCCATTTTCCAAGTTTTTAGGAGATTTAGAGTAGTGATTAATAGATTCCATCTTTGGCACAAAAACCCTAGTTTGGGACTAAATCGCCTAGACTGGTGTATGAGTCCAAGTGGGCATCAAAAAGTAAGATTTTATGGTTTTAGAGCTTGTTTTGACATCATCTTTCCTGTACGTACCTTTCTATTCATTCTTAGTTTGTTAACCCAATTTTTAGTTTCATTTCCTAGGTCATTTAGTTTCATTTTTGATAATAACCTTCATAAAGGTGTAGCTCCCAAGTTGAATTCTTATATTCCTAGATTACCACTTCCCTACAAACTCAAGTGATAGATCTCTCAAATTATTAGATAAGAGTACATGTTGAGTTATATCCATAGTGCTCCATCATGCTATCTCACTAACTTTATAAGGGCATATTTACCAAGATCCCTTAACTCACAAAATATCAATATAATAATCCATATTGAATTTTTTCTACTCTAGATATCTTCCTATCTTAAAAAATAGACTTACTAATATACAATCTCTTCAACATTGTTAGTTCATATAGTTAAAAACACAAAAAAATAGATGATTCTCATACAAAGCATTATATTTGAGTGAGAAGCTAGCTCAAGATTATGAGAATCCTCCACCCATAGATGTCTACCAATCTCTTCTCTGACCCTATTATAATTTATCAATTTGAAATAAAATTAGACTCTCTAATAGCAAAAGCATGTGAATTTGCAATCTCTATCACCCAAAACATTGATAACTTCAAGAACAAAAAATACTATGTGAAGTAAACATGTAATATGTAGTCACATGCAAAAAAAAATATAAATACATGTATATATCCATTACATTGAAATTATTATTTATCCTTAAAAAATGAGAAATGTGTATGCACCCTATATGTTGAACTTTTTATTTCTCCTTAAAAAATGAGAAATACAAAATAATTCAAGAATCACTTATTTTTTCAATACATTTGATTTTCTCAAATCAACAAAATTTACCCACACACATTTCTACTATTATTATAAAGTAGTAAAAATGACTTCGAAAAAATAAAAGAAACTTTAACTTTGAATTAATAAGCATCCACACAATTCATGGTATTATATAAACCACTCTCTCTAATTGCAGTATGGGAAAGTCCATCAAATATTTTGGAAGCATTGCTAATAATCTACTTAGAGAAGGCTCTAATAAAAAATACCATCTCCATATATATCAATCTTCACAATGGAAATAGTTTATGCATGTACTTTTCTTATTATCTATACTATATATTTTTTAAAAATTAATTTCCTTTAATTTAAAAATGTTAAATTGATACTAATTAAATTAATTTTTAATAAGTTGAACACTCCTTATACACATAATTTTTTTTTTGTCTATCTAGGGATTGTTATAGGGTTTGAAATATTTTAGGTCACCTTTGCATGTGAGGCATATGTGAGGATCTCCTCACCTGGGCCTAAGAAACTTTTTGGAGGTAAATTTTCCTTTCTACATCATGGTAATTTGTCCCTTTTTCTATTTGAGCAAGTGCAGGATCATGATGGGCTAAATAGTGATAATAGGGAAAAAAATACATTTTTACATAGCCAAAATTACAAAACACAAATTAAACTTTTTGTATGGGTTGGATAAAATCTTATTTGGGTTTGGTAATACCAAATCAAAAAAAATATCCATTAGTAATAGATATCTATTTCCCTCAAGTGTTCTCATCAATTTTATGTATTTAAAACAAATATCTATTTTGGAAAGAAAAATCAAAAAATTGAAAAGAAAAATGGATATCTATTTCCTACAAGTATTTCCATCAAATTTATGTTTTCAAAACAAATATTCATTTTCAAAAGCCCCAAAAAAAAACTTTAGTCAAATGGGCATAACTTTTTTGTTACATATCAAAATTTTATTTTTTGCAAGAGTTGGAAAGGTGATTCAAAGATATACACAATGAATAAGACAATTTTGATATATTATGCACAAAAATAGCTATATGTCAATTGAATTTCCTCCTTAATTTTAAATTTTTTAAATCCTCATAACTCTTAATAGAAAGTCTTTTCAATAATCATCCCTAAGACTTAAAATATTTAAGAAATAATGAATAATGAAAAATTTAGATATTTTGTACTAAGGAGAGTAAAAATTTGGATAAATCATCATAGAATGTCTCCTTGATGGCTTTGATCCTATACACACCCTTTCCCAAGTTGACCTAGGAGAACACATGTCTCTCTCTCCCTCTCCCTCTCCCTCTCCCTCTCTCCCTCTCACCCTCTCTTCTCTCACCCTCTACCTATCTCTCTCCATTTGTCTTACTCTACCTTTATGTATATCTATCTCTTCTCTCTCCTTCTATATCTGGCTTGCTCCCTTTCTCTTCCCCTCTATCTTTCCCACACAATTTATATCCCTGCGCTTCTCTCCCTCTTTCTATCTCTATCTCTACCTCTCTCCATCTATCTATATCACTCGCTCTTTCTATATCTCGTTAATTCTCTCTCCTCTCTCTATTTTCCCCCTCCCTCTATCTATTTATATAATCTCCCTCTCTATCAAGTTATTTCCATATCTCTCTGTACCATAGAAAAAAGAAAACTTGTTTGACTTGGGAATAATTGATGATAGACTAGACTTAATGAGGCCCTAATTTGGTGTTGTGAAGTGTTTTTCACATCCACACTAGGTCTTGGACCCTTTCAAATGCATTTAACAATATCTTGTAAAGGTGTTGTAAAGGAATTTCATGCTTTTATAAACTTAACAAACCCATCTTCCCTTAATTCAACATTATAAAATGTGTTTAATAACATTATCACACTAATATAGAAGGCTTGTAGAATAAAATTAATGTTAAACTAGTGTTGTAATGTGTCTTGTACCTTCACATTGGTTCTTGTGCCTTCCTAGGCTATGTGGACCTCATTTTAGTGTTGTAAAGTGTATTTAATCACACTTTCACATTGACTTCAGTGTCCCAAGCTCTAATTAGTCTTTACATCATCACTAATAGGCCCCTATTAGCCCATATTGTGCATCAAGAGGCAATATTTGATGAAATACCTGACAAAGTCACCATATAAACCTTATTACCTTATTTCCTAGCAATCTAGTTGGCAAATGGGCCCCACTGGGACTAATGCACCACCTGTGGTGAATGAGTCCTTGCCAAGTGGGACTAATTCACCCAAGGTGGCGAATGAGTCCCATTTGGGTCAAATTTGAGTTTTGAGCGAGAAAAAATAGAAATTAAGTTTAATATTCTTTCACGTCAGTCTTGGGGATCCAATTTATAGGAAAATAAGGTGAATTGATTATAAAATCAAGTCTCTAAACCCTAATTCACATCCATTAACTCATTTTCACAATTCATTCATCATTTATCTTCTCGATCAAGCCAAGTAAGTTAGGGTTTTATCATTGCATGTCATTAAGATAGCTTCCTAAGACATTAAAGGGAAAATTATTCATGTTTTGCGATAAAAGTTCAAGATAAAACATCATGGTAAAGTAATAAATCCATTATTTCATGCTTCATTACATTCTTTTATCATTTTAGTTTAATTACCTTAAAGGGGTTTGACCAAGGGAAACCCCCAAGCCTTAACATCCAACATTTCTCTTTCTTGTCTTGTGTGTTTATAGATTTAGACATATTGGAGGCTTAGAAATCATTGAATATTACATTGCAAATTTTTTCAAGTCATCTTTTATTAGACTAGTCAAAATACTCACAAAAAGTCACTTTCAAATCCAAATCTGACAGTTTTAGAACCAAACACCTAGAGAAGAAGAAAGTGTAGACCAAAGGCTCTTGTTTCCACCTTTGAATATTGAGAAATTAAAAAGTGGACTCATTCACCATGGGTGGTGAATGAGTCCCACTTCCAGGCTAGTTTTTGGGTATCTGCATTTTTAGACACACATTTGTCCAAAACAAGTTCTGGAACAGTTTCACAAAACTGGGATTGATTCGCCTAGAATGGTGAATGAGTCCCACCAAGCCTAAAAGTTAGGATCAACAACATTTTAGAAGTCATTCCTAGTCTCCATCCATATCTCAGGTGCACACTTTCAGTTTCATCCTTTTTTGTTCAGTTTTGTTTACTTTTCTAGTCCATTTTTGCATAACACAATATGTTTTCAAAAAAGTTGCATTCTTTAGTTTCCATTCAATAATCAATAGATTTCATTAGTTTCGTACATTTCAATCATTGCATTTAGAAATAATTTCATCATATATACCTTAGATTGAGTGAACCACCTAGATTTTTGTGGTGTGGGATCTATCTCTTTCCTTTAAGTAAAAGACCCTAATTGAGCAAAGAGAAAAAATTCTACACCTTTAAATATTTGGTTCATTTTGGTGAACCTACTTTTTCAATACTTCTCTTTTGTGATTTGGAGTCCTTCATCATAGATCTAGCCTTGCATTGACTTTGCATTAGGGTTTGCATTAGTTAATTGGTATATTAGGTTTCAAATTTTGCATTCATAAAAGGTGCATTTAGGTTGCTTTGTTGGCATCTAAATTCATTTAAATTTTCTGAAATTCTACATTTTTAACTTAGGTATGCATCATAGAACTCAAAAAACATCAAAACCACTCCAAAATTTCTGAAAATTCTAAGAAAAGTCCATACTAGTTCTCATTCACCACCTTGGGCGAATTAGTCTCTTTTCACCCCTAAAACTCCCCTTTACAGAACTGAAAACCCTATTTTTAGGCTTCTGTTTGGTGCCATTACCTAGCTATATCAGTTGGTTGAGTTTCTGTAACATGCATTTCATTAGATTTAGTTTAAATTAGCTCATTTCATGAATTGCTTCATTTCAAATTTGCATTCACAACATTTCATTTTCAGATCATTGAATTGTGTAATAAAAAAACTATCTTGCTTGAAAACTGAAATTTGTATTTCCTTTTACATTCTTACATTGCATTTCAAGTTTGTATAGTTTACTTTTTCCAAATGTTAGTTTCCATCTTCTCCAAATTTGCAAAAAACAAGCTAGTAAATAAGCATGTTAGTCATTCATTCAATGCATTCCCTAGCTATGAAAATCTCTTAGTGCAAGAGAGTGAAAATGACAATGTTAACCTTAAATTTACACCCTCTCTTATATCCCCTATTTGTGTGGATAATGTGATAGAAGAGCATACAAACATAGATACCCATGATAATCTTAATTGTTCTTCTCCCAATACCTCTCCTTTTAGGGTGGAAGGTATCTTGGCGAAAGAAGATACAATTGTTGAGAATCATGAGGATATTGCTTGTCCTTCTCCTCATCCCCTTTGGGAAGTTATTTTAGCACAAGAGAATGAAGTCATAGACACCTTCTTAAATGTCACCTTAGCTAATTTCCATTCTTCTTTGGATTTTGAGAATAATTTCAAGGATGATAAGATTATAAATGATGAGGATATGTTGGTCTACAACAACACTCTTTATGATCCTTCCCCTACCTATATCCTATTTTGGAATTTATTCGAGAACAAAGGCATGAAGTTGTAACTACTCATGATAATAATACTTGTTCTTCTCCTAGTATCCCCCCTAGTTGTAAGGAAGATACTTTGATGTTAGAAAATACAACCAATGAGAGTCATGAAAATATTATTTGTCCCCTTTCACCTAAGGCAACCCTTATTGACAAAAATAATTCAACCATTGATCATTCCCCTACTTGTGATGAAGTCATTTTAGAAGAACCAATCCATGAATGTTAAAAACATTTGAATCATAGTTCTCCTAAAAACTCTCCTCCTAGGGAGAATATCATGGTATTAAAAAATCACAACAATAATATTGTCTCTTCCTTCAATAAAAAGGTGAATCTCGAGTGCCCTTTATTAGAGATACATAAAACCAAGGCCGCTAAGGTTATGAATGCACAAGTGTCCATTAGATCCACCTTGATCAATGGACCTCACACATACCCCATGGGACATCCTAACAACCCTCTAATTCTATACCCACCTTCACACAAACAAAAAAATAAAAATAAACCTGAACTTATCCTTTACCCTCCTCAGAATAATGTTTTGTAACAACTGAGTAATAATATTGTTGCTCATACGTATAACACTTGAAAAAATCCACAACCAACCATGACACCATTACCATTGCCTAATCCTATCCCACCTAACCCTTTCTTTCTAGGTCGCATGAAGTATGATCTTGTTGAGCAACTTAAGAATACTCCTACTAAGATATCATTGTGGGACCTTATTCAATCCTCCCCTCACTATCACAACATGATCCAAAAAACCTTACAACATGTTTCTATCCCTTCTAATGTGCCACCAACTGATATAGCAACCATGATTCAAGGACTAAACATTGACATTGTTTTCCACCAAAGTGAAATCCCCTCTTTGGACATGCAAAAAAAAAATGACCCTTTTATGATCAAAGTGCAATACAAATGAAAAGGGATAAAAATAACTCTTGTAGATACTAGTTGTACCCTTAATGTGTGTAGTGTGACCCTTTTGGATAGGCTTGACATTGATCATCAACCATTTGACTTGATTCTTTCTCTATTAAGGGATTTGACAATGACAAAAAGAAACCGCTAGGGGTGATTATTATACCTCTTACCATTGGAGTGGCCATCTTGAATACACCAATCCATGTTATGCCTTATGAAATTTCATGTAATCTTATCTTAGGCAGACAGTGGATTCATGCAATGAAAGGCGTGCCTTCCACTCTTCATCACAAAATTAAATACATCTACAACAACATAGTCCACACACTTCATGCTAATCTTGAACCTGATAGTGTCTTACAACTTGATAAAAAAAAACCAACTTCCTTAAACACATCAACATCAACTACCCAAGTGGAACCCACACAATAAAAAGACAAACAACAATATATTGAACAAGTCATGATACATTATTACAAGATGATTGTGGTTCCTTGTATTTCGAACATGACTTCATGGGTGAGTACAAAATCATCAACAAAGATTCAAATAAGGGAAAAGAAACAACGATATTGACAACACAAAATTTGGACAACCTTTCAAAAGCATCCACCTCAACCACTTTAAACATAGACACAAACTACACAACAACCTTTGACAAACACAATAACAAACAACCACCCAATCCAAAAGTAATGCAAAAGCTTTATGGACATCATTATGAACTAATGAAACAACTTGGATATAGTGGAAAAGGATGTGGTGCTCACTAACAAGGTATTCGCAACCCTATAGACCCTATCACACAACACACCACTCATAGTCTTGGTTATTTTTCTTTGATAGAGATCGCCAAGGCTTCACTCAACATCAACAATCTCACACAATATACTCCTAAATCAACCTTAACAGTTGTCCATCTTGAACTCATCCACACTAGTGGTCTTGACTGTTACCCTTTACAAGCCATCCAACGAAAAAATACACCTTCGCTTAATGTCAGTGTTATCTCACAAGACACTAATAATTTGCATCCGATAGATTTTCCCTCCTCATGCAAGAGTGAGAACAAAATCTTGCAATCTAGAGAAACTTGTGTAAGTATGACATCTTATACTAAGCAAGATGTATATTTGATGCAAACCACAATACCACCTTCTACCATTGATCAAGATGGTAACTTCTTGAGACTCCTCAAAGATCACATGATCACCCTCCCTCCCAGAACTTGAAAGAAATGCTCTTACAATACTTCATTCTATGCCTATCATAGAGTTCATGGTCATTCCACTAATGAATGTAAGGCTTTGAGTTGTAAAATACAACATTTTTAGGAGTTTGGTACTCTTTCTTCTATGGGGGCACCTAGTTCCTCTAATTGATACCGATTTTCACTCTTTCCTACATTTCATCAATCGTTTCGGCTCACCTTTTTCCTACACTCAGTGGGGAAAGGGGTTTAGTAGCCTTGTCCTTGTATGTCACTTGTCGTTAACTCTTTTGGCTAATCGTTAAGTTTTCATGAGCATATAAGAGCAATCTTGGGATGTGGACGACATGCCTTAAGTTGGCTCGCATGTGACATTCTACCCTTTTCATGACATAGCTTATTAGAACATATGACTTGGCATAGGTCTTTTTGAGTAAGCTCTCATTTCCTCTTCTTCTTTAAAGCAATTTCTTGCAATTTCCTCTCTTGGAAACATTAGGTACAATGTTGCCTAGGATGAGACCTTGCACTTGTCCTCTCTTGGAAACAAGATGAGGTCATTTGAATTTATCCTCTATTTTATGCAATACAAGAGGAAGAAATCTCATTCACCCAATCTCATTTGTCAAACACAAAACATTCCTTGTTTGTTTTCACATCACTACATTTTTTTCCTTCACAAACTCATGTTTCATACCCCAAAACTAAGAACAAGGAAAAAAAATCTTTTAGATTCTTCAAAACACATTAGCATCATCAAAGTGACTGATTCAAACCCAAATGCCAACCCATACAACTCAAACATCAAAACTTTCAAGAGTTGACTGTCCAAAGCAACAATTAGGCCTATTTAGACCCCTCCAACAAGAAACTTTACATTTCCAAGCCCATTACACCTTCCAATTTCTTTAAAACAATGAAAATTGGTCTGCACAACATGTTTAGACCATTCCCCAAACTTTCTTCATGATATTTTATCAAACCATTACATAGAACCTTCAAATTTAACTCCAAAATAAGATTGTCAGAAATTTTCCATGAAGGACTAGCATATAAATGAACCCCAAATCCTTTAGTTCACCAAAACAAATCATGAAAAGGTGTTAAATATATCTAAAAACCCTTACAAAAAAATAACACAAAATTGTAACACCTTTTAATATCATCAAAACACAAATACTTGACTATACATAACCAATTTCTAGATTTTTTGATAAATTGCAAACCCAGGGCATCATAGAAGCAGCCCAAAAAAAAAATCTTTAGGCTCTACAACTTGGATATATTTTAGAAAATTTCTAAAACTCCTTCTACACCAATTTTTATCCCTTTTCAATAGGTAAATTTTGAGAAATAGAATTTTAATTGCTTGTTGCCACCCTAAATTAGGGTTTTGACCCACCTGGAGTGTTTTGCTTATAAATTTTACAAAAAATCATGGATTTAAATGAAATAAATTGAATATTAATCTAGATTCATAGGGATAAAATTTAACAAGGAGGAGGAGAGGTTTTAAGCCACATAAAAGGATGTACAAAGGCCTGCTATCAGAAATTTGTAGAAAAATAACAAAAAAATTTAACTTTTCATTAATCTCCACACTCCTAAATCATTTATCCAACCTGCCTCAAATTTTTTGAGGCTAAATCATAATTTAAATAACCAAAAAATTCTCCTAAAATTCTCCCTACAACTACTTATCTCTTGGTATTCCATGATTTTGCATTTCTTTTGCTTTCTTACAAAATTGTCTCGACAATATTTTGTCATTTTTTACAACCTTAGAATTTTATGCCCAAATGACTTTAAAGAGACTATGTAGATCCCAAATGTTTTTTTAATATGGCCATCTAGGACTTATTACAAAATTGGACCAAATTATTTGAAATCATAACTTGAAGTTGCCTCTTGGAGGCATGTTCTTCCAAGGGTGCTCCTACACCATTCTCCCTAGCCAAAAGAATTCCAAGTTCTCTTGGATTGAATGTACCAAGCCTCATCATCACTACTCCTCCTTGTGGTCTTCATGACCTACAAAAAAATTTTTATTTTCACCTTTGGTTTGAGTTGGTTAATGCCAACATGCTTCTATCTTGTCCTTTCTATGTGAATCTGCTTCTTCATCACAATCTCAATCTCAACACTTTGTCCTCCAACCTGCTGCATATTGACCTGCAAATTATTCCTTGTCCAAAGGATTAGCATAACAAAGAAATGATATAATGTTCCTATCACAATACCTCCATCTTCCCTCAGTTATTTGCAAACTTCCGAGACCAATTCTTCTTGGATCATCTCTGTATTCTATCTTGTCACCAACTCAAGGTCTTCCCTCTCTAAAATAAGGTCCTTCTTTACTAGTTCTCCTTCATATTCATGCTTAGGAATACCTTTGTCTTCTTCATCTTTGAATTATTCTTCAACATCTTCAAACACTTCTTCTATCATCTTCTTTTTCATTTTCCTTCTTTTGACTATCTTCTTTACGGGCCATGTAACTCTCCTTTTCACTTTCAAATTCCAACTTGTTGCTTTCTTAATCATTTGCTCCAACTTCATCATAGACTTCTAAAACTCTTCTTCCAATATTTTTATCTGTTGTTTTATTACTTCTATCTCTCTGTCAAACTTCTCTTGTCTTTTTCTCTTTTTCGTCTCTTCCCCTGCTTGCAAAGGTCTTCTCAAATTCTCCATCTTTCAGATGGTCTCTAAGAAAGTATTTCCTTGCATCACAACTCACTTTTCTCAACTTTCTTAGCCTCACCTAGGTCCTTTCCACTCATCCTCAACCTAGTCTTTTGGCCACCAACCAGGTTCTTCTTACTCTGCACAAACCACAACACAGAACCATACAACACAAAACCAACTTTCTCGAGCCTAGTTATTTTATTGATCTTTGATACCAATTTGATTTAATATAATAGGAAGAAATATCATTCACCCAATCTCATTTTTCAAACACAAAAAATTCCTTGTTTGTTTTCCCATCACTACTTCATTTTTTCCTTCACAAACTCATATTTCATACCCCAAAAATAAAAACAAGGAAAAAAACTCTTTTAGATTATTCAAAACATATTAGCATCATCAAAGTGACTGATTAAAACCCAAATACCAACCCATACAACTCAAACATCAAAACTTTCAAGAGTTAATTGTCCAAAGCAACAATTAGGCCTTTTTAGACCCCTCCAACAATAAAATTTACATCTCCAAGCCCATTAAACCTTCTAATTTCCTTAAAAAAATGAAAATAGGTCTACAAAACATGTTTAGACCATTCCCCAAACTTTCTTCATGATATTTTTTGAAATCTTTACATTGAACCTTCAGATTTGACTCCAAAATAAGACTGTGAGAAATATGCAATGAGGGACCAGCATATAAATGAATCCCAAATCCTTTATTTCACCAAACCCAATCATTAAAAGGATTTAAATTCATATAAAAACCCTTAAAACAAAATAACACACAAGTGGAACACCTTTTAATATCATGAAAACACAAATACTTGACTGTACACAACTAATTTCTAGATTTTTTGATAAATTGCAGACATAGGGCATCATAGAATCAGCCTAAAAACAAATCTTCAGACTCTAAAACTTGGATATATTTTATTAAATGTCAAAAAATCCTTCTACACCAATTTTTAGCACTTTTCAACAAGTAAATTTTGAGAAACACAATTTTAATTGCTTGCTACCACCCTAAATTAGGGTTTTGACCCGCCTAGAGTGTTAAGCTTATAACTTGTAGAAAACTTTGTGGATTTAAATGAAATAAATTTCAGATTAAACTATATTCATAGGGGTAAAATTTACCATGGAGTAGGAGAGGTTTTAAGCAACATAAATGGCCATACAAAGGCCAACAATCAAGAATTTGCAGAAAAATAACAAAAAATATGAACTTTTCATTAATCTCCACACTCCTAAGTCATTTCCCCAACTTGCATTGAATTTTTTGAGGCTGAATAATGCTTTAAATAACCAAAAAAACCTCCTAAATTTTTTTCTACAACTACTTGTCTCTTGGTACTCCATGATTTTATATTTCTTTTGCATTCTTACAAAATTGTCTTGACAATATTTTGTCAATTTTTATAACCTTAGCATTTTATGCCCAAATGACTTTAAAGAGACTATGTAGATCCCAAAACAAATTTAATATTGCCTCCTAGGCCTTATGAAAACATTAGAATGGCATTTTTGAAATCATAACTTGAAGTTGTTGAACCGTAGAAAAAAGGACCCTTTGCTTGACATGGGATTAATTCATGATAAAATGGACTTAATGAGGCCTTGATTTAGGTGTTGTGAGGCATTTTATGCATCCAAACTAGGTTTTGGACCCTTTCAAATTGAATAACATGCTTTTAATGACATCTTGTAAAGGTTTTGTAAAGTGTTGTAAGATGCTTTCACACTTTTCTAGACTTAATAAACCCATTTCTTCCCAATTCAACATTATAAAATGTGTTCAATAACATCATCACATCAATTTAGAAGGCTTGTAAAGTAAACTTAATGTTAAACAGGTGTTGTAATTTTTCTTACAAATTCACATTGGTTCTTGTGCCTTCCTAGGCTGTGTGAACCTCATTTTAGTGTTCAAAAGCGTATTTAATCACACTTTCACATTGATTTCTATGTCCCAAGCCCTATTTGACATTCACATCACCACTAATAGTTCCATATTAACCCATATTGTGCATCCTAAGGCCTAAATTGATCAAATACCCAACAAAGTTGCATTTTAGACCTTATTTCCTTATCTCTTGGCATCTGAGCTATCAAATTGGCCTCTATGGGACCCATTCACCTTGAATGGGGAATCAGTCCCATCCAAGTGAGACCCATTTTCTATGTGTGGTGAATGAGTCCTATTTGGCTCAATTTTGACTTGTGAGCAGGAAAAAAGTGAAATTTTAGTTTAATATTGCTTCATGTTGGCCTGTGATGAGGTAAATTAACGATAAAAATAGGTGAAAATTTCCTATAAAAACACCTCTCTAAAATAATTTTTAGATCCATTAACTTAATTCACATCCATTCTTCATTATTCATCCACCAATATTTCATCTCAAGTCAAGAAACTTAGGGTTTTATCATTGTAAGACATCAAGAAAGCTGCTAAAGACATTCAAGGGCTGAATATTCCTCCATTGCTATAGAAATACAAGATCAACATTATGGAAAGGTAATCTATTCCATTATTGTATGTTTCATTCCATTCTTTCATCATTTTGGTTTAATTACCTAAATAGGGTTTGACCAATGGAAACCCCCATTCCCTAACATTCAACATATCTCTTTCTTTCTTCGTATGTTTACAAATTTAGGACTCTTGGAAGCTTGGAAATCATTGAAGATCAAGTTACAAGGTTGCTAAAGTCTTCTCCTCATTCAACAAGTCAAAATATCAACAAAAACTCATTTTCAGACTCGTAAATTAGAGTTTTAGAAGCGGACACCTATAGGAAGTCAAAGGGTAGATCGAAAGCTTCTAAATCCACCTTTGAAAATATAAAAATTCAAAAGCAGACTCATTTTCCATGGGTGGCGAATGAGTCCTACTCTAGGGTCAATTTTGTGTTTTCTACATTTTTTGGTACCCTTTTAGCAGAAACAGGTTTTGGCCCAATTTGGTAGAACTGGGACTGATTTGCCTAGATTGGCGAATGAGTCCCTCCAAGCCTGAAAAAGAGCTTGACAAAATAGGTTTCGGCTCAGTTTGGCAGAACTAGGACTGATTCACCCAAAATGGCGAATGATTCCCTCTAGACCTAAAAAACAATGTCAACAACATTTCAAATGTAATTTCTTGTCTTCATAAAGGTTCCAGGTGCACACTGTTAGTCTGATTCATTTTTGTTGCAGTTTACTATTCATTCTTATGTTATTTTTCATTATACAATGTGTTTTCAGACATCACTTGTTTCTTAAGTTTTACATCTATATTTGATCAATTTCATAGCTTAATTAAACTTAGATCATTTCATTTAGGATAAATAACATCATACATTACATAATTTGAATGAACCCTTTAGCAATTTTGGCCTACCTCTCTCCTTTTAGGTGAAAAACCCTAGAAGAGTTAGAGAGTCTTGTGGTTCCAAAAATCTATGGTTCAGTTGCCTCTTGGAGGCATGTTCTTCCAAGGGTGCTCTTGCACCACTCTTGGAAACATTAGCCATGATGTTCCCTAAGATGAGACCTTGTATGAACTACACAAAATCCCTTTGAACAATCCTTGCACTATTTTGCATTTACAATGTCTACAAGTGTCAAGAATACAAAGTTTTTCTTACTTCATAGAGCTCGAACCTACATTTTCCTTTGTGGCACCTTATTAAAGTTATCAGGAGGTCTAACTTTTGTATGGTTGAGTGGGAAGTGCATTCTGAGGCATGAATCTCCCCACAGTGTGAGTCTATGAGCACATATTGACTGTATGTGTATCACCATCTAGGACTTCTCACTCAGTGGACAACCAAGAGTTCTGTTGCCTTAGAGTGAGTATGCATTTTGGACAAACAACCTAGATCTGATCCACAACTAGCTAGACAAATGATCAAAGATTGATCCACCTTTTCATTTTCATCTTTCTGTTTCTTGCCATTACATGATTATGTATCTTGATGGTTTGACTTAGGATCTTGGATCCTAGGGGCTTGATTTCCTTCTTAATCTTTTTCATTCTTTTTCATATACATTTGTACACTTGGATCTATCTTGAATGTCTACTTTGGTGTGAGTTTGAAGCAAGTTCATCCTCTCACTAAAGTGGGGGCTAAATGTACCATAGAAAAAAGAAAACTTTCTTAACTTGGGAATAATTGATGATAGAATAGACTTAATGAGGCCTTTATTTGGTGTTGTGAGGTATTTTTCACATCCACACTAGGTATTGGACCCTTTCAAATGCATGTAATGATTTCTTATAGTAAAAGTGTTGTAAAGTGTTGTTAAGGACTTTCAGGCTTTTATTGACTTAATGAACCCATCTTCTCTTAATTCAACATTATAAAATATGTTTAATAACATTATCACACTAATCTAGAAGGCTTGTAAAATAAACTTAATGTTAAACTAGTGTTGTAATGTGTCATGCACATTCACATTGGTTCTTGTGCCTTCCTAGGCTATGCAGACCTTTTTTTAGTGTTGTAAAGTGCATTTAATCACACTTTCACATTACATTATGTGTCCCAAGCCCTAATTAGAATTTACATCATCACTAATAGGCCCCTATAACACCATATCCGACAAAGTCACCATATAAACCTTATTTCCTTATTTCCTAGCAATCTAGGTGGCAAATGGGCCCCACTGGGACTAATTTTCCACCTATGGAAAATGAATCCTT